>CM035156.1:157357333-157869224 GCA_020205615.1 Panax quinquefolius | reverse complement strand
TTATATTCATAACCAACTTATTGTGCGAATTCATGTAACCAAACTACTAAAGTCAATTATTGTCATATCAAGCCATAAGTAAAAAGCCCCGAACCTTTCGTTGTTGACTTCCTTGTGTGGAATGCAACCGAAGCCGGACTTTCTATAGGTACATCGTGAATGAAGATGGCAAGTTTATAGGTATCGTTGTGAGGTGTTATCTAGGTTAAGGGATGAAGTCAATAGTTGGTATCAATGTGACATACTATCCAAGTCTTGGAGGAGAGTCACAATTTTGAATGATATTTCTATTATTAATAAATTTCTGGCGTATTCTTGAAGACTTCTTAGCCTACTTAGAGCGTGAAATCAATTTTGTATTGATTCCCAAAGATAAAACCCATTTCTTAAACCTCAAATATTTCTTCAACTAAAATGAACAGTTTACGTGGTTTATGATGAAAGTCATAATAAAAGCATTGGACTAATAAAAATCATGGGTATTCGTGGTATTAGTAAGTTTTATGATGAGTTATGTTGGTTAGTATGTGAAAACATGAAAGTTTCTTAGAAATCACAAAGAGTTGAAAATCAGATTTTGGTGAAAAACGTAACATGAAATTCAATTGACCAAATCTCTTATTATATTTTGAATTTTTGAGTGTGGTCAAGTCCTAGAGTTAGATCTATGAGTTACCTAACTAATCCAAGTGGAATTACTGGAAAAGGTGTTGTAGATTTTTGTGTGGACTGATTTTAGCAAAGGAGTGCAAAGCTGTAAAAACCGAAAAAGCTGCTGCCATGATTTTAGAGGGGCTGTTTCGGCAACTTAAGTTATGAGAAAAATTCTGGCCTTTTGGGACATGAAGGTATATGGTATAAAGTACCTCCTGTCCAAAAATGAGCTCATTCTGACTTAAAATGAGCAAGTTATGACTATTTCAATATTTAGGTTTTTAGATGAAAAAACGCTATAACTTGAGTTCTATAACTCAGATGACCATGAAATTTAAACTGGAGGCTCACATTAACATGTGTAAGGACCTGCCAAGATTTGGAAATTTTGGAGTTAAACTTGAGGTAGCAAATTTCTTAAGGAATTAATTAGAAATTGATTTTTGAAAATAGTAAATGAATTTTAAAATTCGAGAAAAATATATTTTCATTATGGGACTATATTATGCTAAATCCCAGAAAAGAAATATTTTTGGGACTGATTTGGTATTTTTCATGAAAATAGTTTAGTTACTTAACATATACGAGTTAAATATGTTATGTGAAGTAACAAAGTTGAAAATAGGATTTTATGGCTAGAGAATCCTATATATAGAGTATATGCATATTTTTGAGAGATTTGATAATTGGTGATGATATCTTATGAGTATGGCATTTTGAATGATTAAATGCATTATATAGTAAAGCGTAAACAATTAAGATAAATTGTTTATAAATTTAAGTGATTAAAATATTGTTATAATATTAATGATATTAGATTATGAGATTATTAAGTGATTGATAACATGGGGATATTCTTGAATCTCGGATAAATTATATTATAAATGTTTAATATTTATCCTTTATCTCATTTGATTGATTCTTTATATCATTATCCTCATGCTTATATTATGTTGAAAGTCATCTGTGGCCTCAGGCACATGGTGCATAGATGGACTTGGTATGATTATGACTGTGGATTGTTGGTATAATCATAATCAGTAATTGAAAACACAATTATCTTTGGTCAGAAGTGCATGGATAATTTGTGGTCGCGTGATACTAATGAATACACAATTATCTTTCGTAGTAGTGCATGGATAATTTGTGGTCGTGATATTAATGAATACACAATTATCTTTGGTAGTAGTGCATAGATAATTTGTGGTCGTGATACTAATGAATACACGATTATCTTGGCCGTAGTGCGGGGATAATTTGTGGTCGTGATACTAATGAATACACGATTATCTTTGGCCGTAGTGTATGGATAATTTGTGGTCGTGATACTAATGAATACACGATTATCTTTGGTCGTAGTGCATGGATAATTTGTGGTCATGATACTAATGAATACACGATTATCTTTGGCCGTAGTGCATGGATAATTCGTGGTCGTGATACTTAATGAATACACGATTATCTTTGGTAGTAGTGTATGGATAATTTGTGGTCGGATTCTAATGAATACGATTATCTTTGGCAGTAGTGTATGGATAATTTGTGGTCGCGTGATACTAATGAATACACGATTATCTTTGGTAGTAGTGCATGGATAATTTGTGGTCGTGATACTAATGAATACACGATTATCTTTGGTCGAAAGTGCATGGATAATTTGTGGTCGTGATACTAATGAATACACGATTATCTTTGGTAGTAGTGCATGGATAATTCGTGGTCGTGATACTAATGAATATCCTTGGCCCGTAGAAGTGTGGATGATTCGATGATATGGATTAATTTTGAGTCGAGTCTCAAAGAATGAAATATTAATTCATGGATGTGGGTAAAAGTCATCTTTGGTAGAAGTGCATTGATAGACTTGGTATGATTATGATTACGGATTATTCGGTATAATCATGACAGATTAATTAAAACACGAATATCCTTCGCCGTTGGTGCATGGATAATTCGTGGTCGAGATACTATTGTCGCTAAGTCTCAAAGATTATTGGTTTTACAGTTGTATATCTTGGCCTGTAGTGCAAAGATGAATTATTAATGAATATCTTTGGCCGGATTGCGAAGATGAATTTAAATGATAAAGGTATTCAAAGTATCCTCACCTCTTTATCATACAGTGCACGCACCCTAATTTCGAGGAGAAATTCCATAAGGAGGGAGATTGTGAGACCCCAGATTTTATCAATAAAGATTTAAATTTTGTCGAAATAATTTTTAATATTATGGTGTGAATTTGAGATAATATTATAGTTGTGGGTAGTATTTATAAATTTTGCAAAGTATGCAAGTGGTTATATTATATTCGATTGGTCGGGGAATATTAGGTTTAGCGAGGGAATATTAAATACAACTACTCAATCATTGGTGGACCCATAATGTAATTATTGTCGGATTGAGAAAACGATAAAAAATATTTTATTGAAATAACGACGGAAGTTTTTTACCGTGGATATCTTGTTGAACTACTCGGTAGTAGTAAAAGTACGATATACGTGTGGTCGCATAGAAGACACCTGTATTGATTATTGATGCTTATGTGAGAAGTCACTCGGTTTGATTCCATTATTGTCGATTAATAATATGAATTATTATAGCGATAATGACGTTTTGTTTTATTCAGTATTATTAACGTAATAAAATGCGAAACATCTTTTATATAAAATGAATACTTTATTAAAGTTATTCTATAAATAGAATATATTATATTTTTTATTATGCATAGTTTTGCATAGTATTGCATAGTGTTTGCATAGTAAAATGTTTTTATATAAATAGAATATATGATATTTTATTTAAAAGATTTTGCTTTAAATATGGACCGTCAGATTAAAGTAAATCAATCTGGACCGTTCATGGATTAATTATTATGCATTCTATTTTCCTATAAATAGAAGCTCATTCCTTCATTATTTTCTTACGAATTCACTGAAACTCTAGAGAGAGAAATTATAGAGAGAAGCTATAGAGAGAAAATCTATAGAGAGAAAGAAGAAGAGTATTCTCGTACTTCACTACTTTGATATCCAAATTGTCTTTTTACGAGTAAGGATATTATTTGTTGTCACACTGTAAGGGGTGTTATTCTTTCTTATTCATGAAGAGAACTTCTGTATTCCATTCATTATTATTCTGTTGGAATAACTGTAAAAGTGGCATACCCTATACATAACCTGTATGGCATACCCTATACTTGGTGAAATCCTTATGTTATTCCATCCTTATTTATTCTGTTGGAATAACCTGTATACACGCGGAATCCCCTATACTTGGTGATCTTCTTCTGTTATTCCATTCTTTATTATTTTATTGGAATATCACATACATGTGTTTTACAGGACCGGGTTCCATTGTTTATTATTTCGCATTTATTATTACATTTGGAATATCACGTCGTGTGTTTTACACGGGACCGGTTCCATTGTTTATTATTCAAAGATTTATTATTCATTGGATCATCTTGTCGATTGTGAATTTCACGACCGGTTCCGTTATTATTATTACTGTTGAATAACCTGCGTCTGTCATGCAATCACCGCATGCATGGTGATTTCTTTTGTTATTCCATTCTTTATTATACCCAAATTGGTTAAAACTTTGACTTCTATACTCCATGAAATTAGTAGAATATCCTTGATATTTGCGTTTCATCCAAAGATCTTTTCATGAAAATATTCTTCTGATCATTCTTGAATTTTACTCTACAAAACAGTATCTTCTGATCATTCTTCTGATCATTCGCATTTATTATTTATGTCATTGTCATCATCCTCATGATATATTATGTCATTGTCATCATCCTCATGATATATTATGTTATCTTTGGCTTACGTGCATAGATGAACTTAGTATGATTATGACCATGGATCATTTCGGTATAATCATGGCTTGTTATAAATGATGTGATAAAAGTCCTCGATGCTCTGTAATGCAATGATGGATAGTTTTTGGTATGATTATGACCGGGGTGATTAGAGTATAGTCATGACCATTGATAATTTGATGAAAATCCTTGACCAAGTGGTGTGAGGATGATTAGATATTGTGGTTTATTCATTAAAGTCGAGTCTCATTATAATAATTGATGAAAAACCTTTAAAACCTAAAAGATAGTAGACTTTATTTTCTAATTGACTCTTTTAATGGATTCGCATATTCACGCAGATTAAACCGGTTGTCTATTGTATTTTATCGGTTTAACTTTGTTGAAGGCTAATGATAATTTATTCGCATTATCTTAGTCATAATATTTCTTCATTGGGCTAGTTGAGCTCACCCTTTCTTTCACCGTTTCTCTTGAAATGAGAATATAGCCGGGATGAGTCGGGGAGCGGAGTAATGGTCCGGAGGATAGCATTAGTAGTCCTCACTATTCGTGAAATAGTGTGATAATAGTTGTAATGAGGACTCCTTTTGAGTTTGTATAATATCTAGTAGACAATATTTGTATTCAAACTCACGGTTTATGTCGATATTATACCATGCTTATATTAGTAAGTTTATATTTGAATTTATGTACCATGTAAGTGGCGACCCAAGATGGGTGACGTATACCTAATTTTGGGGGCGTCACACCCTCAATTCACACTCGAAGAGATACTGAAGTACTTAGTAACCCTTCTCTTAGAGATATTAAATTAAAGGGAATCCTTAATCACGGTCAAGCTAGTTACCCTTGTTATACCCAAAAGGACCCTGTAGAAGAAGAAGGATCTTCTTCTCCTACCCCTTCGGAGTACCCAACTCAATCAGATTTTGAGATTTTGATTAACAATCAATTAAGAATTATTAAAAAAGAGTTCAAATTAGATTGGGACAATCTTGTTAAAGATTTTAATTCAAAATCTAGTAAAGATAAAAGGCATTTATTTCGTTTCAATCACCCGTCTGAAAAAGAACAAGATAAAATTGTTAATAGATGGAAACGATTTATTAACAGTGAAAAGATAAACATTACTTTTTACAATTGGTATGATCAATATCAGGGTAAATGTAATGTTATAACTAAAACTCAATGGATTAAAGAAAATAAGTCAAAGGTCTCTTCTAGTCATCCCCCGCTAGAAACTGTCCTACTTCCAGTTAAAAATACGTATGTTGTTGCCAGTCCTTTTAAAATTTTGGATGGTAATAAAGATGATAAAAAAATTATTGAACAATTAAATTTTAGCAATCAATATCTAGCAACCGTAGGAAGACAGCTAGATAGGATTGAAGAAAAATTCGAAGAAACCATTGTTAAAAAACCTGATTCAAAAATTAAACAACCTCTATTAAAATTACCAGAAAATAGAAGTAAACTAGGTTTACCTAATAAAGATGGTGAACTCATGTTAGGTTTGTAATATTCATGTGCGCAATCAAATTGCATAAAAGTGCGGAAGCGTGTAAAAATCAGAGTTTAAAAATTTTACAAACCATATACCCGGATCACCCTTTATGCACAATTATTAATTAAACGAAAAGATAAAGAATAAATCATACCCTTGAAGATCGAGCTTCCTCAGGTACAAGTTCACCTCCAAATCCTTTCGCGTTCAATCTTGAATCCACCGAGTTTGGTTCCTTCCTTTGATCAACGTTAGCCACCCAAATGTTTGGCCTCTAGAGGTGATCCACCAAGGAAGAAGAAAATTCAAGAAGATGGGTATTTGGCTCAAACCCTAGTTTTCTATCTCTATAGAAAAGGTGTACTCTCCCAACAATTGGAATTATGTCAGTATGTTGAAAAAGTCAACAACCCCCTTACCCATAATAAGAGACTCTCTTATTTATAGATGTAAGCAACCCACCTTAACAATTAAGGAATTGGGTTTTATTTAATTAATTAAATTCTTTTAATTAATTAAGCTCCTTAATCTTATTAGTGATAATTAATTAAACTCCTTTAACTAATTTTCCTTCCTAATCCAATTAGGAATAAATGAGAGTACTTATATTAAATTAATTCCTAAACTCTTTTAGAAATTAAAATAATAATAATTGTAATAATATTAATAAGACTCCTCTTATTAATTTATATTTAATATTTCTAAAATATTAAATAATAAATATTAAGCTATTTAATTTATTCTATCACCATAGATTAAATTAAATATACATAACATATTATTACGATTATGCCATTAACTTCTTAAATAATTATTCTTCCTTTTATGTGGTGTGACCCTTTAGGTTCTCCATATTAAACCGATTTGTGAATAAATCAATTAGAACAATTCTAATCTTATTTAAATAAATAAATTAAACAATTAATTTATTTAAATAAATAATATTTATTCTACAATAGGATAAACCTCCTAGCGATCAACGACTTTCCGGATAATATAGATTTCAACATTAATCATAAAAGAACCTTTGAGTAAATAGTTACCGCATAATTCAATCCTTCCACCATACAATGTCCCAATTAAATATAAGACATGGAATTCTTGTCAAGTCTTATTTTATTTAATTATATGTATTTCGACTCTTAAATGCACAACTCAAATAATGCAAATTAGAAACTCCTTTCTAATTTCATTTTACCGCTTCGCCAAGGACTACTTTGGGTTGTCATTTATCGAATCACATAGGACATTTCTCTTCTTTTATTAAGTGGTAGATTCTTTATTGATCATACATTATCTCCATGTACAACTTATTATACCCAAGCATACCCTTTGATATACCCTAAGGGTCTTAAGGAATAAGTCAAAGTATAACTCATCATACACAAGATACTATGATGATCTCAAGTCCAAGGATCATTTGTACTACTATCACTACAGAATTCCTATTGTGACAGCAAATAAAACTCCATTAGGTATTCCTTAGCGAGCCAATGCTCGATGAACTTATTCTCTAATAAGCACCTACATACTTGCTTTAGTGTCTCCACACAAATGATCATGAGATCAATCATCCTCATCCAATGAAGCAAGCAACGTGTGTACCAATCTATCCGGATTTACTAATCCCCAATTTAGTAATCCAATGATTGGGAACTATTTTAGTTTTAAGCTTTCTAAGAATTTAGATCTCATTAGAATGATCATCATCATTATTCTAAAAGCATTGCTTAAAACTATGGGTTTATCACATATTATAAAAAAAGATCATGTAGATAATTAAAAGCCTTTAATAAATTAATACTTTTATTAATAAATGAATAAGATTGTTACAAAGTATATGCTTTATCATCAAACATGATTGGCTTGTGTGCATACTACTTTCAATCTCCCACTTTCACTAAAGCCAATCGTCATGGTAACTCATACTCTTCTTCTCTAAGTGACGATTATCCTGTTTGTTGGATAAGCTTTAGTTAATGGATATGTAATGTTGTTCTTGAGAGTCCACTATCTCTATAGTGATTTCCCATCTTCAATGATTCTAATAATCAAATGAAAGTGCCACAACACATGTTTAGATCCAAGATGAGACTTAGGAACTATTCCTAGTTCGTAATGAACTTTTAATCCAAACAATCAACTTGCGACTTCATTTATAGCTATTTACTTTGTCTTTATCACTAAACCAAAGAACTCTTTCTTTGTTTGGAACCTTTCAATTCAACGCACCACTGTTCAAGGTAACACTTTACCTTAAAGTGGATTTTACATCATCTTGGTGCATCGAAAAACTTGAGTCTGTTAAGCCCTCTAGTTTTAATTTAGACCCACCATGAATATGATCACATCCTTAGTGCCGGTTAAGCACTTTAAGATGTTTTCAGCGACTCATAGTGAACTTCTCCATAATATGACCGATCAACATCGGGTCTCGTACATTTCATTGCATACATGATTGTCACTCATGCGACCTCTCTCTTTCGTGAGTCTGTGGGGACTATTAGAGAGATACACTCCATGGCTCATCAACATGAGACATCTCTTGGAGTTTGCCATGCTAAACGACTTTAGCATCAAATGAATATCGTTCCTTGGGTTAAGTCGAGCATCCTCTTAAATCTATCTATATAGATTTTATCCCCAATTAAGATACTCTTCCCAAACCATTCATGGAGGAATGTTTGAACAACTTTATCTTTTCTTGATTGTAGCATTGGTATGTCATTCCTCATCCGTAGTATATCAACATATAATACTAGGAATGTCACGATGCTTCCAATCGACCCTTTTGTACACACTAGGTTCATTCTTATTTTTGATAAAATCAAACTCTTTTGATTTGTTTCATCAAAACGAATGTTCCATTTTTGAGAATATTGCTTCAATCAATTTCTCGAAAGTGTCTATAACTCTTAACTCATCGTATGTAATCTGGATCATCATCTTCTATGATGCGTACCTCATCATCATCATCATCTATGATGAATCCATACCTCCTAGGTATCTTGATGACTATTCGATTTACGATTCGGATTTGTGGTACAATAGGTCTATCTACGTGTTCCTCTTATTTGACTTATAGTGTTTTGTGGTTCTTGAACTTTTCAAGATCTATTATCCTCCCACTAGCCCTTTCAATGATAAACGCCTTTTATCTTAGAAGGCGGCGTGTTTCGTAACAAACACCTTTTGCTAAGTAGAATTATAGAACATATACCCTAAACTTACTTTAGGATGTCCCACAAATCGACACTTGTCAAATCTTGTCCCAAGCTTATCCTTTTGAAACCTTTTCACATAAGTTGGAACCCTTATCTTAACATACTTAAGATTAGGAATCCTCCCCATCCATAACTTTTATGGAGTCTTCAATGGATTTTGAGGTTACCATTTTCGTAGATATGCGGTCATTTCTAGGACATGACCCTGAAGGATCTTGGAATGTCGGGTAAAATCATTATGGACCGCACCATGTCCAACAAGGTACGCGATTTTTCTTTTCGGATACATCAATCAATTATTACGTATCAAGGAGGTGTCCATTATGAGAAAAACCATTTGAGATGATCTAGAAACTTATTGCACAAGTATTTATTCCTTGATCTAATCAAAAAATCTTAATACTTTGCAATTTGTTTACTTACGAATTCTTTGAACCTTTCAAATAATTCACACTTGTATTTTAGCAAATACACACATTCAACTCTTTGAATGATCATCTCCTTTTCTTATATTATTTTGTTCAATTTATAAAATAATTTTTCACGTAAGTTAAGTATACAAAATTTATTAAGTAATATTTCGATTCTATACAAAACATTATTATTATAAATAGAACAACAATTGTTCTTAATTATAATACCAAAGATTTCATTGTCCAACAATAAAATAGAAATAATATTTTTAACAAGAATCGGAATACAATAACAACTTATTGACTTAATAGATTTGCCGTAGGCATTGTTAAATTATAAGTTTCTATGGCTAATGCAAAGAACCTTTGCTTCATTTCCCACACATAGGATTACTTATCTTTGTTTAACTTTCTACTCGCTTGGTCCTTCATAAATCTATATTTATGATAACCAAAGTCGGTATCCAATACCCAAGTAGAACCTTGACTTAAAGAAAAATTTATTTCAATCATGAACAAAAGCGTATTATGAACCGAAACTTCACTAAGCTTCTTTGGTTAGCCTCCGCAAGATGTTTCTCATGATTTCTTTCCGGTGTCCGGGCTTATTGCGGTGAAAGCAAACTCCTTTGCTATCCGTGATCGATTTTGTTCTTATTATCCTTTGTTTACGCCTTTCTATTTACCTTCTTTGAATCGTTCTTCTTTTCGGAAGATCCTTTGGCCCCTACCAAGAAGACTTGATCTTTCTTGGTTGGAAAGTGACTCTCAACATTTTTCAACATGTTAAGCAAATCAAGGCGATATCTAGCTTGTTTATATGAAAAATTCACAACAATTGTGAAAAGAGTTAAGGGGAGTGAGTGCAAGATCAAATCTTGGCTCAACTCTCCATCCATGACAAAACCGGTTGTCTTAATTGATCAATCAAATTGATTATGTTGAGAACCTTTTTATGCATACTATAGTGCCATCGATTATTCTAGATCGGAAGATCTCCTTAGATATCGATATCTATCACCCCTACTTTCCTCACCATCAACTACTTGATGTGCGGGGAATATAGTAGAAAGCATCCATAGTTTCATCTCGTGGTTGAAGCTCGTTACTCATAGATGCGAGCATGATGCATTGAGCCAAGTGTGCATCATCTTGCCACTTTCTAAAAGTAGCAATGTCTTCCTCGGAGGCATTATTCGCAACCATTGCGAGGATAGGCGTATTAAGGACATAAGATAGCTTTTCACCATGAGAACTTTTCTCAATTTCCTTAACCAATCCGTTTAATTGATTACGATTAATTTAGCATCTAATATGCTTCAGCGGTGATAGTAATTTTAGACATTGTAAAATTCTCGTAAATGAATTTGTAATTAACAACATTTTAACATACATTCTTTTATTAATTACCAAAATAAATTAGGTCTTGTTTTAAATTGGTATCTCCCACTATTTTCTTCAAACTATATTACCCTCACTTATATAGTTCGGCAAAATCTAATTAAAGATTTGCTAGTGAGAATAAGGATCCCATTTCAAATGTATATAGCCTTGTGGTGACACAACAAACTATATATAAATAAATAGGTAGACAACTTTTGTCATTTATATCAACTATGCAACTCCTTTTCTTTTGCCTCTTAGATTATTTTGATCAAGTGGTGGCACATCCGAATCAAAATTATCCAAGTTAAGTCCAAACCTAGCACTCCATATATTCAAAAAGAAAAATATCATCCTTGTGGTGACACAACAAAATAATATTGTTCAATTTTCTTTATAAGCATCAAATGTGATAAATTAACATCTTAAATACTTAATACTTGCCTTGTGGTGACACAACAAACTCATATTAAATATTTAATACTCTATTAATTTTATCATGTTAGAAGGCGCGTTCGATATTCCAAATATCTTTGAACGCTTAGGACTTAATATAAAAATTGAGGGGTTTGTTATTAATTTGTCTCATCTTGTTTTAGCGCATTACATATATATATAAAATACGCGTCATATTAATTAACATGCGAAGCATGTTTGTATAATATATAATATATATATAGTATAAGCATGCACATATAGAATACTATATTCTACCCGGATTGATTATGGACTTTTATTCTAGTTTGGTTCACTAGAGCCACCAAGTGAACCAAAAGGTCAAACCCTAGGGGTGCAAGAAATAATATTTAAATATAACTATTACATTTAAACCCGGGCTCCATTACAAACGGGTCTTCAAGCGCTCCTTGCTCCTTGATCTCCAATTTTTCAAAATAATTCTAATTATTCCTATTACAAAACTATTTTAAAATAAATAGAAACCTTGATCGCTGATCGAGGAGAAGTACATAGGAGGAGATAGAATTTACATTAAGAAAAATTAGAGGCGATTTATCTGCAGAACCCCATTTAATAAAACCCATACATTCATGCATCCAACTAAAATAAAATCCAATCGCATCGGGTCAATAGTCCATAATCAATCCCATTTATTATCATACACATCACCATATGCATCAATAAATAACATTCATCTCATGAATAATAAACATTTAATATATATATTGATATCATTTAATGGGCAAATTTAGTTAGTATAAAATCTATTTTGAATTAAAATAAACTCCTTTATTTCAATCCAAATTTAAATCAAAATAAAACTATTTTATTTTAATTTATCCAATTTTGAATAAAATAAACTATTTTATTTTAATCAAAATTTTAATCAAAATAAACTCCTTTATTTTAATTAATTATGGAATCCAATTCCATGTAATAAAAAAAAATTAATTAAAATAAACTCTTTTATTTTAATTAATTATGGAAATCAATTCCATGTAAAAAAATCTTTTATTAAAGGAAACACGGATATTCTTTCCTATTCACAAATAAACTCTTTTATTTTGAATAATATGAAATCTATTTCATATCTAAATAAACTCCTTTATTTAAGGAAGCATAAAATCCAATTTCAACTCCAATTAGTTATCATGGAATCAAATTCCAACTCTAATTAGTTAAGCATGAAATTTAATTTTAAAATTAAAATAAACATTTTTATTTTAAGATTAAAATAAACCTTTTATTTTAAAATTAAAATAAACTTTTATTTTAATTATAAAATTATTAAGAATAATATATATATAATTATTATATATATATAAAAACCGTATATATATATATCAAATATATATATTAGTTAACATGGTTTCCCATTTTATAAATTAATATATATATATATATATATATATTATAATCCGTATGATATATATATATATAGCATCCGTGTAATCCTTTTAAAATTTTAATAACGAAATACGGATGGTATATATATATTATCCGTGTAATCCGGGCATATATTACCGTATTTCAAGCTTAGGTTTCACGTGCTTGGCTTGTAATCCTTTTTTAAAAAAAAAAAAAATTTACGTGCTTGGCATGGAATTCTTGCTGCTGACTTCGGTTTTTTTTTTTTTTTTTTTTTATTTTAAATTTTATACAATTAAATTATGCCCAATTAAATTGTTCTAAACACATATCAATATAATATCAAATTAAAATAATTAATAATTCGCATAAAGGTTTGGCTCGATGCCTTTATTAGGTTTGTAATATTATACATGTTAATCAAATTGCATAAAAGTGCTTGAAGTGTGTAAAAATCGAGTTTAAAAATTTTACAAACCATATACCCGGATCACCCTTTATGCACAATTATTAATTAAACGAAAAAGATAAAGAATAAATCATACCCTTGAAGATCGAAGCCTCGTGTACAAGTTCACCTCCAAATCCTTTCGCGTTCAATCTTGAATCCACGGGTTTGGTTCCTTCCTTTGATCAACGTTAGCCACCCAAATATTTGGCCTCAGGGGTGATCCACCAAGGAAGAAGAAAATTCAAGAAGATGGGTATTTGGCTCAAACCCTAGTTTTCTATCTCTATAGAAAAAGGTGTACTCTCCCAACAATTGGAATTATGTCGTATGTTGAAAAAGTCAACAACCCCCTTACCCATAATAAGACTCCTCTTATTTATAGATGTGGGCAACCCACCTTAACAATTAAGGAATTGGGTTTTATTTAATTAATTAAATTCTTTTAATTAATTAAGCTCCTTAATCTTATTAGGGATAATTAATTAAACTCCTTTAACTAATTTTCCTTCCTAATCCAATTAGGAATAAATGAGAGTACTTATATTAAATTAATTCCTAAACTCTTTTAGAAATTAAAATAATAATAATTGTAATAATATTAATAAGACTCCTCTTATTAATTTATATTTAATATTTCTAAAATATTAAATAATAAATATTAAGCTATTTAATTTATTCTATCACCATAGATTAAATTAAATATACATAACATATATTATTACGATTATGCCATTAACTTCTTAAATAATTATTCTTCCTTTTATGGTGTGACCCTTTAGGTTCTCCATATTAAACCTAGGTTGTGAATAAATCAATTAGAACAATTCTAATCTTATTTAAATAAATAAATTAAACAATTAATTTATTTAAATAAATAATATTTATTCTACAATAGGATAAGCCTCCCTAGCGATCAACGACTTTCCGGATAATATAGATTTCAACATTAATCATAAAAGAACCTTTAAGTAAATAGTTACTTTATGACAATTCAATCCTTCCACCATACAATGTCCCGATTAAATATAAGACATGGAATTCTTTGTCACAAGTCTTATTTTATTTAATTATATGTATTTCGACTCTTAAATGCACAACTCAAATAATGCAAATTAGAAACTCCTTTCTAATTTCATTACGCTTAACCCGAGGACTCTTTGGGTTGTCATTTATCGAATCACATAGGACATTTCTCTTCTTTTATTAGAAGTGGTAGATTCTTTATTGATCATACATTATCTCCATGTACAACTTATTATACCCAAGCATACCCTTTGATATACCCTAAGGGTCTTAAGGAATAAGTCAAAGTATAACTCATCATACACAAGATACTATGATGATCTCAAGTCCAAGGATCACTTGTACTACTATCACTACTGAGAATTCCTATTGACGAGCAAATAAAACTCCATTAGGTATTCCTTAGCGAGCCACGTTCGATGAACTTATTCTCTAATAAGCACCTACATACTTGCTTTAGTGTCTCCACACAAATGATCATGAGATCAATCATCCTCATCCAATGAGTAAAGCAACGATGTACCAATCTATCCGGATTCACTAATTCCCAATTTAGTAATCCAATGATTGGGAACTATTTTAGTTTTAAGCTTTCTAAGAATTTAGATCTCATTAGAATGATCATCATCATTATTCTAAAAGCATTGCTTAAAACTATGGGTTTATCACATATTATAAAACAGCATCATGTAGATAATTAAAAGCCTTTAATAAATTAATATTTTTTATTAATAAATGAATAAGATTGTTACAAAGTATATGCTTTATCATCAAACATGATTGGCTTGTGTGCATACTACTTTCAACTCACTCGAGCTATTGATAAGTTATTTAAAAAATTAAAAACTGAGCTTGAATCAAGTGGCACCATTGCAATCATTGATCAAGTTGAAACAGACGATGAAAGCAATAGCAAGTCAGATCATTCTAATACTTCTTCAGTCCCAGATTTTAATGATCAATTAAATAAATTAACAGTTAAAAACACTAGCATAACCAGAAACTGGTACTCTAGACCTACTCCTCCGGATCTACAATTCGAAGAGAGAAATCTAGATAAACAGTTCTATGTGTCATCCAATAAAATTTATGAATGGAATATTGATGGTTTTAGTGAACAAGAGATATTAAACAAATTAAATAACATGTCTATGGTAGCAAATAGCTATATAACTAAATTTAACAATCTGACTCAGCCATATATTGTTGAGTTAATAGCTAGTGGATTCACTGGTATTCTCAGATCTTGGTGGGAAAAACATCTCACTGAAGATACTAGATTATCAATAATCCACGCTGTCCAGTTAAATGATGACGGCAACCCCATCTTTGATGAAGATGTTGGTGTTGGTCCGCCAGATGGAGTCAATACTTTAATATTTACCATAATTAAACATTTTGTTGGCACTCCTAGTAATATAACTGAGAGAATTCATGATCAATTAAGTTACCTAACTTGTCCCACTCTAAGTGATTTTAGATGGTACAAAGATGTTTTTACTTCCCGAGTTATGATATGAAATGATAGCAATAAACCATTCTGAAAAGAAAAATTCGTCAATGGTTTACCTTCATTATTTGCACATAAAGTTTGTGAAGAATTAAGCAAAAATTTAGGATATATCGATTACGATAACCTAACCTATGGCGACATAATCAGTTATATTCAAAAAATTGGATTTAAAATGTGTATTGATTTTAAATTAGCTAAACAAGCTAGTAAAGATAAGAAAAAAGCCAAGTATGAGTTAGAAACATTCTGTGAATAATATGGTTTACCTCCTTTTGCTCCCTCTAGAAGGAAGCACTTGCATAAATATATTGATTACCATAAGAATCACCGACGTCATAAACAAAAACATAGTCATAAAAAAGATAAAAATCAAGATGATTATTATACTAAACCCAAACCCTCAAATAAAAAATACAATAAAAAATTATCTAAAAAATTTGATAAAAATAAAATAGTTTGCCACAATTGTGGACAGAAAGGGCACTACAAGAATGAGTGCAAAAATAAAGAAAAAATTATCTCAGTTAAATATTTCTAGTGAAGATACTAAACAATTATTAGAATTAATGAGGATAGAGAACAACATCAGTAATGATGAAGGTTCTGATATCCCTTATTCCTCTAACACTAGACCTCTCCAAACCAGAAACCTCATATTCCAACAAAAACCATTGTGCCAACTATCTACTATGCTTAAATTTATGTAATATTAATATTTAAACTAAGTAGCATTGTTTCTAGGAATTATAATAATAATAATAATAATTGTAATAATGATGCTAGTTAGTATTATTATTATTTTAATTATTATTATTTTTATTCTCTTCTACATTAATTACGTGTTAAAAGTATCAATATTTTTTTCTTACAAATGGGTCATTGAACTCTTATTTACTTACAAACCGTTAAAAAATCCGTTAACTTTAACCGATTTTCCACTTAAGCAGCTGACTTGTGAAAAAAAGAAGCTTATGTGCCAAGAATTATCCTATGTGGCCTTGATGTAGATTTGGAAAAATTTATGTAGTAAATAAAAGAATTATTTTAAAGTAAAATATAAAATAAAAAATATATTTAATTATTTTAAAATTAATCTGTTAATTTTTTATTAAAAAAACTACATTTTTTATTATTATTAAAAAAGTGCAGTTTTTTAAAAAAAATGCAGTTTTTTATTTTTAAAAAGTGCAGTTTTTTTAATAAAAAAAAGCGTTTGAATATTAAAAAAAAAAATGCAGTTATAAAAATAAAAAATGCAGTTATTTTTTTTATAAAAAATGCATTTTTATTTTATTAAAAAGTACTATTTTTTAATAAAAAACGCGTTTTAATATTAAAAATAAAAAATGCGAGTTATAAAAAATAAAAAACGCAGTTTTTTTAATAAAAATGAAGTTTTTTTTATTAAAATATTTATTTTTATTAACAAAAATGCGTTTTAATTTTATTTAATAAAAATAAAAAAATAATTATTTTTATTAAAAAAGCATGTTTTAAATTTTTTTAATAAAAAGAAAAACAAAAGTTATTAAAAAATAGTTTTTTTTATTTATTTAAAATAATTATTTTTATTAAAAAAATTGCATTTTATTTATTTTTTAATAAAAAATATTTAAAAAAACTGCAATTTTTTTAATAAAATAAAAAACTGCATTTTTTAAAAAATAAAAAACTTCGTTTCTTTTTATTAAAAAACTTGCACTTTTTTAATAAAAATAAAAAACGCACTTTTTTTAATAAAAAAAATTAACAGATTAATTATAAAATAATTAAATATATTTTTATTTACTTTTTATTTATTTATAATTTATATTTTAATTTAAAATAATTCTTTTATTTACTCCATAAATTTTTTCAAATCTACATCAAGGTCACATGAGATAATTTTTGCCATATATGCTTCTTTTTTTCACAAGTCAGCTGCTGCTTACGTGGCAAACCAGTTAAAGTTAACGGATTTTTTAACGGTTTGTAAGTAAATAAGTGTTCAATGACCCATTTATAAGAAAATAAAAATTCAATGACTCATTTGTAAGTTGACCTATAGTAGAGTGACTTCAAAAGCATTTAACCCCCCCTCTTGTTAGTGTAGTAATATAATGGAACAAAGTTCACGATTAAAATAATTAAAACTTACAAACTTTGGATCCATAAATTAATGTTATTGTTTCTACATTTTTTAGGCTCTTCACAAAGTATTTATTGCTCTATTTTAAATTTTTAAAGAAAAATTCCTTCGTTGCAAAAAACAATATAAGTAAAATAAATGTAGTTTAAATTTAAATAATTAATATAAAAATTGTAATAAAATTAATGTTTTTAATACTTAAATTAGTCACATCAATTTAAATTTTTACTTTCAATTAAACTTGGGTCTAAAAAATTAAAATAAAACTTTTAGTACTAGAATAATAATTAAAATAATTAAAATTTTAAATAATAATAATAATTATTGTAATAATACAATGACCAAAAATTCATAAAACAGAACCCTTAAATTCATAAAAATTCTTTATTTGACTAACTCACTTTTCATATATATATATATATATATATATATATATATATATATATATATAGATCTTATGGCATAATGGCAAGTTCTTTAATAGTGTCTTATCTTAACCCTTTTTTTGACAGACATAAGTTGCACATGCAGAACATATAAAAAAAAAAAAAAAATGTCAACCGTAAGAGCCTCTTACGGCTTACAAAAAAATAAAATAAAAAAAATAACAAATGTTTTTATTTTTGTTATAAAATAAAAAAATGTTTTATAAAAACAAATATTTTATAACAAATGTTTTTATTTTTGTTATAAAATATTTTATAAAAACATTTGTTATTATAAAATATTTTATAATAAAATATTTGTTATTATAACAAATATTTGTTAGTGTGAGTTTAGATTTTTTTTGAAGCCGGAAGAGGCTCCCCCTTTTTGTATTATTTATTTATTTTTTTATACTGTTTACATGTCGCACTTTGTCGTTCAAAAAGGGTGTTAGAGATCACTACATAATAGGAATTCATTATGGAAAGGCTCCATATATATATATATATATATATATATATATATATATATATATAAATTTGAGTTTACATGGATTAATTAATTAATTAATTTTAGTCAAGATCGAGTATGGCCATGGGCAAAGACAATTTTACCAGTACTGAAGCGCATGGCATATTGTATTGCGTAATAATAATAATAATTATTGTAAAAATAATATCAATAATTACGATAATTATTATTATTATAATAATTATTATTTTAATAATTATTTAATTACAATAATTATTTTATTATTAAAATAATAATTATTTTATTATTATTTAAAATTTTAATTATTATTATTATTATTGTAATACTACAGTGTATTATCCCTTTTTGGTCACTGTATTATTATAATAATAATTATTATTATTACAGTTATTACAATTATTATTATAATTATTACAATTCCTAGAAATGATGCTAGTTAGTTTAAATATTAGTGTTACATAAATTTAAGTATGGTAGGTAGTTGTCAAAATGGCTTTTATTGGAATATAAAGCTTCTAGTTTAGAGAGGTCTAGAGTTTCATACTTATGAGCAACATTTTCTTTAAGGATATTTTTAACCTTTCACGTCGAAGAATAACTGCCACGCGTCGGCAAAAATAACGACTCGATAATACGATCAACACATTTTCGTCAAATTTTTGGACGGAAATCGAACGGAATGACCATTTTGTAATTTTTGAGGGTACAGTTATTCGATTGTAACAAAAAAAGTTTCGATAACCAGAATAAAAATTGAACCCCAGTACAGTGACCAAAAAAGTGATTTATCCCAAAGAAACTCCTACCACTACCCAACATTAACAAAATAAACTCCTACCACTAATTGACAATCCTTAAGACTAGGACAATTCAAAACATGCAAATTACTTATTTTCTCAACAATATTTTAGATAATTTTATATTATTGTAAACACGGCAACTAAAAATAAAGAGGGATTTGGAGGGGGGAAATTTATCTCCTTATTAGGATGATCGAAGGATGTTATTGGTTTGATCTTTTAATTGACGGCCTTGAAGTGATATTGACTTTTGACTAATCCAACATTTGAATGAACGGCCACGAAATGATCAAATGCTCTGGATTATATCTATATTCCTTAATTAAGTATATGATATTTGTATAATTTTAATGTGTCTAAATATCTTAGTATTAGATTTATATTATTTGTTCAGTAATTTATTTATTTTTTAAATTTTTTTCAGCATTGTTCAGAAGTAGATAAGGATAATCAAGGTAATAAAGTCATTTAAAGTGAAGGGTCAAAATCATTTATTATTCATCATTCGTAGAAGGTATGTATGTATCTATATTATAAAGTCGACCACTTTTTTAGACGGTTACTTTTAGTGTTAATAATTAATTTGTGTAACTCTGTCACAAAAAAAATGCTCAATAACTCCATCAATAATATTGATATTACTTATCCAAATACTTAAATTATATCATTCATTTATTCGTAAGCGTATGATTTGTACCTCTATATAATTCTAAAAATATTTATGTATATATATGTATACCAAATATAGTTTATAATTTTAAACTTTAGTTAATGTAATTAAAATGATTAACTACCTTTAATAGAATATATACTTAAAATTTTAAAAATTATTTTATATTAATTTAATATCTATCTTTAAAATTAGAAATATATTCGAATTCGTATTCCTATTTGAAATTTGTATTCAAATAGTTATATATATATATATATATATATAACCTTATGAACTACATACAATTTAGTTTTAATCTTATGTAACATTTCATTTGTTATGTTTAAAATATCGTTAAATTAATTAAAATTTTTATGCCGTAAACTTTTTGAAGAGTTACACTATATTATAAGGGTAAAATGCAAAGTTGACTACTGAACTTTAGGAGTTTTGGGTATTGAGACATTTTCTTTTGTCAACGCAAATTGAGCCCCTTTCTATTAAAAAATTTGGACTTCGAGCCCCAGGCGCCACATGTGCGTTGACTGCGCTGATGTGGCTCCCCTACGTAATGTGAATCTGTGTGGGCATTTTTTATTTTATTTTACACGTGGACGGGCTGAGGTGGCGAATATTGAACTTCATCCCAAAAATATGTTGATACACAGATTCGAACCCAAAACCTCTAGTTTGGAATATTGATCCAATGGCCACCCGAGCACATGGGCCTTGTAATAACCCAATATTTTCTATACAAATAAATTAGAAATTTTGCATATAATTTTTTTTTTATGATATATTATGTCAAAACCTAGTTTGTTGTGGGAAACCCTAATTTGAAACTTGGTGGTGAGTTCAAGTCTATTATATAACTGTGTTATATGAGCTATGATTAACCCTAATTAACATTGGGACTTGTTAATTTCTTGAAACCTTAATTATTAAGTATAAACCCTAATTGCTAAGTTAGCAAGGATAAGTATAATTATTATATTTTAACCCTAATGTCCATGTATGATTAAAACCCTAATCAAATTAAGAAAAACCTAATTATAAATTTGGTACACTAATTATATTTATTTTAAACCCTAACTTGGGTAACATAGATTAATAATTATTGGGCTAGGATTATTAAATGGCCCAAAACAATTATGGAAGAAGCCCAAAAAGAAATCAATTCAAGCCTAAATCATAGCCCACTTGGTCATGGGTATTTTAGACCTTTGAATTATCTAATTTATGCAATAAAATAATAGCTAAATGAAGAATTAGAGGCTATAAGCATGGCTGGCCAGAATTTACCTTTTAAGGTAACAAATTTTGTTAATCAAGTTTCCTTATATAGTTAGTGACATTACTTTATTTAATTTATTGCAAAAAGTACATTGTTGTCAACATATCATTGGTGGGAAATCTCATTAAGCATGCTTAGGGACAAGATAAGGAATTTTATTCAATGGACAACATGAGTATGGAGGTTAATAGCTAAATCCCACATACATTGCCACTTCTATAAATAGATTAAAGAGAGGAAATAAGGCATTGCTAGCTCATTTTGTATCAACACTTAACCTAGACTTTTCTCTCATCAAACCAACGAAATTTATTAGCTTATCAGTCCCTAAACCAATCCCCACCATTACCATAAACAAATCAGAAGCTAGGATCAAGAAATCAAAGTTTAAAGGTATAAAACCCTAGCACGATTTCTGTCCATGATCTTATGTTAATGTTATGTTTGAGTGTTAAAATATGTTGGTTATAGTGTCTAGTGATGATCTGGGTTGATAAATGTTGAATCCATAACATTTAAAAGCTCGGATTTGAAGATCTACAAAATTTGGAAATTTCGTTAACTATGGTCTGACAACAAATGTCAGTGGCCACAGATCTTTGGTCATGTATGCTTTTTGATGTTTTAAGTTTTGTAATTGTAGTATGCTATGTGATCTCTAACATGGAACAAGAATCAAGTTCATATCTTAAATAGGTTGCAAGATATTTAAGGTCAAAAGCCGTTGACCGGCCATGACTGGCGTTTCGGGTAACCTTAAGTCGCCCAAAAACGAGCTGACAACGTTTTAAATCTACCGGATCTTCGCTTACATTGTTTTATGATTGTTGTTTGTTGTTTGTATATGGTGATCCGGTATGTGTCTTTGTAAGTTAAGGCCATTAGAACATTAAAATGATTAGTATGTCTCATGTGGTAGACGGTCAAACCAAGCAAGATGATCACAGCTTCGGTTTTCTGGGTAACCCAGAAAACTGTTGAAGGTGATCTCTGATATGGTTTGACCGACACTTATCATCTTGATCTGTTGTTTTTACAATGAGTTTAAGCGATAGATCTGTAGTCTTACATGTTGTCTACAACGTGGAAGTCTTAGAACACAAAAACAATGCATGATCAGCAGGTAGTGGAGGTCCAAAGAGAGCCCACGATCGTTGCTTCTTCATTTTCTGACCCGAAAATGAAGAGCAGTCCTGATGACTTCTTTGGGAGCTTAGATCTTGTTTGTTTTATACTTGATTGCCATGTTTGATGTTAGGTATTGTAGACGTGCACTAGTACTACAAGAGCTAATTCATAGATTGTCCAGAAGCACTACACACACTGATTTACACTTGGTCAAACATGCATGCTTTCAGATGGCCACAAGGTGTTCTGGTTTATATGAAGAACACCTATAGCGACGGTTCTGTCGCTATAGGTGGTCTTTAGCGACAGTTTTAAATAAAATTAATTATTTTTATTAAATAATTAGTATTAATTAGTTTTTAATTCTAAAAAATTACAAAATAAATTATTAAAAATTATTTTAAAATCCAAAAATTATATTTTAATTATTTTGAATATATTTCATAAATATTTAATATTTTTGGAATATTAAAAGTATTTAATTTATTTAATTATAATATTAAATAAATTGTTTAAAAATAATTTTAATACATGAAAAATCATTTAAAATTATATTATGGTATAAGAAAATATTCTAGGTTATTTTCATGACTTTTAATATTTTGTGTTGAATTTCATTAATTAATTATTATTAATGATATTAAATTTTTTTAATAATTATATTAAATAATTTAGTTAAAAATGATTTTATTATTTTAAAATTATTTTAAATGAAAATAAAGCGTTTAAAAATATTTTAAGTTATAAAATATAACTTTTAATATTTAAAGGATGATTTCATTAATAATTTAATATTAATGATAGTATTAATGATATTAAATTTATTTATTAAATAAATAGTTTAAAATGGTTTATTGATTTAAAAAGGATATAAATGAATTAAAAATACTTTAAGTTATAATTAATGACTTTTAATAGTGGATAAATAGTACATTAATATTTGAATATTAATGGTAATTATTTTAAATGATTTTAAATGTTTTAAAAATCATTTAAGGGTAATATTAATACTTTAAAAATATTTTGAGTTATTATAAATAACTTTGATATTTTGGCAATGATTTCATTAATGATTCAATATTAATTAAGTATTAATGATTATAGAACTGTTTGATATTTAATAATGATTCCGGTGTTTGAAATTCATGTTAATGTATAATAAATGTTTAAAAATTATTATTAAGTCATATGACTGATGTTTACAGATATTGAGTAATAGAATAGAGTCTTAGACTCGTTAATTACCCGATAGAGCTATCGGTTTGCAACCGGCATAGTTAGAAATTGTTACAGACTTAGATATTTCAATGGCGTTCTTTGTTTGTTTGTGATGCAATGACTGCTGTATATGTGTAACAACGTGATTAGGTTATGTGCTGATTGCGAAATGCAGTACTATGTGTTATAGTATAGTGTTCTAATCGAACGAATGATCTGATTAATGATAGGTGATTACATAAAAGATAAAACTAAGTTGCGTATTGTAAGCAGCACATCAGGCAAGTATCCTACCTTTGCATTTTCTTTATGCAATGGACATGAGTAAGAATGTTTCAGAATTATATTATTACTGTACAGATTATTAACCTATATTATATATGCCCATTGATTATCAACATGTTAGTATATGGTAATTCAGATATATATTCTCTGTTCGTTAATTTTATAAATGGTTAAACAAGTGTCCCCACTTGGATAATCATTGCATTTAAACACATGTTGATACACCTTTGATATATACATATATGTTGAATTATAGATTATTGTTGGATAAGATAAAACCTTTTGTTTGGAACCACGATAAGTATGAACATCCCGAACATGGGAAATTTTTTTGCGCTTTCTACGGACAAAGGATGAACGATAATATCGTTCTAGCAATGTAGTATTGATCAATCACAGGTACAATGAGCTGATCACCCTCCATGCCCGTAAGTTATGACGGTTTACAGATGAAGTTCTGTTTAACCTTTTGAAAATGAAAACGATGTTCATAGTATGTCCCCTAAAACTTATTTATAGTCGGTACGTAGTTTCAAAGATTTGAAAGAGAATTATTATTATTATTGGTTCAGAATTACTTCACAACTATTGATCTGTTGTAGAAGGGTAGTATAAAGAAAGCATTTAAATTCTTTCAGCTTATATATATATAATTGCTATTACTTGCTGGGCACTCAAATGCTCATCCTTGCTTAATTTAAATATTTTCAGCTAAGTGTGAACATTCTGAAGGCTCTGCTAGAAACAAGGGAAAAGGAAAGGTTGCCGAATGATGACAATGTTATATGTGTGATAGTTTAATATTATTAAAACAATGTTATATATTTATGATCATGTGTTGTAAGGAATGATTTAAGGTTACGTACTTGGGAGTTAAACTTTGATAATTATGTAAGTTAAGTTTAATATTTATATTATTGGCATTACTATTAGTATTATTCGGTTATCTGAGATGGTATCGTGAAGACTTTGAATTCGGGTTTCAAATACCGGATTTGGGAAGCGTCATGAAGCCTAATTCTTTATTATTTTGCAAGGATTACTATTTATAAATTGAACAAATCATTTTCTTGAGATAAAATAGATCCCCTTTCCTTAGATATGTTAAATACATACATAAATGTATATAACTAATTCAGTGATAATAATAATAATAATAATAATAATAATAATAATAATAATAACGATCATAATGATAATAATAATACTAATAATAATAATAATAATAACAATAACAATAACAACAACAACAATAATAATAATAATAATAATAATAATAATAATAATAATAATAATAATAATAATAATAATAATAATAATAATAATAATAATAATAATAATAATAATAATAGCAATCATAATAATAATAGTAATAATAATAATAATAATAAATAATAATAATAATAATAGTAGTACTAATAATAATAATAAATATTATTATTATTATTATTATTATTAGTATTATTATTATTATTATTATTATTATTATTATTATTATTATTAATATTATTATTATTATTATCTTAATTTAAGGCAACATTTTAATAATCGTTGCAAAAGTTGTATAAAATATGCAACGAAAATAAAAAAATGTTGCCAATGAATGTGGTCCATATTAGGCAAATGAAATATAGCAACAAAAAAACTTTTCGTTGCCTTACGATGAGGAGAAATCGAGTGGTTAAAAATTTTGCAACTAATTTCTAACTAATTTTGTTTCCAAATTTTGCAACTAGTTATTAATTAATTTCGTTGAAAAAAGTGAAAGCGACAATAATCTGAACGAATGATAAGTTTCATTACTAAACATACACTTTTAGCAACGACTTATAAAGTCGTTACTGAAAAGCGTTACTAAAGCCCCATTTTTAGCAACAAAAAAACTTTCGTTGCTTACGATGATGAGAAATCAAGTGGTAGAAAATTTAACAACAATTTCTAATGAAATCTTTTTTTCGCCAATGAATTAACAACGAAATTTTGCAACGAATTATGAATTTCGTTGTAAAAAGTGAAAGCTTCGACATTAACTGCAGACGAATGACAAATTTCGTTGCTAAATATATCTTTTAGCAACGACTTATAAAGTCGTTGCTAGAAAAAATCGCTGCTAAAGGCCCATTTTTTTTGTAGTGAATTAAGAGTTATTAAAAAAGAGTTCAAATTAGATTGGGACAATCTTGTTAAAGATTTTAATTCCAAATCTAATAAAGAAAAAAGGCATTTATTTCATTCCAATCACCCGTCTGAAAAAGAACGAGATAAAATTGTTAATATATGGAAACGATTTATTAACAGTGAAAAGATAAACATTACTTTTTACAATTGGTATGATCAATATCAAGGTAAATGTAATGTTATAACTAAAACTCAATGGATTAAAGAAGATAAGTCAAAGGTCTCTTCTAGTCATCCCCCGCTAGAAACTGTCCTACTTCCAGTTAAAATACGTCTGTTGTTGCCAGTCCTTTTAAAATTTTGGATGGTAATAAAGATGATAAAAAAATTATTGAACAATTAAATTTTAGCAATCAATATCTAGCAATCGTAGGAAGACATCTAGATAGGATTGAAGAAAAATTCGAAGAAACCATTGTTAAAAAACCCGATTCAAAAATTGAACAACCTCTATTAAAATAACCAGAAAATAGAAGTAAACTAGGTTTACCTAACAAAGATGGTGAACTCACTCGAGCTATTGATAAGTTATTTAAAAAATAAAAAACTGAGCCTGAATCAAGTGGCACCATTGCAATCATTGATCAAGTTGAAACAGACGATGAAAGCAATAGCAAGTCAGATCATTCTGATACTTCTTCAGTCCCAGATTTTAATGATCAATTAAATAAATTAACAGTTAAAAACACTAGCATAACCAGAAATTGGTACTCTAGACCTACTCCTCCAGATCTACAATTCAAAGAGAGAAATCTAGATAAACAGTTCTCTATGTCATCCAATAAAATTTATGAATGGAATATTGATGGTTTTAGTGAACAAGAGATATTAAACAAATTAAATCACATGTCTATGGTAGCAAATAACTATATAACTAAATTCAACAATCTGACTCAGCCATTTATTGTTGAGTTAATAGCTAGTGGATTTACTGGTATTCTCAGATCTTGGTGGGAAAAACATCTCACTGAAGATACTAGATTATCAATAATCCACGCTGTCCAGTTAGATGATGACGGCAACCCCATCTTTGATGAAGATGTTGGTGTTGGTCCGCCAGATGGAGTCAATACTTTAATATTTACCATAATTAAACATTTTGTTGGCACTCCTAGTAATATAACTGAGAGAATTTAGGATCAATTAAGTAACCTAACTTGTCCCACTCTAAGTGATTTTAGATGGTACAAAGATGTTTTTACTTCCCGAGTTATGATGTGAAATGATAGCAATAAACCATTCTGGAAAGAAAAATTCGTCAATGGTTTACCTTCATTATTTGCACATAAAGTTTATGAAGAATTAAGAAAAAATTTAGGATATATCGATTACGATAACCTAACCTATGGCGACATAATCAGTTATATTCAAAAAATTAGATTTAAAATGTGTATTGATTTTAAATTAGCTAAACAAGCTAGTAAAGATAAGAAAAAAAGCCAAGTATGAGTTAGGAACATTCTGTGAACACTATGGTTTACCTCCTTTTGCTCCCTCTAGAAGGAAGCACTTGCATAAATATATTGATTACCATAAGAGTCACCGACGTCATAAACAAAAATATAGTCATAAAAAAGATAAAAATCAAGATGATTATTATACTAAACCCAAACCCTCAAATAAAAAATACAATAAAAAATCATCTAAAAAATTTGATAAAAGTAAAATAGTTTGCCACAATTGTGGACAGAAAGGGCACTACAAGAATGAGTTCAAAATAAAGAAAAAATTATCTCAGTTAAATATTTCTAGTGAAGATACTGAACAATTATTAGAATTAATGAGGATAGAGAACAACATCAGTAATGATGAAGGTTCTGATATCCCTTATTCCTCTAATATCAGTTCTAGTAACCACGAAACAAATAGTGATAAAGACGAAGTCATTATTTGTGCTAACAATTGCAATAAAAAGTGTTGCAATAAATAAGTTAATGTAATCAATAAAGAAGATGAAGAAAGTTCTTTGCTAATTGATTTAATTAGTAAGATTTCTGATCCTGAGTTAAAATCTCAATACACATAACAGTTAAATGATTTATTAACCAAAGATAATAGAGTTAAGCATAAGATTATTAAAGTAAAAAAAAAACCAGTATTTAGTCTTAATAAAACTCTTGAGAGATTTAAAACCCCAGTTAAGGAAGTTACCCTTCCAGAGTTGAATCAAGAAGTCAATAAACTGAAAAAAGAAATTTCTAACTTGAAATTGGAAGTTTCTAATTTAAGAAAAGATTTTGATGACAAAAAATCCGATCTTCAAATCCATGATTCCTCCTCTAGTGATGAAGATCACGATGAGCCTGAATCATCGGGAACAAAAGAAGAGCCAGATCTCTTTGTCCAAGGTCTTTCTCTTAAACGAATTAAAGATATCACCATTCAAAAATGGTATATCTCCATTAACTTAGTTGTTGATAAAACATTTTCAATACAACTTCTTGCTCTAGTGGATACTGGCGCATATCTTAATTATATTCAAGAAGGTCTAATCCCAACTAAATTCTATAAGAAAACTAATGAAAATTAAATTCAATTTAATGGTGAGTCAAATGAAAATAAAATATAAATTGCCTAAAGTTCATATCTGTCAAGATAATATGTGTTTTAAAACATCATTTGTTTTAATCCGCAATTTTACTGATAAGATCATCTTAGGGTTACCATTTATATATTTACTATATCCTTTTACTACCAGTAACGAAGGATTAAGTTGTATACATTTAGGAAAAAGAATAACATTCAAATTTCTTATTAAATCTAAAGAAACAGATTTGAAATTCATTCAAGAAGAATCTATTTCCAAATCATTAAATTTATTGAATTGTAAATCCACTCATTTAAATTTATTGAAGGAAGAAATTAAGTACAAACATGTTGAAGAACAACTTCAGAATAAAGAATCCATGAAAAAATTGAAGAGTTAAAAACTTATTTAAAAGACAACCTTTGTTCTGATTCTCCTAATGCCTTTTGGCATCGGAAGAAGCATGTAGTAAGGCTTCCTTATGCTAAGGAATTTAAGGAACACTTGATTCCTACTAAGGCCAGGCCGATACAAATGAATCATGAACAAATGGAGTTATGTAAAAAGGAGATTAATGATCTTCTTAGTAAAGGTTTAATTAAACCTAGTAAATCCCCATGGTCATGTCCCACCTTTTATGTTAACAATGAAGCAGAAAAGGAGAGAGGTGTTCCCCGTCTAGTAATCAATTACAAGCCATTAAACAAGGTCTTGGAATGGATTAGGTACCCTTTGCGTAATAAGGATGACCTCATTAACCGGTTGAGTAATGCCACTATTTTTAGTAAGTTTGACCTTAAGTCTGGTTTCTGGCAAGTTGCCATTCACCCCGATGATAGGTACAAAACAGCCTTCACAACCCCATTTGGCCATTATGAATGGAATGTTCAGGCATTTGGCGTAAAAAATGCTCCCAGTGAATTTTAGAATATCCTCAATGACATTTTGAATCCTTTTAGTCATTTTGTTGTTGTTTACATTGATGATGTTCTCATTTTTTCCAATTCCATTGAAGAACACATTAAACATTTGAAATCATTCTTTAAAACAGTTAAAGATAATGGACTTGTCCTTTCACCTTCCAAATGCAGCTTGTTTCAAGCTAAAGTTCGGTTTCTTGGTCTAAATATTTATCGCGGACTCATACAGCCTATTGACAGAGCTATTCAATTTGCTGATAGATTCCCAGATAAAATTACCAAAAAAACCCAACTACAAAGGTTTTTAGGCTCGCTCAATTATATTGGCAAGTTCTATAAAAACCTAAGGAAGATTTGCAAACCTCTCTTTCAGCGTTTGCAAGACAATCCTCCCCCTTGGACTGACATTCACACTTCTGTAGTCCAACAAGTTAAAAAATATGTCACGGCATTGCCCTGCCTTGGTATTTTCAACGATTCAACCTTCAAAATTGTTGAAACTGATGCCTCAGATATTGGATTCGGAGGCATCCCCAAGCAAAAATTAACACTCACTTCCCCCAATCAAATTGTTCGTTTTCATTTCGGTGCGTGGAATAGTACACAGTTAAATTACAGTACTATTAAAAAAGAAATACTTTCTTTAGTATTATGTATAAAAAAATTTCAAAGTGACTTACTAAATCAAAAGTTTTTGGTTCGCATTGACTGCAAATAAGTAAAATATGTTTTAGAAAAAGATGTTGAGAACATGGCCTCTAAACATTCCTTTGCTAGATGGCAAGCCTTACTGAGCATTTTTGATTTTGAGATTGAATATATCAAAGGTAGTAATAATTCTATTCCTGATTTTCTTACTCGGGAATTTATTAATACATGTACCGTTCAATCACTATGAGTATTCGAGGAACATCTCCCTCTCGTGGTTCGGGTCGCCTTACTGGCCCAAGTAATCAACCAAAAGGAACTTTGGTTCCTCATCCAAGTGAACCATAATATATATATATATATATATATATATATATATATATATATTACCTTTTGTTCACGGGTGGGTGGGTGGGTGGGGGGGAATGGGATTACTCGGATGGAAGGGAGTATTATTATTATTAATATTATAATAAGTTTTGTTTTTTTATGAAAAATAGAATATATTATAGTTTATTATGCATAGTATTTGCATAGAAAAATCAAAAAAAAATTTCTTCACCGGTTGAGCGCCCGTGAAGGATTTCCTGTGCACTCCGTGATTTTCTAATTCAAATAGTATCATTTCATTCTCCTATAAATTGGTGCTTAGTTTAGAAATGAAAATCACACCAGAATCAGAGAATTTTTCTTCTATAATATTGGGCGTATTTCTTTAGAGTTTAAGGAAGCTTTGAGTGTAGAAAACAGTGCAAGTTTTCTTCAAGAATATCCCCGCCCTACCAGTCAGAAGTACTTTCTTTTTAAGGTAAGGGATATTATTTTTGTTCAATATTCGTATGAAATAATATTTTCTTCCATACTCTGTAGTATGAAAGTAATATTATTTCGTTTCAAATTTTGAATTCTTCACTCATTTTGTTAAGTATTACTTCTATACTCCGTGAAATTAGTAGAATAACCTTGAAATTTGTGCTTCATCTAGTATTTTTTCATGGAAATATTATTCTGAACATTCTTGATAAAGTTTAATTTTTTTATGCTAGAGTACTATTCACGAAGTACTATTCATGGGATACTATTCACTTGGGTAATATTCACTCGGGGTACTATTTATGACAAAAATTGATTTCTTTTCCGTCCAAATCATTTTTGATACAATATTATTCTTGAATTTTACTCCACAAAGCTGTATCATGTTGACAATTTGGACATTATTGAATTATAAATCTTTAAAATTTATCCCTTGCTTTCATTTAATTGAATTCTTATATTATTGTCATCATCTTCATGCTTATAACAGAGATGGTGAGAATGGAGTTAGAAGTTAATTTACGGAATGAAGCGGTAGAAATGTTATTCACAATGTAGACTCAATCCACGAAAATAGAACGAGTTAAGAAAGTACAACTAGGTAACGAGGAGTGCGAGTAAATAAAGAAGAGGATGAACGATGAAGAGAAGATCAAGTATCATCTCATTTTGAAGGAGGAATTTGAGTTCCAAATAACTCCGAGTTAAAAGAAGAACTAATAAGAGGGAGATAGCGTAATATGTTAGTAAGTGCTTAACTTCCAATTCAGATTATTTATAGGAAGGAACAAGTGTTGAGAAATAAGATAATACCTTCGATGAAGATGAATTGGAGGAACCACAATGCCGAAGAAGCAATGTGGGAACTCGAGATTAAAATGAAAGAAAATGTTCCTCATTTGTTTATGTAATTGTAGCGAGATTCTGGGGACATAATCCTTATAAGGGGGGAAAGATGTAACGCCCGAGAAAATCGGATTTTTTTGAGAATTAAATTTGTATTTGATTATGTGGATTAAATGAATTTAATGATTATTTATGTGAGTAAGTTATTTGAAGGTCGTTATATGACCTGGAATGTGCGGACGTGGTCAGGATTCTGGCTATGTGGTAGAATTAAAGTGTTTGAATTTCCAAGACGAAAATAAAAATTTTCTGAGAAATTTCCGTAAAAACACTATTCATCCGTTTCTGCTCGGGAAGTAAGTTTGAAATTCCGAGAAACGGGTAATGATAGAATTATAAGATGAGATGGAATATCCAATAATATTTCAGTTATGGCAAACGAAGTTTTCGCTTGCAGACTTAAAACCTAAGTGTTAGGGAAAGTGATTTTCGAGAAGGAAATGAAATGCGTATAATGATTAGGGTTATTATACGTGTGATATACGAGTATGATACAAATTAGTATACGAGTATAATGTGATGTATAATACGAATATCGTACGAATACTATACGAAGAGAATACGAGAATTGTACGAGTAAAATACGAATAGTTCTTAATGGACTTTAGTAAGTGGACTTTGTCATTATCCAATTGGACTTGGATTATGCCAAGCCCAATGTTAAGTATAGTCAAGCCCAAAGTTATGTTATGACAAGCCCAAGATAGGCCCAATAAGAATTAATGCTAAAGCCCAAATTAAGAAACTAAACCGCAGATCAAACCGATGGGTAATCGGATGGTTTAAACCCAAAGTGGTGGCCAAGTAAAGTGTTTTTAATTGGTGGCTAAGTAAAGTGCTTATACTTGGTGGATAAGTAAAGTGCTTATTACTTAGTGGTTAAGCAAAAGAATAGTAAGGAGGTGACTAGTAAGGAGGTGACTCAATGACCATTATACCCTTCATTTGGTTTGCCTATATAAGAGAAGCTAGGTTGGGTTATTTCATTATTTCACCAACTCTAGATAATATTGAGAGAGAGAAAAGAGATCTAACACATAATCAAGAGCAATCCAAAGCAAAACATACAAGCTTTAGTCAAGAACGCGAAGAACGTTAAGGTAATATACGTAAACCTAAGTTTTCAATCTGTTTCAATTTCTTTTTAGTAGAGAAGTATGAAACGGTGGAGCATGTATGATAAGGAGTAATAAGGATGGCTAATAATGAATTAAACCATTGATAAGCCATGAACAATTAAGAATCATAAGCGTTTACGAAAGTTTAAGCGAAGAAAACCATTAAGCATGTATTTGGTTATTGATGGACAAATTGAAAAACCATCCTAGGTTATGTGCATCTTGATTGGTTAGGATGTAGATGATAAATCAATGGAGTTTTTCCATTTGATTTGGCGTATAGAACACGAGTAACGAAGTTATGATGAATTTTACGAAATTAGACGTTAAACGTCGAAATCGTATAATTCTGGATTAGTAGTCAAAACATTTCATTTAATTTGGAAACCTTGGTTTTTGATGGAATGTCGCAGCATAACGTATTTGAAAGTTGTGGACTCAAGAATCGTCAAAATCTGACTTAGAACGAAGAAATGAGCTATGAACGTTTATCGTTTTTGTAATAATGAACTAATCGGTGAATTCTGAGGTAAAAGATTCAAAAGTGAAATATTTTCTAATGAAGTCGAAGATCATATAATTTGTGAGCTAACGGCTTTTGAATGAGCCAATTCGGATGTAAAACGAACAAGTTATGAGTCGGGAAGTTCATCAAACAAGAAAACTATAAATTTTCTGAGGCTTAAGGTTCGCGCCGCAGCACGGCACAAAGAGGGAATGTTAGCGTCGCGGTGCGAGGTCGAGTGTTTAGCCACTACAGAGTGGCGCCGCAGCGTGGCTATTAACGAAGGAGTTGGCGCCGCAGTGCCAACATCATATAAGGCACAAAGAAGAAGGCTTATGAACTTAAAGAATAAAGAACTGAATGAAGGGTGAATTATATACTTAAATTGACCAAAAGTAACATCATTAAAGGATGTTTATAACCTTAAATTAACGACTAAAGGTTGAAGAAAAATTTATTTGAACGTAAGTTATTAATAATGAAACGATGAACGATAATAAGCCGTAAGGGCGGATAAATACTTGAAACGAGTTTTGTTAATGAAGTAAGTTCGATTAAATATATGAAATGAAAGATAGTTGATTGATGATTAATCAATTACTTAATTAACTTAAAGTAGCATCCTCGATAATGACTATAACGTTGAGAATTACAACTAAAAGTTGTTAACGATTACGTAAACGTGAACGATATTCAATTAAGTGTACTTAACCAATGACGATCGAGTTTCGGTTAGTAACGAAAAACGTTAGTAAGCCATAAGAAATACTAATAAGTCGAATTAACCTTTGTTATTGAAACTATATTTTCCTTTAATTATGTCATCATGACATAATTAGTCATTACCATCTTACAAACACAACTAAGTATGTTCATCATTTAAAATTGGATTTTTAATCACATAATCGAGTTATAACACAAGTTAATCTTTAATAACATACTTATGCATAGTATAGAAATACTAAAATCAATATTTTACAGTCCTACTAACATCACATAACTTTTCTTAAAATTTTGTGTACAAAAAGTACACTGTCAAACCATTACGCTAACTTCATGCATGCGCTACGATTTACATTATGTGGTGTATTGCTGGCATGGGCATGAATAATTATGTCATGATGACATATGTTTGTAGGATGTTGTGGTTTGAGTTGTTCGATTTAGTCCACGAACAAGGCAAGTTCTCTAACTCTACTTTTAAAATTGTGCAAGCGCTTAAATTGTTCTCGGAGCAAGTGTTCTAATCCATTATCTTGATTGAATCAATTATTGTTTCCAATATAATAATGCAAGATTTCTAATTCTTTATCTTGTTGAACTATTTATTGTTTCAATTCGATTACCTTATGAATGATGCAAGCTTTCTAAACTTTGGTTTAATGTTGACAAGTTATTCTTGTATTTAACTTGTTGTTTAACATGCACAACTATTTATACTAATGTTGAGAAATTTCATCGTTCAAACTGTTATGCATGCTTAGTACTCAATTCTAATTAACCTTGACTTAATACTATTCAAGCAAGGCATGTTATAGTTATTCAAAGTATATGCTATTAGATTATTCCTAAAGCATGATTTTGGTTTACCATGTTGATTCAATTACAATTATTCTGTAATATAATGTTATTAATTCAACTAGTCCTCTAGTTGATGATCGTTGAACTTCAAATTACCCTTGAAAGCTTATCCAAACCAAACTCTCTTTGGTGCGGACTTGTACTCAAATCTTTGAGATGAACAACCCTATTATTATTGGGGATAACTTACGCTGCAGCGTTAAATGTTTGTGCACAATACATGAGTGCGAAGGGTGATCCCCAAGCATGCGAGGAGTCCTTATAGTATTATGACTGTTAAAGTTGGAGTTGAAAGATTACTCACAACTGTGGACATAGTTCATGGTCTTATGACCCTTAGTTATATTTATTCCACATTTTGGATGTCAGTTTCTAATTATAGATGGTAGAGTACTATTCATTGTTGATGAGCCTATTATTGGCAGTTATTATTACTATACTCCTGTTGATTTCATATTGTATCCAGTGAGCAATTATTTTGCTCACTCTTGCATGTTTATAAACTCATTGCAGCTAAAGAGAAGAAGGTAGATGAACCTTCGACTAGCAAAGGAAAGGGAAAATGTGCAAGTGATGGAGACTTGTAATTTTATTTTGATAGAGATGTTAGATTTTATTATGATGATCATAGACTTGATTTTAATGAAGCTTTATTTAATTTTCGCATATGAATGATTGTATTTAAAGGTTAGATAACCTAGGAGATTTTATTATGTAACCCTTTAATGGGAAAGGTTTTATTTATCCAGTTTTATTGTGATTGGGTAGTTAGATATGAATGTTTGATTAAGTGAACACCAGATCCTGTGGGAATGAAGTACCTGGATTTGGGGGTGTCACAGTAGCTAGAATAACTACCTTTAAGGAATTTAAAAGCGTAGGTCCGTTGGAGTTTAAAGTAACTACGAACCCAATTGAGGCTCACCAGGGTGGGGCTAGAACAGATGCGGTAATATGGGAACAGTTCAAGAAGGTTTTCTTTGAGAACTATTTCCCTACAAGCATGCAGGGGAGGATGGAGATAAAGTTCTTAGAACTTAAGCAAGGGGACATGATAGTTCCCCAGTACGAGGCCAAATTCAATGAATTGGAAAGGTTTGCTCTACACCAAGTGGACACTGAGGAGAGGAAGGCTCGTAGGTTTGAGCAGGGCCTGAAACCCTGGCTCTATAGTAGGATTTCTGTTTTCCAAAGTGCCTCATCTGGGACTATTCTAGAGAAAGAAATTATTGTGGAAAGTGGTAGTGAGGCTTTGAGCTAATACCACAAAGAGAGAAAGAATAAGAGCAAAGGAGAGAGAGTACACAAGGCGGAGGGACCTAGTGGTAGTAACATTATGCCCAAGAGGAAGAGTTTTAACTCCGGTAATACTGGAGTGGAACAAGGGGATCCTAAGCGTAGGATCGAAGCATGCAAGACATGCGGAAAGGCTTATCTAGGAGTCTGTCTGAAAGGGAAATCGATTTGTTATAACTGTGGACAGGAGGGTCATATATTACCCAATTGTCTTAATCCTAAGAAAAACCATAGCTATTTTGTTTGTGGGTCGATGGACCACATGGCAAAAAATTGCCCAAAGAAGGGGTCGGAGGAGAGTAAGGGTGCTAGTAGTGGTAAGTTAGCCATTACTGGACCACCATTGTCGGGTAGACGTACGACCCATAATTTTAATATGATTGTCTAAGATGCGGTTGCATCGGCGGATGTAGTAACCGGTATCATTCCAGTCAATAAAATGAATGCTTATGTGCTATTGATTGGAGTGCTACCTGTTCTTTTATAGCATGTGAATTTGCTAAGTGATTAAGTTTATTCCCGAAAAGAGTAGAACTACCTTTAAATGTTAAGGTAGAGAATGAGGAAATAACTTTCGTTGAACATATTCATGGGAATTGTTTCATGAATAATAGAGGTATGCAGGTATCGGTAGATAAGTATCGATAAGGTTGAAAGAATTTGAAGTAATTCTTGGTATGAAATGGGTTAATTAACCATAGAACCTTAATAGATTGACATAGGAAAAGTGTGAACCTTCGGATTTCTAAGGAACTAAAGGTAGTATTCTACGGTAATAAATCACCGGGACGCTCTTGTTGTCTAACCATGACGCAAGCTAGGAGAATGTTAAGGAAGGGGTGTATAGAATACCTGTGCCAGGTTGTGGACACCTAGAGAGTGGGAGTACTGGTATTGTTGGTAAAGAAAAAAGGGATGAGTCGTTACGTTTGTGTATTGACTATCGTGAGTGAAAAAGTTAACAATTAAGAATAATTATCCATTGCCCAGGATCAATGATCTATTCAATCAGTTGAAAAGGGCAAAAAATTTTTAAAGATAGATTTGTGTACTGGGTATCTTCAGTTTAAAGTAAGGAAGAAAGAGGTACCTAAGATGATGTTCAGAACTCGTTATGGATATTACGAGTTTCTGGTTATGTCATTTGTGTTGACTGATGCACTGAAGCTAGACTTTTTGTAAGGGGAGCCAAGCAAGTGTGTGGCAAATTGATAGGTACTCTTGTGAGGTACTATGGTTGAAAGTACCACTAGCGTCACAGAGCGTTCAAATGATATTTGGATAAGTTTGTCGTAATGGTCATTGATGATATTCTAGTCTATTCTAAGACGCCAGAAAATCACGCTGAACATTTGAAGATAGTGTATGAAACACTATGGAGGGAGAAGTTGGATACGAAATTCACTAAGTGTGAATTTTGGCTTAAAAGATATACAGATTTTAGGACATGTTATTGATAAGTATGATGGGAATAAGAAGTGAGAAAAATAGTTTTCAAGAACTAAAAATGAAGATTAAGTGAGGCACCTGTATTATCTTTATCAGATGATACGAGGAACTTTGTAATTTATAGCGATGCTTCGCATAGAGGATGGGGTTACGTGCTCATATAGCATGGCAAGGTCATTACGTATGCATCACGTCAGTTAAAGGATTATGAGAAGGTCTATCCTATTTATGATCTAGAATTGGCAGCTGTAGTTTTTGAATTAAGAATATGGAGATAGTACTTATACGGGGAGAAGTGTGAGATATACATGAACTATAAGAGTCTGAAATATACCTTCACACATAAGGAGTTGAATATGAGGTAGAAAAGGTGGTTAGAATTGAAAAAAAAATTATGACTGTGATATTTTATATCATTCATGGAAGGTAAACGTAGTAGCCGATGTGTTAAGTAGGAATGGTAGGGGAAAGTTATCGATGTTAACGACTCAGAATGAGTAAATAACGGAGATGGTGAGAATAGAGTTAGAAGTTAATTTACGAAATGAAGCGGTAGAAATGTTATTTACAATGTAGACTCAATCCACGAAAATGGAACGAGTTAAGAAAGTACAACTAGGTAACGAGGAGTGCGAGTAAATAAAGAAGAGGATGAAGGATGAAGGATGAAGGATGAAGAGAAGATCAAGTATCATCTCATTTTGAAGGAAGAATTTGAGTTCCTAATAACTCCGAGTTAAAAGAAGAACTAATAAGAGGGAGATAGCGTAATATGTTAGTAAGTGCTTAACTTCCAATTCAGATTATTTATAGGAAGGAACAAGTGTTGAGAAATAAGATAATTCCTTCGGTGAAGGTGAATTGGAGGAACCACAATGCCGAAGAAGCAATGTGGGAACTCGAGATTAAAATGAAGGAAAATATTCCTTATTTGTTTATGTAATTGTAGCGAGATTCTGGGGACATAATCTTTATAAGGGGGAAAGATGTAACGCCCGAGAAAATCGGATTTTTATGAGAATTAAATTTTTCTTTGATTATGTGGATTAAATGAATTTAATTGATTATTTATGTGAGTAAGTTATTTGAAGGTCGTTATATGACCTAGAATGTGCGGACGTGGTTAGGATTCTGGCTATGTGGTAGAATTAAAGTGTTTGAATTTCCAAGACGAAAATAAAAATTTTTCGAGAAATTTTCGTAAAAACTCTATTTATCCATTTCTGCTCGGGAAGTAAGTTTGAAATTTCAAGAAATGAGTAATGATAGAATTATAAGACGAGATGGAATATCCAATAATATTTCAGTTATGACAAACGAAGTTTTCACTTGCGGACTTAAAACCTAAGTGTTAGGGAAAGTGATTTCCGAGAAGGAAATGAAATGCGTATAATGATTAGGGTTATTATACGTGTGATATACGAGTATGATACAAATTAGTATACGAGTATAGTACGAGGATTAATACGATGTATAATGCGAATATCGTACGAATACTATACGAAGAGAATACAAGAATTGTACGAGTAAAATACGAATAGTTCTTAATGGACTTTAGTAAGTGGACTTTGTCATTATCCAATTGGACTTGGATTATGCCAAGCCCAATGTTAACTAGATTCAAGCCCAAAGTTATGTTAAGACAAGCCGAAGATAGGCTCAATAAGAATTAATGCTAAGGCCTAAATTAAGAAACTAAACCGCGGTTCGAACCGATGAGTTACCGGATGGTTAAAACCCATGGGGTGACCCAAAGTGGTGGCCAAGTAAAGTGCTTTTACTTGGTGTCTAATTAAAGTGCTTATACTTGGTGTCTAAGTAAAGTGCTTATTACTTAGTGGTTAAGCAAATGAATAGTAAGGAGGTGACTTAATGACCATTATACCCTTCATTTGGTTTGCCTATATAAGAGGGGTTATTTCATTATTTCACCAACTCTAGATAATATTGAGAGAGAGAAAAGAGCTCTAACACATAATCAAGAGCAATCCAAAGCAAAACATACAAGCTTTAGTCAAGAATATGAAGAACGTTATTGTAATATACGTAAACCTAAGTTTTTGATCTTTTTAGATTTCTTTTTAGTAGAGAAGTATGAAATGGTGGAGAATGTATGATAAGGAGTAATAAGGATGACTAATAGTGAATTAAAAGATTGATAAGCCATGAATAATTAAGAATCATAAGCGTTTACGAAAGTTTAAACGAAGAAAACCATTAAGCGTGTATTTGGTTGTTGATGAACAAATTGAAAACCATCCCAGGTTAGGTTTATCTTGATTAGTTAGGATATAGATGATGAATCAATGGAGTTTTTCTATTTGATTTGGCGTATAAAACACGAGTAACGAAGTTATGGCGAATTTTACGAAATTAGACGTTAAACGTCAAAATCGTATAATTCTAGATTAGTAGTCAAAATGTGTCATTTAATTCTAAAACCTTGGTTTTCGATGGCATATTATAGCATAACGTATTTGAGAGTCGTGGACTCAAGAATCGTCAAAATCTGACTTAGAACGAATAAACGAGCTATGAACGTTCACGAACGTTTATCAGTTTTTGTAATAATGAACTAATCGGTGAATTCTGAGGTAAAAGATTCAAAATTGAAATATTTTCTAATGAAGTCAAAGATCATGTAATTTGTGAGCTAACAGCTTTTGAATGAGCCAATTTGGATGTAAAACGAAAAAGGTATGAGCCGGGAAGTTCATCAAACAAGAAAATTGTAAAATTTTCTAAGGCTTAAGGTTCAGCAGGTTAGAAGCTACGAGAGAAGAATGTTGGCACCAGGTGCAAGGTAAGGTGTTTAGCCCTTTGTAGAGTGGTGCCTTGATCGACTATTAACGAAGGAGTTATATTGCATGGCCTTGAGATCATGTAAGGCACAAAGAAGAAGACTTATGAACTTAAAGAATAAAGAAGTGAATGAAGGGGGAATTATATACTTAAATTGACCTAAAGTAACATCATTAAAGGATATTTATAACCTAAAGTTAACGACTAAAGATTGAAGAAAAATTTATTTGAACGTAAGTTATTAATAATGAAACGATGAATGCTAATAAGCCGTAAGGGCGGATAAATACTTGAAACGAGTTTTGTTAATGAAGTAAGTTCGGTTAAGTATATGAAATGAAAGATAGTTGATTTATGATGAATTAATTACTTAGTTAACTTAAAGTAACATCCTCGATAATGACTATAACGTTGAGAATTACAACTAAAAGTTGTTAACGATTACGTAAACGTGAACAATATTCAATAAGTGTACTTAACCAATGACGATCGAGTTTTGGTTAGTAACGAAAGAACGTTAGTAAGCCATAAGAAAGATTAATAAGTTGAATTGACCTTTGTTAATGAAATAAATTCACTTAAGACATAGAAGAGAAAGAAGTTGGTAAGAACAATGTAATATGATAAACCGTATCCAATGATAACAAATCTATGGAATAATTAGATTGAGAAGAAGGGTAAGATACGTTAGGAACCATTCATGTTTGTTCATGACCTAATGTGGTATTTTATGTGGTTGTGTATTGTAGAGACTATAAAGACCAAGAATTGTTGAATATTTATTTGAAGACGCTTGAAGGCAAGTTTTCTTAACGCTTGTCTAACCTTCGTGTTAGCCAGGTTTTCTGTGATTCATGTTATGAGATGAATGAATTGTTTTACGAAAGGGTTGATGCCAGTTTTAACTCGGCTAGACTAATCTTAAAAGATTGATTGATTTATTAACAAGTCTTTCAATATAGAATTGATAACGCTATCCTACGCCAATTATTTGGTACAGATTCAAGGTAAGCCTGAGCATAAATAAACAAATGTATTTTATATCGATTATTCGATGGGCACGCGAGGTTGCCAAAACTTAAATGTAAATACGTTTAACGGATGAATGTTGATCAACATAGAGTACTATAGACTGATCACCTAGAAGTGCACGAAAGAAATATCAGACTTACGGTCTTAGTACCGAGTTGTCTTTTTTCATGAATAAAAACTAAAGAGAATGTTCATGGTTTGTTGACCTACTCAGAATTTCTAAGCTACTATATGTACTTCGAAATTGTTTTATGAAATGAGAAGTGTTATTCAATGTTTCATAGTACTTCATAACTATTGTTCAGTTATTGAAGAATAATCATATGATTCTCGAAGTGGTATTTATATAATATATTGTTAGACTTTCTGAGCTAGTTATGCTCACTTCTTGCTTGATTCATATGATTGCAGCTAGGGATGAGCGAACCGAGGGTTCTAATAAATATAAAGGCAAGGCAAAGATGAATGATTAGTTTATCTTGTAATAGACTAGTAAGTGGTATGTATCATATTATGATGAACAAAGAATGTAATGGTTTCAGAACCTGGGGAATGGATTTATTATTATTATTGTAATAAGAATGTAGTTAATATATTCATTCTGATGTTGTTTCAATGGAATGAATGTATAGTAATGAGTACAGTGTAGCACCATCTGTCGGGTTGGATGATACTCAGATTTGGGGGCGTCACAACTGTCATATCAAGCCATAAAGCTATTCGTTTATTATAAAATGGATGTCAAGCTTTCTTAGCCCATGTCACATATTTAAACAAAAATACGTTAGATTTGAATGATATTTCTATTGTTATTAAATTTCCTGACGTATTCCTTGAAGAACTTCCTGGCCTACCCCCAGAACGTGAAATCGAATTTTGTATCGACCTTAAACCCGGTACAAAACCCATTTCTAAAGCCCCATATCGAATGGCTCCTATTGAACTTCAGGAGTTAAAGACCCAACTGCAGTATTTGTTAGACATCAATTTTATTCATCCTAGTACATCTCCTTGGGGTGCTCCTGTTCTGTTCGTAAAGAAGAAAGATGGAAGTATGAGACTTTGTATTGATTACCGAGAGTTAAATCATATCACCATCAAAAATAGGTACCTGTTACCTTTCATTGATGACCTGTTTGACCAGTTGCAAGGCGCCAAATTCTTTTCAAAGATCGATCTTCGTTCTAGAGTAACACTTGAGGCTGATACTCCAAAAGTTTCGTGAAAACAAGCTATATGCCAAGTTGAAGAAGTTTGAGTTCTGGCTTGAGGAAGTATCATTCCTTGGGCATGTGATATCAAATCATGGAATATTTGTTGACCCAGTGAAGATTGAAGCAATACAAAGCTGGGAGCAACCTAAGTTAGTGACCGAAGTACGTAGCTTTCTGGACTTAGCTGGTTATTATCGGAGATTCGTGGAAGGATTTTCTCGAATCACTAATGCATTAACTCAGCTGACTAGAAAAGATACAAAATTCATTTGGAGCGAGAAATGTGAGAAGAGTTTTCAAGAACTCAAGAGGAGACTCATTTCAGCACCTATCCTGATAATACCATCTGGTTTGGAGGGATTTTTCATCTACAACGATGCTTCAGGCAGAGGGTTAGGATGTGTTCTTATGCAACACGGGAAAGCCATAGCCTATGCCTCACGACAACTCAAAGAATATGAGATGAATTATCCTTTTCATGATCTAGAGTTGGCAGCAATCGTTTTCACACTAAAGATCTGGAGGCATTACCTGTATGGGGAGAAGGTGGAGATCTATATGAATCATAACAGCCTCAAATATTTCTTCAGCCAAAAGGAACTCAACATGCGACAACGACGTTGGCTCGAGCTGTTGAAAGATTACGATCATACTATTCAATACCATCCTAAAAAAGCAAACGTGGTAGCTGACGCGTTGAATAGAAGATCATATGCGAGTACGAGTGCGATATTGTCAATGCAAAGGCCCATTTTGTATGACTTGCAAAGGATGGAGATAGAGTTAAAGACTCCAGGGACCCACATGATGATGGCAAATATATGAGTAGAACCGACTTTAATTGATAAAGTTAAAGCTTCTCAAACTACAGACTTGGAGCTGATGCGTATGAGGAAGAAAGTACAAGAAGGTGATATTTCGGAAGTAAAAATCGATGAAGAAGGAATACTTCGAGTCAACTCTAGACTTTGTGTTCCTAACGACTCTGACTTGAAGTATAAAATCATGTGGAGGCATACAACACACTATTTTCAATCCATCATTGGAGTACCAAAATGTATCGTGATCTTCGACATACATTTTGGTGGAGCAATATGAAGAGAAAGATAACGGAGTTTATCTCAAGGTGTCTAACTTGTCAACGAGTCAAGGTGGAGCATCAAGTGCCAAAAGGTCCATTGCAACTACTTGAAATTCTAGAATGGAAGTGGGAGCACATTACCATGGGTTTCGTTACTAGTCTTCCCAAGGTTTCTCAAGGTATAGATGCAATTTGGGTCATTGTCGATAGATTATCCAAGTCTGCTCATTTCTTACCTATATGAGAAACTTATTCACTTGAACGTCTTTCTCGTATATACATAAATGAGATTGTAAGACTTCATGGTATGTCAGTATCCATAGTTTCTGATCGAGACCTAAGATTTACTTCACGATTTTGGGTTAGTTTGTAAAAAGCTATGGGCACGGATTTACGATTTAGTTCGGTATATCATCCTTAAATGGACGGGCAGTCGGAGAGGAATATTCAAATTCTTGAAGATCTATTAAAACTCTGTGTCCTTGATTTCAAAGGAAGTTGGGACAAGGTCTTGCCATTAGTGGAATTCTCCTACAACAACAGTTATCAACAAGTATAGGCATGGCTCCATTCGAGGCGTTGTGTGGACGGAAGTGTCGTTCTCCAGTATACTGGGATGAAGTGGGTGAGAACGTTATTGAGACCAGAATTGGTACGCATTAAAACAAAAAAGATTCAAATGATCTGACAACGTATAAAAACCTAACAAGATTGACAAAAGAGTTATGCTGATCTGCATCGAAAGGACGTGGAATTTAATGTTGGAGATCATGTGTTGTTACGTGTTTCTCCATGGAAAGGAGTTACAAGATTTAGAAAGAGAGGAAAGCTCAATCCTCGATTCATTGTCCCATTTGAAATCCTCGATCGAGTAGGAACTGTGGTCTATAGACTCGCCTTATCGCCAAGTATGTTTCATTTTCATAACATTTTTCATATATCTATATTACGTAAATATGTGGAAGACCCGAATCACATTATTGAGTTAGAACCAGACAAGATATTAGAAGATTTAACGTATGAATAGGTACCTGTAAAAATCTTGGATAAGAAGGAACATATTCTACGCTCCAAGGTTATACCTCAAGTCAAAGTTTTGTGGAGAAACCACGATGTTAAGGAAATGACCTAGGAGTTAGAATCTGAAATGAAATCGAGGTATCCTCACCTCTTCTACATACCAGGTACGTACCCTAATTTCGAGGACGAAATTTCTTAAGAAGGGGAGGTTGTAAGACCCCAACTTTCATGAATAAAGATTAATTTTTCTCAAAATATATTTTTGAATATTTTGGTGTGAATTTGACATAATGTTATAGTTGTGGGTAATATTTAAAATTTTGCAAAGTAAGCAAGTTGTAATAAAATATTCGATTGGTCGGGGAATATTCATTTTAACAGAAAATATTCGTACGACGGCACAATCATTGGTGGACCCCACAACGAAATTATTGTCGGAGTTAGAAAACGACAGAAATATCTTTTTATAAAAATAACGGCGAAAGTTTTACTGTTAACTGTTGAAATACCCAGTGATAAAAGTATAGTAATACACGTGGTTTCATAGTAGCACACGGTATTTGATGCTTACGTGAGAAGTCACTCAGTTATACTCAATTATTGATACAGTAATTATTGCATAGTATCTCACGTTATTGATTCAATTATTGTCATAATAGTTTATATTATTAAATCAATAATTGAGATGACAAGTTATTCATATTATTATTTGCATTATTGACAATGTCTAAAAAGTTACATCGAAAGGGTTTGGTCACCTAATCATGCTTACTAATAGGAAAAATTCTTATTGGAAAGCCCCCTCTTTCTTGGGAATGATCTGGTTGTTAATATTACAAGTTATAATATTGATGGATAAATGTTAAAAATATTGAGAAAATTTTTATGAAGTATTTGTTATAAATTTTTTTATTATATGGACCCCCACCTACTCATTTTTCAACATTGTGTATGTTATGGGTATGATATATATATATATATATATATATATATATATATATATTACCTTTTGTTGGGTGGGGGGGGGGGGGGTGGGGGTGGGGGGGAATGAGATTACTTGGATGGAAGGGAGTATTATTATTATTAATATTATAATAAGTTTTGTTTTTTATGAAAAATAGAATATATTATATTTTATTATGTATAGTGTTTGCATAGTGTCTACATAGTAAAATTAAGAATGAGTTTTCTAAAAATAACGGTGTAGTTGTTACCGTTAACACTGTTGAAATACCCGGTGGTTAAAGTAAAGTAATACGCATTGTTGCACAGTAGCACACGGTATTGAACATTATTTTATATTATTGTTGTTTCAATAATTGTCACTGCACAGTATTTTACATTATCAAACCAATAATTCATATTATTTGAATAATATTATTATATAACATTATTGACAATGTCTAAAAAAATTTGTCGAGAAAAGGGGTTAGGTTATTTAATTGTGCGCCAGTAAGGAGAAATCCTTATCGGAAAGCCCCCTCTTTCCTGGGAACGACTTGGTTGTCAATATTGTAATTCTGTAATATTATTTGTGAATAGTTAATTATTGATTTATACGATAAGAAAATATTTATTTTATGTGGATATAAATGAAGGAATTAATGGTGAGGTATTTTATCAGTATTTTGTCGGAATGGAGGTGTTGAAAATCATCCGTATGTGGATTTCGGTCATTTTCCGTTTAGAATTTGGAAAAACTTTCTTCTAAAAAGTTGTAGAGAATTAAATTTCCTATGAAATAGAGTTAAGATTCAGTTTTTTCCTGATAAAAAGGCTATTTATTATGAATTATTGAAGTTTCGAAATAATAGATTTTTGGAGTTATAAATTTTTTTTTAAAAGAAAAATGTTTTTTTTGTGTTGGTGGGCCCCACTAGTGTGCAGATGAATTTGGTCAAGGTTGGGCGTGATTTTTTTTTATAAAATAATATTTTATTAAATTTTCTGCTTTGGTGTTCTAAGCATTTTCGTATAAATAGGGTGCTTATGTTAGAATTGAAAATCACACCAGAATCAGAAGTTTCTCTCTCTATAATATCGAGCGTATTTGTGACACCCCCAAAACCGGGTACTTCATTACCACAAGATTTGGTATTCACTTAATAAAAACATTCATATCTAACTACCCAATCATAATAAAATTAGATAATAAACCTTCCCATTAAAGGATTACATTAATAAAAATCTCTCAGGTTATCTAACCTTTAACTACAAACATTCATATGCGGAAAATTAAATAACTTCATTACAATAATTCAAATAAAGTCTGACAATAAAATGTCAACATATTACAACTCTTCAATACTTGTTCATCTTTCCTTTCCCTTTACTGGTGCTAGGTACGTCAACCTTCTCTACTTTAGCTGTAATAGTTATATAAGCAAGAGTGAGCAAACAAGGCTCACTTGAAATGATAATAAATAAAACTTTACAACCACTGCCAAATAATAGGCACAATGGAACTGAACAAAATGTTTTATCAATGATAATCAGAATCATGAAATATTTAACTGAGGGTCATAAGACCACGAACTATGTCCATAGTTATAAGTAATCTTTCAACTTAAACTTTAACAGTCATAAGACTATAGGGACTCCTCATACTTAGGGGGATCAACCCTTCGTACAATGTATTGTGCACAAACATTTCAACGCTATGCATAAATTATCCCCTAATAATAGGGTTGTTCATCTCAGCATTTAGAATACGAGTCCGCCCCAAAGTAAGTTTGGTTTGGATAAGTTTCAAGGTAATTTAGAATTCAACGAACATCAACTACGAAGTAGTTGAATAAAAAGGTAATAACTTTATGTTATGGAATAAATCATAACGGAATCAACATTGTATACTAAGGTCATGCTTTAGGAATAATCTAAGAACATAAACATTGAATAATTATAACATACCTTGCTTGAACAATATTAAGCCAAGGTTATTTAGAATTGAGTACTAAGCATGCATAACAAATAGAAAATTGAACGATAAAAATTGTTCAACATTAGTATATCAGAATATATAAACTTGCATGCTAAATAACAAGTTAAATACAAGAATAACTTGTTCAATATCAAAATAAAGTTTAGAAAACTCGCATCATCATAAACAAACTAGATACAAGAAACTTGCGTAATTATAATTGAGATAGGATAAGTAAACTTTTACAATAATAACAATAGAACTAGCTCAACGAAAGTGTAGAGTTAGAAAGCTTGCCTTGAGTAAAGCTAAATCGTAACAACTCGAATCATAATACCCTATATATATGTCATCATGACATAATTAGTCACTGCCAACACTCTATATATAAATAAGTATATACATCATCTAAGGTTTGGTCTTTAATCACGTAATCAAATTACATTAGTAATAAAACTCGTTAGCTAATAATAATATGATCATTCTTAGTATAGAAATACTAAAATCATATCTTAATGATCCTTTTATTAAATCATAACAACTTTTCGGACTTTGTGTAACTAAAACACACCTGTTCGACAATTCTCTTAACTTCATATTTGCATTTACAGATTTACAATTGGTCGTTTGTATGTGTATGTATTATGGTCTTCTTCTTCTGTGATGAAGGCACAAGCTTAATGCTTGGCGTGGTATTGAGTGTTCATGATTGTGAGAATTGTATTCTTTGGGTAGCGTTAAGGTTGAACTCTGATCCTCAATGACCGACCTCGCCATGACAGACATGAACAAAGCCAATTTTGGCGTACAAGCTACTTTCTAACAACGAAATTAACAGATACTACATTTATAAACTTCACAAAGACATAATTTGACGACTCTTAACATGATTTTACCCATTTAACAACATAAACATCGAATTTAAAACATCTAATTTCACTATTTTTGATAAAACTTCACTTTTTGATATTTTTAGTAAATATCATCAGTGTGATTTTGTTTGTTAACCAAAACAGTTAATTCAAAATACCTTGTTTATGTTTATTCATCCTATTTCAAATTCAATAGTCAATTTATATATTATACAGAGAATTAAACCTCAATTTTATTTTAAACTAAGCCGTATTCATATATATATATATATATATATATATATATTCATACTAATTCACCTGTAATATGATTTCCTTCACAAAATACATACATAACATGAATTCATTTACTCTACTCATATATAAACTTATGAAAACAATTTATAACAAACAATTTATCATATAAAGCTATATACAACAAACAATTCCAACTTCACAAAGTTTTTACAGAGAATTTTTTTTAGAAGAGAATATAACTACAACTTTTTGAAAAAAAAAAACAAAAGCAAGAGGATACCTTATTTTTAGAAGATGATGGCTATCTTTGATTCTCAAGCTTCTTTTCTCCAATTTCTCTCTCAAATTCTCTAGCCTTTCTTCTTCTTCTTCTTTTCTTCTTACGAGTTCTTTCTTCCTAACTCTAACTTACGTACTAACAATATAATGTATAATAATAATATAGGTATTAATTATATAATATAATCATAACTTTAACTGACATCCGTTATATTTTTATTTGAAAATCAAAAGCCATAAGGCTTGTTTGGCTAACTACCTTAAAAATTAACCAATTAAATCTTATGCCTTGTTTGGTAAAACATATTTAAATTAAAGACTTAATATGCATTAAGCTTTGTTTGGCAAAAATTGAATTAACCTCCTTTAACTTATTTTAATAACTCCTTTATAGTATAGTTTATGGGCACACTTTATTCAATTAAATTTTAATATTTAACTTAATTAATTCTAATAACAATTTATTAAATTAATTCACCACATAAATCAATCGACCTAATTATAATTTTATTTATAATTATAATTTTATCTAATCAACTAACACATCACTTTAATTACAAATTTAAATTAAAATATTATTATAATAATTCATTTAATCATTATAAACTCTCTAATTCAATTATTAAATTAAATTAGAATATTATCTCATAATAATTAATTTTCTTAACTCCTTAATTATTTATTTAACAATTAATTAACCAATCAAATCAAATCAAAGTAAATATTTATTCAACAATAAACACATCCATTAAATATTTATATAACTCAATAAATATTTAAAAATTATAATTAAAATTCTAGATTGTTACATCCTTCCCTCCTTACAAGGATTACATCCCCGAGAATCACTGACTCAACAAATCATTAAATCACATTCTTCCTTCTTTACAAAGATTCTGTCCCCAGAATCGAAGACACATATTAAACAAATAACTCAGGGTAATCTTTCATCATTTTATCTTCAAGTTCCCACGTAGCTTCTTCAGCATTGTGGTTCCTCCATATCACCTTCACAGAAGGTATTACTTTATTCCTAAGCACCTATTTTTTCCTGTCAACTATCTGGATAGGAATCTCTTCAGAGGACAAGTCCTTATCAAACTGCAATGGTTCGTACTCGATCACGTACTTGTAATCGGGTTTATACGGTCGTAATACCGAAACATGAAAAACATTATGAACGTTTTCCAACACTGGAGGTCGAGCTACCTCGTAAGCCACTTCTCCTACTCTTTGCAGCACTTCGAAGGGTCCAATAAACCTCGGGCTTAGCTTTCCCTTTTTACCGAAATGAATTTTCCCCTTCCAAGGAGAAAATTTTAGGAATATATAATTTTCTACGTCGAATGCACGATCTTGTCTGTGTTGATCAACATACTTCTTCTGTCTGTCTCGAGCAGCTACCAATCTTGTCCTGATGAGTTTGACAACTTCAGCAGTTTGTTGTACCAATTTCGGTCCTAACAGTTGACGTTCACCGACTTCATCCCAGCACAGTGGAGTTCTGCATTTCCTGCCGTATAATGCTTCGTAAGGTGGCATGCCGATGCTTGCGTGGTAACTGTTGTTGTAGGCAAATTCCACCAATGGTAAATGTTCATCCCAGCTCCCTTTAAAATCCATGATGCATGCTCTCAGCATATCTTCCAATGTCTGGATTTTTCGTTCGCTTTGGCCATTTGTTTGCAGATGATATGTCGTACTCATTCGTAACTATGTTCCCATACATTCTTGTACTCTCTTCCAGAAGTTTGACGTGAATCGCGGATCTCTATCTGACACAATTGTCACCAGTACTCTCCATGTCTCAAACGATCTCTTTAACGTCATAACCTTGCCCGGTGATCAAGATTGAACCTAATCTTTATTGGCAAAAAGTGTGTTGATTTTGTCAGTCTGTCCACTATCACCCAAATCGCATCGCATCCTCTCTGAGTAGTTGGAAGACCCATCACAAAATCCATTGTGATGTGTTCCCACTTTCATTCCGGTATTTCCAACGATTGAAGTAATCTGCTTGGTCTTTGATGCTCGGCCTTGACTCTTTGACATGTTAAGCATTTTGTGACACATTCTGCGACATCTCTTTTCATGTTTGGCCACCAAAAATGACGTCGTAAATCTTGATACATCTTCGTACTTCCTGGATGAATCGAGTATATTGAGTTATGAGCTTCGGTCAAGATTTCTTCTTTAATATCTGGTACTGCTGAAACCCAGATTCTTCCCTCGATTCTTAGCATTCCTTCAATATCAATCTTGTATTTCACCTCTTTACCTTCGTCCACACCTTTCTTTATTTTTCTGCATTCTTCATCCTGTAGTTGAGCATTCTTCACCTTGTCCACTAAAGTTGGACCAGCTTCTAAATGGAATAGTCGTTCATCGGATTCTTTTGGAAATTTTATTTCCAACTCTAGCTTTGTCATTGTTGAAATAAGTTCCTCCTGAGAGGTTATCAGCATCAACTTTTCCCGACCTTTCCTGCTTAAAGCATCTGCAACCATATTCGTTTTGCTTGGATGATAAAAGATCTCACAATCGTAATCTTTTATCAATTCCATCCATCTTCTTTGACGCATATTCAGATCCTTCTAAGTGAAAATATACTTCAGACTCTTATGGTCCGTGTAGATCTCACATTTCTCTCCATAGAGATAGTGTCACCATATCTTTGAGCAAATACTCTTCGCATTAATTTAACTCTAAATCGTGAGTCGGATACCCTTTCTCATAGTCCTTCAGTTGCCTTGATGCATATGCAATAACTTTGCCATTTTGCATAAGGACACATCCTAATCCTTTATGTAAGGCATCACTATACACCACAAAGTTTTCTGTATTATCTGATAATGACAACACAAGTGCTACACTTAACTTATTTTTTAATTCTTGAAACTTTCTTCACACTTCTCTGTCTAAACAAATTTTACAGCTTTCCTTGTCAAATTTGTTAACAGCGTGGCAATCTTGGAAAAATCCTGAATAAACCGTCTATAATACCCAACTAGTCCTAAGAAACTCCTCACCTCTGAAGGTGTTCTTGGTTGTTCCCAATTGATTATGGCCTCAACTTTTGATGGATCCACTGAAATCCCATCTTTGTCAATCACATGCCCAAGAAATTGTACACGATTTAGCCAAAATTCACACTTAGAGAATTTCGCGTATAACTTTTCTTTTCTTAGGGTTTCCAACGTTAAACATAAATGTTCCATGTGTTCTTCTTGAGATTTGGAGTACACCAGGATGTCATCATTGAATACCATCATAAACTTGTCTTAAAATGGTTTAAACACCCTGTTCATCAAATCCATGAATGCAGCAGGGGCATTGGTCAATCCAAAAGACATCACTAGAAACTCGTAATGTCCATACCAAGTTCTGAATGTTGTCTTTAGTACATCCTCCATTCATACTTTCAGTTGATGATACCCACTTCTCAAATCTATTTTTGAGAAATATCTAGCACCCTTCAATTGATCAAACAAGTCATCAATTCTTGGCGATGGATATTTATTTTTAATAGTGACTTTGTTTAATTCCCTATAATCAATGCAAAGACGCATTGACCCATCCTTCGTTTTCACGAATAACACCGGCGCTCCCCACGGTGATACGCTCGGTTGAATATACTTCTTATCTAACAGTTCTTGTAGTTGTACCATCAGTTACTTTATCTCTACCGGAGCCATCCTGTACGGGGCCTTCGATATCGGAGCGGTTCCTGGCGCTAAGTTGATCACGAACTCAATCTCTCGGTCAGGCGGAAGTCCTAGCAAATCTTCCGAAAACACATCCACGAATTCCCTAACCACTGGTATCTCTTCCAGTTTCACCCCCTTCCACTGAGTATCGACTATGTAAGCTAAATAACCCACACAGCCTTGATTCAACAACTTGGGCTGTGATAATCGCGGACATCTTGCATGTCTAGGCGATCTGCTACCAAAGAAAACTACCTTTGACGGAATCAAAAGGTTTATACATTTCTTTTGGCAATCAATTATCGCTCCATAATTGAACAGCCAATCCATTCCCAAAATAACATCAAACTCTCCTAGTTTTATTGGAATTAAATCTACCATCATGACATTTCCCTTAATGTTCACCCTACAATTCTTGTATACGAACCTAACAGGAATCACTTCCCTATTCGCAATTCCTATGTTTAAAGGGAAATTCAATTCTTCGCTAGGCAATCCTAACCTCTTAGCAAATTCATCAGATATAAATGAGCAAGTAGCACCCGAATCAAATAATACATAAGCATCAATATCATTGATTGGGATAATACCTGACACCACATCTTTTGATTGCATTGCATCATGTACCGTCATATTGAAGGTTCTGGCTGTGGGTCTGTTGGATGACGTTGGTCCCGTAATGGTCAATGTGCCTCCACTGCTACCTCCCTTATTTTCCGTCGTCTCTTCAGTTTTCTTCTTAGGGCACTCATGAGAAAAATGATCCTTTGACCCACACGTGTAGCAAACATTCTTATTGGATTGACTGCAATTTGGGGCAATGTGACCCTACTGGCCATAATTAAAGCATACACACTTCCCCTTTAAGCATACACCCGCGTGAAACTTCCCGAATGTAGCACATGCTTCGAACTTTTTCTTCTGCTGGTTACCCTGCTGGTTTCCAGAACCCACATTTCCATTCCATTTCCTCTTCAGGTTATTGCTACCATTTCCACCGTTACTACCACCATTCTTAACTTCGCCCTCACTCTTCTTCTTTCTCTGCTCTTGATTGTGCTTTGTTATAGCCTCGCCTCCACTCTCAGCGAGAATTTCCTTCTCAAGCACCATTGCCAATGTCTTCAACTGGAACAGGGAGACCCTACTGTATAACCAGGGTTTCAGTCCCTGCTCAAACCTCCTAACCTTGCGCTCATTTGTATTGACTTGATATGGCGCAAACCTTGCCAATTCGTTTAATTTTGCGGCATATTCTGACACCGTCATTGTTCCCTGCTTCAGTTCTAGAAACTACACCTCCATCTGATTCTTCGAACTCTTTGGGAAATAGGTCTCGAAGAATATCTCCTTAAACCTATCCCAAGTTATAACCCCTTGTCCTCCTCGAGTTTTATTGGCTTGCCACCAATAACTAGCCTCTACTTTCAACATGAATGTTGCAAAAGCAGTCTTCTGATTCTCCCCTACTCTCTTAACATCAAACACTTTCTCTATCTCCATGATCCAGGTCTGTGCCTCAACTGGATTCATGGACCCAAGGAATTCTGGTGGTCCAAACGCCTTGAAGTCCTTAAACGTTGTAGTTTGATTCTGCGGTTGATTCTGCAGTGAACCCGTCAGTAACGTCACCAGCTGCTGAACTGGGTTAGCATTAACATTGTCGTTATTGGTAGTTCCCTCAGTGGTTCTTTGTCGTGGTTGATGTCTTGGAGGCACTTTCTGTTAAAATACACTCATTAGATTATTACTCAATTTCTTTTAAGTATTTTCTACTTAACTTGTGACGCCCCCAAAATAGGTACACATCACCCATCTTGGGTCGTCAGTTACAAGGTACTGAATATAAATACAAACTAAATATACAATAGTCATGTAAAATATGACAAAACATAAATTGAGAGTTTTAATAAGAATATTGTCATCTAGACAATATCCACACTTAAAGGAGTCCTCAATACATTTATTGTCACACTATTTAACAGAATAGTGAGGACTACTAATACTATCATCTGGACCGTCACTCCATTCTCCGACTAGTCCCGGCTACGTTCTCATTTCCTGAAGAGAACAGTGAAAGAAAGGGGTGAGCTCAACTAGCCCAGTAAGAAATATTATGACTAAGATAATACAAAATAAATTATCATTAGTCTTCAACAATGTTAAACTGATAAAATACAATAGACATCAAGTTTAACTGCAGCGGAATAAGGAATCCATTAGAAGAGTCAAGTAGAACATGATATCTACTATCTTCCATGATTTAAAATATTTTTATCAATTTTTATCGCTGAGACTCAGCTTAATAAATAAACCACATCATCGAGTCACCCCTGCTTTATGGGCCAAGGATATTCATTAAATTATCAATGGTCATGACTATACCGAATAATCCCTGGTCATAATCATACCAAAAAGCGTCCGTCGATACACTACGAGCCACCAAGACTTTTACCACATCATTTATAACATTACAGATCATGATTATACCGAATAATCCCTGGTGATAATCATTCCAAGTCCATCTATGCACGTAAGCCAAAGATGACTTTTATCACAATATAAGCATGAGGATGATGACAATGACATAATAATTCAATAAAACAAGTTCAAGAATAAATATTAAAGATTTATATGTTAATTTATCCTGAACTCAATAATGTCTAAATTGTCAACATGATACTGCTTTGTGGAGTAAAATTCAAGAATGCTCAGAAGAATATTTCCATGAAAAGATACTGGATGAAGCGCAAATTTCAAGGATATTCCACAAATTTCATGGAGTATAGAAGCCAAAATTTTAACCAAATGAGTATCATAGAATATATGAAACTGTATTGGATTTTCACCCACCATGCGGTAATCCACGTAGACAGATCATTTCCACAATTTAATAAGAAATGAATACGAAGGGTCATTCACCATGCATGTGTTAATCCACATAGACAGGTTATTCCAACAAAATAATAAAGAATGGAATAACAGAAGAATTTACCATGCATGCGATAGACCGCACAGACAGGTTATTCCAACAGAATAATAAATAATGGAACCAGGTCATGCGTAAACACACAGACATGATATTCCAACAAAATAATAAATAATGGAACCAGGTCATGCGTAAACGCACAGATAAGATATTCCAACAGAATAATAGAGAATGGAATAACAAAAGACTTCACCAGGCATGTGATAGACCGCACAGACAGGTTATTCCAACAAAATAATAAATAATGGAACCAGGTCATGCTTAATACGCACAGACAGGATATTCCAACAGAATAATAAAGAATGGAATAACTGAAGAATTTTACCATGTATGCGGTGCTTAGCATACTCTGAGTTATTCAACGAGAATAATAAGGAATGGAATAATGAGAAGAATTTCACCATGTATGCGGTACTTTGATATACTCTGAGTTATTCAACAGAATAATAAAGAATGGAATAATGAAGTTTCTCTTCATGAATACGAAAGAAATAATATCCCTTACCTTATAAAGAAGAGTACTCCGACGGGTAGGGTGGGGATATACTTGAAGAAAACTTGCATTACGCTCAAAGCTTCTTAAAATTCTAAAGAAATACACTCAAGATTATAGAAGAGAATTCTCTGAATTTCTGGTGTGATTTCAATTCTAACTAAGCATCTTATTTATAGAAAAATAGAAAGGATACTATACAATAAAATATACTATAATATATATATATATATATATATATATATATATATATATTATATATTTTATTTAAAATCTAATAAAATAATTAACTTTATAAAAGTATTACATTTTTATATAAAAAGCTTTTACGTTTTATTACATTAATATTACTAATAAAACAAAATTTATATATATATATATATATATATATATAAACTTCCGTGACTTCATAAAAAGACACCTCAATATATTTAACAACATTTATCATCATTATTATAATTCATAATATTAATCGACTGTGTCGTTCCGGAAGAGGGGCTTTCCAATAAGGATTTCTCTCTATTGGCACGCACGCATGATTAGGTGACCAAACCTCTCTTTGGCAGAACTTTTAGACATCGTTAATATTGTAAATAATAATATTAAAAACTTTGTTATCTCAATTATTGATTTAATAATATATAAAATATCGACAATAATTGAATCAAATAACGTGAGATATTATGCAACAATTACTGTAGCAATAATTGAACAAAAGCGAGTGACTTCTCACGTAAGCATCAATAATCAATATCGTGCTACTCTTATGCAATCATGCGTATTCATCGTACTTTTAACACAGGGTGTTTCAAAAGTTAATGGTAAAACTTCCGCTGTTATTTTCATAAAAATATTTTTATCGTTTTCTCAATCCGACAATAATTCCGTTGTGGGGTCCACCAATGATTGTGCCGTCGTACGAATATTCCCTGTTAAAACGAATATTCCCCGACCAATCGAGTATTATATAACAACTTGCATACTTTTTAAAATTTCTAAATATTACCCACAACTATAATATTATATCAAATTTACTCCATAATATTCAAAAATTATATTTATTGAAAATTCATCTTTATTCATAAAAGTTGGGGTCTTACATAACTTGCCTCCATAAAAGAAATCATCACATAACACATAACACTTTGAATAAAATAAAATAATAACTTTTATTCATTCATAATCTTTTTTTTTTGAAAACATAAAAACAATAGCATCACTGCTATTTACATTACTTTCCTGAACTACTAAAGTTTCAGGATAACATCATCATCATATCCTATCGGTTACATAACACTTGGGATTTACATAATATTTAACATTTTATTAATCGCGTATCAGGTACATTCCCTACGATGTTCTACTAAGATACTGCGTAGCCTTACGACGTTCTTCTTCCATGATTCGAAACATTGTTCTGTGGTCTAATATGAACGATGGCAGTGTCTCGAACTGAATCGGATAACCCATGACCCGATCTTGAGCTCGATTAATCACGGTGTTGAATACGTTATTCATCTCATCCATCTTCATCCTCTTTGCTTGTGCGTCTCTCTCTGCTATTCTGGCTCGTTGATAAGCTTCCTCGTACGCGTCTTCGGCTCTTTCCCTCTTAGTAAATTCCTCTTTCAACTTGTTCTTTAGCTCTGCAATCTCCTCTGTCATTTTTTCATTCTCTTCTTCAGTGTGGACCAGCTTCTCTTCAACATTATTCAGACGTTCCTCTCGATCCTGGATCTCGTTGTCCTTCTGTGCCACCGAGGTCTGTTGTTCAGCTACTATCTCTTCCAACTCCTCGACGGTATCCTGAAGTTCCACATTGCGGTCGTAGACTTCATCGTACATACGAGCAGCGATCGAGGTTAGTGGAACCTCTTTCTCCTCGTCCTCATCATCCTTATTCGACTGTGGCAGCTCAGTGGGATCTTCCTCATCCGTTTCCACATCATCATCCTCATCAGGTAAATCCTCCTGCTCAACCACTATGACCAACGGAGATGTTTCCCGTGGCAGTAGTTGTTCCCAAACTACCTGAATATCTCGAGGCTCTTCTTCCCTAGGCCTTTGGGATCCTTCCTCCCTAGCCTGACTAGATTCTTCTACATTAGCCATCCTGACAACAAATTTTAAGTTTAAATTACTAATCATTACTACTCGACACTCACGAGCACATAAGTTACAATCACATAAGCACATAAGTGTTTTATTACTTCTTTCTTAACAACTCGTCAAGAGTTTATCATCACTATCTTTTCAAAGGTTACTTCCTAAGGCTTTTCCCCCACCTAAGGTTCATAACCTAAGGCTTTGATACCAACTTGTGACACCCCCAAATCTGGGTACTTCATTACCACAAGATTTGGTGTTCACTTAATAAAAACATTTATATCTAACTACCCAATCATAATAAAATTAGATAATAAACCTTCCCATTAAAGGATTACATTAATAAAAATCTCTCAGGTTATCTAATCTTTAAATGCAAACATTCATATGCGGAAAATTAAATAACTTCATTACAATAATTCAAATAAAGTCCGACAATAAAATGTCAACATATTACAAGTCTTCAATACTTGTTCATCTTTCCTTTCCCTTTACTGGTGCTAGGTACGTCAACCTTCTCTACTTTAGTTGTAATAGTTATATAAGCAAGAGTGAGCAAACAAGGCTCACTTGAAATGATAATAAATAAAACTTTACAACCACTGCCAAATAATAGGCACAATGGAACTGACCAAAATGCTTTATCAATGATAATCATAATCATGAAATATTTAACTGAGGGTCATAAGACCACGAACTATGTCCATAGTTATAAGTAATCTTTTAACTTAAACTTTAACAGTCATAAGACTATAGGGACTCCTCGTACCTAGGGAGATCAGCCCTTTGTATAATGTATTGTGCACAAATATTTCAACGCTATGCGTAAATTATCCCCTAATAATAGGGTTGTTCATCTCAGCATTTAGAATACGAGTCCGCCCCAAAGTAAGTTTGGTTTGGATAAGTGTCAAGGTAATTTGGAATTCAACGAACATCAACTATGGAGTAGTTGAATAAAAAGGTAATAACTTTATGTTATGGAATAAATCATAATGGAATCAACATTGTATACTAAGGTCATACTTTAGGAATAATCTAAGAGCATAAACATTGAATAATTATAACATACCTTGCTTGAACAATATTAAGCCAAGGTTATTTAGAATTGAGTACTATGCATGCATAACAAATAGCAAATTGAACGATAAAAATTGTTTAACGTTAGTATATCAGAATATATAAACTTGCATGCTAAATAACAAGTTAAATACAAGAATAACTTGCTCAATATCAAAATAAAGTTTAGAAAACTCGCATCATCATAAACAAACTAGATACAAGAAACTTGCGTAATTATAATTGAGATAGGATAAGTAAACTTGTACAATAATTACAATAGAACTAGCTCAATGAAAGTGTAGAATTAGAAAACTTGCCTTGAGTAAAGCTAAATCGTAACAACTCGAATCACAATATCCTATATATATGTCATCATGAGATAATTAGTCACTACAAACACTCTATATATGAATATATATATACATCATGTAAGGTTTGATCTTTAATCACGTAATCAAATTACATTAGTAATAAAACTAGTTAGCTAATAATAATATGATCATTCTTAGTATAGAAAATTTGAAATCATATCTTAATGATCCTTTTATTAAATCATAACAACTTTTTAGGACTTTGTGTAACTAAAACACTTTATCGACCATTCCACTAACTTAACATTTCACATCCAAGGGCCACAGCTTGTGGTGTGGTAAGTATTTCTTCATGAGGCTGAAGCCAATGCTTGGCGTTAATGGCGTGGTATTGGTGAACAAATCCAATTTTGGCCTACAAGCTACTTTCTAACAACGAAATTAACACATACTAAATATATAAACTTCACACAAGCATAATTTGAGGACTCTTAACATGATTTTACCCATTTATCAACCTAAACATCGAATTTAAAACATCTAATTTCACTATTTTTTATAAAACTTCACTTTTGACATTTTAGTGAAAATCATCAACATTATTTTGTTTGTTAACCAAAGCAGTTAATTCAAAATACATTGTTTATGTTTATTCATCCTTTTCAAATTCAATAGTCAATTTATATATTATCTGAGGAGAATTAAACCTCAATTTTATTTTAAACTAAGCCGTATTCATATATATATATATATATATATATATATTCATACTAATGCATTGTAATATGATTTCCTTCACAAAATACATACATAACATGAATTCATTAACTCTACTCATATATAAACTTATGAAAACAATTTATAACAAACAATTTATCATATAAAGATATATACAACAAACAATTCCAACTTAACAAAGTTTTTACAGAGAGATTTTTTTAGAAGAGAATATAACTACAACTTTTTGAAAAAAATAAACAAAAGTAAGAGGATACCTTATTTTTAGAAGATGATGGCTATCTTTGATTCTCAAGCTTCTTTTCTCCAATTTCTCTCTCAAATTCTCTAGTCTTTCTTCTTCTGAGTTCTTTTTTCCTAACTCTAACTTACGTACTAACAATATAACGTATAATAATAATATAAGTATTAATTATATAATATAAGTATAACTTTAACTGATATCAGTTATATTTTTATTTGAAAATCAAAAGTCATAAGGCTTATTTGGCTAACTACCTTAAAAATTAACCAATTAAATCTTATGCCTTGTTTGGTAAAACATATTTAAATTAAAGACTTAATATGCATTAAGCCTTGTTTGGCAAAAACTGAATTAACCTCCGTTAACTTATTTTAATAACTCCTTTATAGTATAGTTTATGGGCACACTTTATTTAATTAAATTTTAATATTCAACTTAATTAATTCTAATAACAATTTATGAAATTAATTCACCACATAAATCAATACGACCTAATTATAATTTTATTTATAATTATAATTTTATCTAATCAACTAACACATCACTTTAATTACAAATTTAAATTAAAATATTATTATAATAATTCATTTAATCATTATAAATTCTCTAATTTAATTATTAAATTAAATTAGAATATTATCTCATAATAATTAATTTTCTTAACACCTTAATTATTTATTTAACAATTAATTAACCAACCAAATCAAATCAAATTAAATATTTATTCAACAATAAACACATCCATTAAATATTTAAATAACTTAATAAATATTTAAAAAATATAATTAAAATTACGGATTGTTACAGTATTTTTGTGCGTATTTAGATATCGTGGGAGTTGATATATAGTATAAGTTTTCTTCAGTATTATATCCGATATTCTAGTCAGAAGTGTTATTCTTTTGAGGTAAGGGATGGTAATAGATGTCATTTTTTCAAGTAAATGATGTTATTAACTTTAATATCATTATACCGAAATATTTATATGAATTTTATTGTGAAACTTTATCTTTTTAGGTGTGGAGTTCTTATTCATGTATATCGATTAATTATTCACGATATCTGACATTATTCATGTATGTGACACTATTTATGTATACGACACTATTTATATATATGGTACTATTTACGAATACGGGATACTATTCATGAAGTACTATTTATGAGGTACTATTTACGGGGTACTATTCACGAAGTACTATTCATAGAGTACTATTCACGAAGTAATATTCACAGGGTACTATTCACGATAAAAAAATTGATTCTTTTCTGTCCAAATTATTTTTGATACGTGAATATTATTCTTGAATTTTACTCCACAAAGTAGTATCATGTTGACAATTTGGATATTTTTAAACTCTGGATAAATTAAAAATCTTTAATATTTATATTGGATTTCGTTTTATTAATGCTTATAACATGGTCACTATCCTCATGCTTATATTGTAAAGAAAGTCATCTTTGGCGTAGTAGTGCATAGATGAATTTATTGATTATTAGTTTCTGAGTTGTATATCTTTGGCTTATGTAAGACCAAAATTTTTTAAATAAAAGGAATTTCCTTTATTTATTATTTTGAAATAGTAAGGGTTGATTTGATTAATGTGGATAGTTAAGGGTTAAATACATAAATATTTCAAAATAAGCAAGTGGATATAAAATATTCATTTTTGTCGAGGAATATTCATTTGGTCGTGGAATATTAATCGCTTTGTCGGGGAATATTAAATGCGACCCAGTAGTGACCATGTGTGGAGCCCTATAACGGCGATTGGATGAGGAAAGCGACAAATATAAGTTGTTTAAAAATACTTGGCGTAATTGTTACCATTAAGGATTGTTGGAATACAAATTGGTTAAAAAATACGATGTCTGGCGTGGTTGCATAAAGTAGAGTACCACGGTATTACTGAGTATTGTTGAATTATTGATCCTTACGTAAGAAGGCACTACTCAATAATTTTCACGAGTTAATTCTTGCTTTCAATATTTTATTTTATTGATTCGATAATTGTTGCGTTGATATTTTATATTATTATTGTTTCAATAATTGTCCTTTACATGATATTTCCCATTATCGGATCAATAATTCATATTATTTGAATAATATTATTAGATAACATTATTGGCAATGTCTAGAAAGTTACATCTAAGGAGAGGTTTGGTCACCTAATTGCTTGGCCAAGAAGGAGAGATCCTTATTGCAAAGCCCCTCTTTCTGAGGAGCAACTTTGGTCATCATAAATGTGATTACGTAATATTATTTGTGAATAATTAATTATTGATTCATATGATAAGGAAATATTTATTTTATATGAATATAAATGATGGATTTATTTATGTGGTTATTAATGAAGGAATTAATCTTTGAGATGTTTTATTTGTATTTTGTCGGATTGGAGGTATTAAAAGATCAAATCGGTGTTATTACGACTTTATTGTGTGAGTTATAATATTTAATCAACCGTTGGATCGTTGTAATTTTTGGATATGTTATACATATATAAGTTGAGTATATGTCCACAAATTTTGAGCCGAATTAAAGATGAGCGTATAATTTATTATGAATTTTAAGAGGGTGTGGAGATTGAAATTAGGTTATAAATGATTTTGGTGGAAAATTCTAGAATTGGTGGGCCCCACATGTGGTTGGTGAAAAATGTCTTTGAATTTTATTTCAAATGTGGTGGGTGGCAATAGTAGCGAGTGTAAAGCCATCGGTAGCGAGTTAAGTGCGCTTGGCGTCTTAACATTTTCCTATAAATAGAGGGCTAAGTTAGAATTGAAAATCACACGGAAACAAAGTTTTCTCTCTTCTCTCTCTATATTATTGAGCGTATTTTGTGAGTATTTAGATACTTTGAGAGTTCTTTGCTCAAAGACAAGTTTCATTCAACATCACTAGAGCCTTTCCTTAGAAATCTTGATTCTTTGAGGTAAGGGATATTATTTTTTTCGTAATGATATTATTTCTTCAATATCATTATCTTTGAAATGTTGATCCGAAGTTTTTATCAAATTTGGAACTTTTTCATGTCTGGAGTTACTATTCATGAGTTACTATTCACGAGTTACTATTCATGAGTTACTATTCACGAGTTTCTTATTCACGAGTACTATTATGTAAGCGTGAAGATGTTTTTGTGGAATTTCTATCTTTTGGTGTCGGTTACTTATTCACGATATCTGACCTTTATTCACGTATCTGGCACTATTCAATAGAAAAATAAAATTTCTTCTTTTCGTCAAAATATCTATATACGGATACTAGCTTTGATTGTATCCATGTTTTGATTATTCTTGAATTTTACACCACTATGATTATTTTTGAGGTATTGTTGGACATGGATAAAACAAAGTACGAATCCTTAATCCTTAATCCTTGTCATTTTGTTTCACTGGATTCGTTCTTTAAAAATATTTTTCATCATCCTCAGTCTTAAATGATGATATTATTGAATATCTTTGGCCTGTAGTGCAAAGATGAATGATTTCTGAAGAATATCTTTGGCCTTTAGTGCAAAGATGAACAGGTGTTGAGATGAACATGACCGATTGATGAATATCTTTGGCCTGTAGTGCAAAGATGAATATTTGATTTGAGATGAATATTGATTGATGTTCTGAGGATAAAATATTGATGATGGATTTGTTAAATTCATAGATTATAGTAGATTTCATTCTCTACGTAACTCTTCTATGAATTATTATTTCCATTGCGAATATTGATCCGAAACTTGTTGTCTATTGTATTCTATCGATTTTTCCTGTTGGAGACTAACGATAATTTGTTGTATATTATCTTAGTCATAGTATTCTTCTTTGGGCTAGTTGAGCTCACCCTTTTCCTTGTTGTTCCATTTTTCTTCTCGGGAGGCGAGAATGTAGCGAGTACTAGTCGGGGTATGGAATGAAGGTTCTAGAGAGTTGTTTAGTAGTCCTCACCATTTTGTAAAATAATGTATCAATAATTATGATGGGGATTTATTTGCGTGTGGATATTGTCTAGAAGACAATATTATATTTAAACTCATTATATATATATTGTCGTATTTCACACGACATTTGTATTATTAAAGTTGTAGTTTGCTTCTTGTACCATGTATTTGGCGACTCAGAATGGGTGTTGTGTATACCTATTTTGGGGGCGTCGCAGCTTATGTGCAAAGATGAACTGTTGATTGATAGCTTTGGCCTGTAGTGCAAAGATGGATAGGTGTATGACATAATCATGACCACTGGTGATACTAACGAATATCCTTGGCCCGTAGTGCATGGATAATTCGATGATGTGATTGGCAGGATCATGACCATTAGTTAACAGTTGAATGTCTTTGGCCGTAGTGCATTGATAGATAACTGATTGGTATGATCATTGTTATTACATTTTAATATCTTTAGCCTTTTGGGTAAGGATATTGAGTAAACGTTCTATTAAGCCTTTGTGGCAAGGAGAAACTGTTGATTTACATGATTATAAATATGAATTGTGAATTTAACTATAATCTTTAGTGGTTCAGATGAAGACAGGTGATGAAAGTTCTTTTTGTCTTAGATACAACAAAGAACTGTTGATGAGTATTACAGGAATGAAATATTAATGATGGACTTTTAATTTAGAGGAGATAGTAGACATTATGTTCTACTTGACTCTTCTAATGGATTGTTGATTCTGCTGTAATTATGGTTGAAAACTTTTATTATCTACCATGTGTTCTAAATCTCTGATTTATTACTGATAAAGGCTATTGATAAATTATTTATCTTAGTCATAATATTCTTTACTGGGCTCTTTGTGCTCACCCTTTTGCTTCACAATTCCTTTTAGGTAATAAGAGTGTAGTTGGGTCGAGCGGGGTTAACAAGGGAATAGTGTGATAGTCCGAGACTATGGAAGTTTTCCAATACATTATAAAATAACATATAATTGTATTGAGGACCTAAGATGGGTATGTCGTATATTATACGTCATTTAACCGTTGATTTAGGTGAACAACAATAGGGTGATGAGAACCCGACTTTGAAAGCGTCAAAAGTGCACCTCATTAGAATAAACATGATAGTAATCTTCTTATTTTTCTTTGGGGTCTTGAAATATTTGCTACTGTATTTTATATGGCATTGTAATAATTTGATTTTGGATACTGTCTACGAGACAATATTCGTGTTAAAACTCACAGCCTATGTGTTGTCGTATTTTGCACGACAGTACGATAATTGTATTAATGAAGTTTGTATTTGAAAATTGTGTTGAGTGTATTTCGTGGCGACCCAAAATGGGTTGGGTGGATTGGACCTATTTTGGGGGCGTCACAGCTTTGATACCAACTTGTGACACCCTCAAATCCGGGTACTTTAATTCCACAGGATTTTGTGTTCACTGTCCAATAATAACACATCTAACTACCTATAAATAAATAAAACTCATAAATGAAATAGAAATTCTCCAATAATGGTTACAACATCTTAAACAATAACAATCCCACGTTATCTAATCTTAATACATCAAATGCGGAAACATCGTGAACAAATAAGTCTTAAATATAACATAATAAGTCTTAACATCAACATTCTCAAATAATAATAAACAAGTCTTCATCACTTGTTTGATTTGCCTTTGCCCTTACTAGTAGATGGCTCATCAACCATTTCAACCTTAGCTGCAATGTTATTATGCAAGAGTGAGCAACGATTGCCCACAAGTATAACAATAATAATAATAACATGCAAATAAACAAGGGATACTGGATAATAGAAAGCTCAACTTTTGAATCAAGAAGAGAAAACAAGAATCAAAAGTACATCTAAGGGTTACAAAACCAAGAACTATGTCCTAGGTTATCAAGTATTTCTACTTTAAACCTTTAATAGTCATAAGACTATATGGATCTTACTTCTCGTAATTAGGGGGATCAACCTTTAGTACCATGTATGTGCACAACATCTTAATGCTAACGCATAATATAATCCCGTATAAAAGGTTGTTCATCTTAGTTTGACATCAGAGTCCGCACCAAAGAAAGTTTGGTTTGGATAAGCTTCAATAGTAGTTCTAGAATTTAGAACGCTCATCAACTATGGACTAGTCGAATCAATAAGGGTTCACTAGTCATTCAAGGTTCAATAATATAATTGATACTCAAATCAAATAATGAATCTCAAAGGTATACAGTTGAATAAACATTGTATAACCGAAGTATTACTTTAGAAGAATTAGAACATCTCATTTGAAATCATGAACTTGGATAAACGAGAGTAAGACTTTGCTCAATTTAAGAATGGGATTTATGAACTTGGAAACTTGTGTAATGTAAAAGTAAGGTTTAGGAACTTGCTCAATCAAAAAGTAGAGTTAAGAATCTTGTCTCGTGCGTAGTTTAAACAATACTATCACGTTCCTCAATTAATCCTACATACCATTACATTCACAATACCAATTAATTATAACGCAACTAGCATCATGAGTACATTCTCTTTTAACTTACCTAAACTCTGATTATGATTCTATTAATCAAATCACAAACATTAGTTCTCAAACACATTATTAGACTTTACGAACGACGAGTTTGAATACGCATTCGACTTATCAATTAATCATGTAAAAACATCATTGACATGTTAATAATCTGTTTTTACATCTCATTATATGATTAATACATTTCCATGTTCATCAGATTACATTTAAATTACATTCTCGGGACTTAGACAATTAAAATTTCATTTACGGGCAAAAGCGCAAGTGGCTGCTGGGCGCCAGAATGAAGCGGTGACCGGTCTTTTTAACGCGACCGGTCTTCGCTGCGTGACCATTGAGCCTACAACAGGTGTTGCAGCTCAAGTCTGGCACTACAACGCTCTGTTTTACTCTCGAGCAGATCTTTGCGATTACCCACGACTCCACGTCTAGCGATCTTTAGGACGGCTGCGGCGCTCTATTTCTTCACTGAGCAGCGTTACTGGCCGCGACACGATGGGGCCTTGAGCGAGGCTCATGAAAACACAAAAAAGCCAAAATAGGCCAAAACTTCGCTCAAATAATAAATTTAATACTACCTTTAAGTTCTGAACTTTACAGAAACGTTTTACAACATTCATAGTATGATTTTAACAACATAAATTACATAAACAACTAAATTTAAACCCATAAATTCAATATTTTTGTGAAAAACACCATTTTTGACATTCTTAACAAAAATCAACTACCATGATCTCATTTTTCAACTAAATCAGTCTATACAAGTTTTGTTCTTTTTATTTTTACATGTATAAACATAGTCAATCATCAATTTAATGTTTAACATACAATTTAAGCATCAAATTTCACACATTAAGCCATATTCATATGTTATTTCTCTGTAAACTACAAAACTCTAATTCAAACATAATTTCATAAATTAATTACTCTAAATCACATACAAATCATATACAAAAAAATTATGAATACTAATAAACATATATAATCAACTTCTTAACAATTCAACCATGAAACTCCATTTGCAAAGAACTAAAAATAAATTTTCATGGAGAAAACTAAGAGCATAAATCAAAGTTTGAATCAAGAGATTACCCCTGATTTCTCTGTTAAGATTAAGCAAGATGATTACAAAACTTCTTTAATTCTCCCAAACTCCTTCTTCAATCTCAATATCTCTCAAGTTTTTCTCTCTTTTTCTCTATGGATTATGTTTGTAAATAAACTGACATAATAACTTAGTTATACGTATAATATAATTAACCGACACAACATGGGTGTCAGTTAAGGCCATTATGCACTTAACTGCTCCCATGTTCATAAGGTCATGTTTGGCTTGGCTAAAATAACTCCTTTTTAGTTTATTTTAATTAACTTACTTATAATATTGTTTATTTGTCACAGTTTAATTAATCAAATTATATTATTTAAATTCAATTAAATAAAACGTAATATTATTCATTAAATCAAATTATCACATAATTAAAATTCTCAATTATTAATTATAACAAATTATTAAATCTTTAATTAATTATTAAATTAATTAGAACAACATTATAATTAATAACAACTCATTTAATTTAATTATCCCAATTAAATTTACACTTTGAACTATCACATTACTCCACATTAATTTAATTAATGGAACACATTTAATTAAATTAATCTACCACAATTTCATCAAATATTTATTTAACTCAATAAATAAATCAACAAAATATTTATTTAATTCAATAAATATTTAAAATCAATTACACAAAATCTCGTTCGTCACACTTGCCCGAAGGACTTCTATTACTTACCAAACATAGACCAACTCATCGGTGCCACCTCTAGATATACCTTGTTGAGCTTCTTGGATGCCTTTTCGGGATATAACCAGATTTTGATGTGCAAGGAGGATATCCCGAAGATGACTTTTATCACACATCATGCAATCTACGCCTATAGGAAGATGACGTTTGGGTTGATCAATTCAGGGGCTACCTATCAGCGGATGATGAACAAGGTATTCAAAAAGAAAATTGACCGCGATATGGAGGTGTAAGTGGATGACATTATTGCCAAGAGTGTTGCGGTTCGGGACCATCTGGAGGAATGCTTCCTGACAATCCGGAAATACAATATACGTCTGAACCTAATGAAGTGCATTTTTAGTGTTAGTTCAGGCTAGTTCCCCAGATATTTAGTTAGCAAGCGGACAATCAAAGCTAACCCGAAGAAGATCAGGGCCATATTGGATACGAGGTCTCCATAGACCTTCAAGGATGTTCAGCGGTTGACGAGGAGGATTGCGACGCTCAGGAGAGGTTTATGTCCAAATCGGTAGAACGATGCCTTCCATTTTTTGACACATTGAAGGGAAAAGAGAACGAGAAGACCTTTCGGTGGATTTCAGAATGTGAGGATGCTTTTCAAGGGATTAAAAAGTATATATCTTTGGCACCATCATTGATCCGATCCCTAAGGAACCATTGTACCTTTACCTGGTGGCAAGTTCTTTGGTAGTTAACGCGTATATATATTTATATATATATATAAGCAATAAAATAAAACTGAGATAACTTTCTACCGATGATTTTGAAAAATTAGTAAGTGGGGGTCCATGTAATAAGCCAAACTTACAACAACTACTTCATAAAAAACCCCTCTATTTATCACAATTCACTTGGCATCACTAAACACATTTTTAATAATATTTATTTATCATTAATATTATAACTCGCAATACTAACAACCAAATCATTCTCAGAAAAGAGGGGACTTTTCGATAAGGACTTCTCCTTATTGGCGCGCAATTAGATGACCAAACCTTTTCCTCGACAGAACTTTCTAGACATTGTCAATAATGCAAATAATAATATGAATAACTGTGTCGTCTCATTTATTGGTTTAATAATATAAAATATTGTGCAGATGATACTGTGACAATAATATAATCAATATTATGAGATATTATGCATCAACTACTGTTGTAAAAATTGAACAAAATTGAGTGACTTCTTACGTAAACATCAATAATTAAAGATACTGTACAATACCATGTGCTATTGTGCAACCACGCGTATTACTGTACTTTTATCACCGGGATTTTCAATAGTTGACGTTAAAAGTTTTGACGTTATTTTTATAAAAAGGTTATTTCTGTCACTTTCTAAATCCGACAGTAATTCTATTGTGGGGTCCACCAATGATTGTGCCGTCATACGGATATTTCTTGACCCAATGAATATTTTATGATAATTTGCTTACTTTGCAAAATTTGTAAATATTACCCATAACTATAACATTATATCAAATCCACACCTTATTATTCAAAATAATATTTAGAGAAAAATTAAATCTTTATTCATAAAAGTTGGGGTCTTACAACCTCCCCTTCTTATGAAATTTCTTCCTCGAAATTGGTGTACGTACCTGGTATGTCGAAGAGGTGAGGATACCTTATTTTCATTTCAGATTCTAACTCCCAGGTCATTTCCTCAATATCGTGGTTTCTCCACAAAACTTTGACTTGAGGTATAAGCTTGGAGCGTAGAATATGTTCCTTTTTATCCAAGATTTTAACAGGTACCTCTTCATACGTTAAATCTTCCGCTATCTCGTCTGGTTCTAATTCAATAATGTGGTTCGGGTCTTCCACATATTTACGTAACATAGATATGTGAAAAATGTTATGAACACGAGACATACTTGGCAGTAAGACGAGTCTATAGGCCACAGTTCTTACTCGCTCGAGGATTTCAAATGGGCCAATGAATCGAGGATTGAGTTTTCCTCTCTTTCCAAATCTCGTAACTCCTTTCCATGGAGCAACACATAACAACACATGATCTCCAACATTGAATTCCACGTCCCTTCGATGAAGATCAGCATAACTCTTTTGTCGATCTTGTGAGCTTTTTATACGTTGCCGGATCATTTGAATATTTTCCGTAGTCATACGTACCAATTCTAGTCCCAACAACATTGCTTCACCCACCTCGTCCCAGCATACTGGAGAATGACACTTACGTCCATACAACGCCTTGATTGGAGCCATGCCTATATTTGTTTGATAACTGTTATTGTAGGAGAATTACATTAATGGAAAGAACTTGTCCCAACTTCTTTGTAATCTAGGACATAGAGTCTTAATAGATCTTTAAGAGTTTGAATAGTCATCTCCGACTACTCGTCAGTCTGAGGATGATATGCAGAACTGAATCATAAATCTGTGCACATAGCTTTCTTCAAACTAACCCAAAATCATGAAGTGAATCTTGGGTCTCAATCAGAAACAATGGATACTAGCATACCATGCAGTCTTATAATCTCATTTATGTATATACGAGCAAGACGTTTAAGTGAATAAGTTTCTCGTATAGGTAAGAAATGAGCAGACTTGGTTAATCTATCGACAATGACCCAAATTGCATCTATGCCTTGAGAAACCTTGGGAAGACCAGTAACGAAATCCATGTTAATGTGCTCCCACTTCCATTCTAGAATTTCAAGTGGTTGCAATGGACCTTTTGACACTTGATGCTCCACCTTGACATGTTGATTAGATAAACAACTTGAGATAAACTCCGTTATCTCTCTCTTCATATTGCTCCACCAAAATGTATGTCTAAGATCACGATATATTTTAGTACTTCTGAGATGGATTGCAAATAGCGTGCAATGTTCCTTCATCATTGTTTTATACTTCAAATCAGATTCGTTAGTAACATAAAGTCTGGAGTTGACTCGAAGTATTCCTTTTTCATCAATTCTTACTTCTGGAATAGCACCTTCTTGCACTTTCTTCTTCATACACATCAGCTCTAGGTCCGTAGTTTGAGCAGCTTTAACTTTATCGATTAAAGTCGGTTTTACTCGTATATTTGAAATCATCACTTGGGTCCCTGAAGTCTTTTACTCTATCTCCATCCTTTGTAAGTCATAAAAAATGGGCCTTTGCGTTGATAATATCGTACTCGCATATGATCTTCTACTCAACGCGTCAACTACCACTTTCGCTTTTCCAGAATGGTATTGAATGGTATGATCATAATCTTTCCATAGCTTGAGCCAACATTGTTGCCGCATGTTGAGTTCCTTTTGAGTGAAGAAATATTTGAGGCTTTTATAATCTGTATAGATCTCCACTTTCTCCCCATACAGGTAATGTCTCCAGATCTTTAGTGCAAAAACGACTGCTGCCAACTCTAGATCATGAGTAAAATAATTCCTCTCATATTCTTTGAATTATCGTGAGGCATAGGCTATGACTTTCCCATGTTGTATGCCTAACCCTCTGCCTAAAGCATCGATGTACATGACAAATCCCTCCAAATCAGATGATATTATCAGAACAGGTGTTGAAATGAGTCTCTTCTTGAGTTCTTGAAAACTCTTCTCACATTCCTCGCTCCAACCGAATTTTGTATCTTTTCGAGTCAGCTGAGTTAATAGAGTAGCAATTCGAGAAAATACTTCCACGAATCTCCGATAATAACCAGCTAAGCCCAGAAAGCTACGTACTTCGGTCACAGACTTAGGTGTCTCCCAGCTTTGTATTGCTTCAATATTCGTTGGGTCAACAGATATTCCATAATTTGATATCGCGTGCCCAAGGAATGCTACTTCCTCAAGTTAGAACTCATATTTCTTCAACTTGGCATATAGCTTGTTTTCACGAAGCTTTTGGAGTATCAGCCTCAAGTGTTGCTTATGATCTTCACGACTTTTGGAGTATATAAGGATGTCATCAATAAAGACAACCACAAAATGATCCAAATATTCCTTGAATACTCGGTTCATCATATCTATGAAGGCAGTAGGAGCATTGGTCAATCCAAAAGACATGACTAGGAATTCGTAATGCCCGTATCGAGATCTAAAAGTAGTCTTTGGAATGTCATCAGTTTTAATCTTTAATTGATGATATTCGGAACGAAGATCGATATTTGAAAAGAATTTGACACCTTGCAACTGGTCAAACAGGTCATCAATGTGAGGCAACGGGTACCTATTTTTGATGGTGACATGATTCAACTCCCGATAGTCAATGAAAAGTAACATACTCCCATCTTTCTTCTTTATGAATAGAATAGAAGTACCCCAAGGAGACGTACTAGGACGAATGAAACTGATGTCTAACAATTCTAGTAGTTGGGTTTTTAACTCCTGAAGTTCAATAGGAGCCATTCGATATGGGGTTTTGGAAATGGGTTTTGTACCAGGTTTAAGGTCAATACAAATCTCGATTTCATGCTCTGGGGATAGGCCAGTAAGTTCTTCAGGGAATACGTCAGGAAATTTATTAACAATAGAAATATCATTCAAATCTGATGTATTTTTATTTAAATCCGTGACATGGGCTAAGAAAGCTTGACATCCATTTTTCAATAAACGAATGACATTATGGCTTTGATATGACAGTGATTGACTTTAGTGGTTTGGTTGCTTGAATTTGCATAATAGGTTGGTTAGGAATATGAAAGTTAACAACCTTACAAAAATAATCAATTTTAGCATAATGAGTAGTTAACCAATCCATCCCTAAAATCACATCAAATGCAAGTATTTTCAAAGAGATGAGATCAACAGGTAATGTGAGGGTGCCGATTTGAATCAAACAAGATTTATAAATAGTGGATGTAATGAAGGTTTCTCCCAACGGAGTTTCAACAGATAAGTCAAAGTCTAATTTCTCCAGAGTTAAATTTAAACGTTGAGCGCAAGTAGGTGAAATAAAAGAATGGGTAGAACCGGTATCAAAAAAGATATAGACTTCACAAGAGTTTATGATTAGCTTACACATGATAACTTCGTTTGAGTTCCTAGCTTTTTGGGAGGTCACGAAAAATGCTATCCCTTGAACTACCGGCTTTAACATGTCTGGGACAGCTTTTGGTGTCACCATCTCAGCTGGACTTGACTTCGTTGCATGACAAAATTGAGCTAAATGACCTTCCTTTCTGCAATTGTAACACACTTTGGGTTGTTGCGTACAGTTTGGACTGATGTGTCCTTCCTGTCCGCATTTGTAGCATACGACCGGTGGTCGTTTTCCTTCCTTGAAAACGGGTGCTGGTGTTTCTATCTTTCCATCATTGTTGAATCTCCTCTTTTTGAAATTTTCACTTCTATTGTCTTGGCCAAGATTACCACTGAAGTGGTTACCATTTCGGGCATGATGATTTCCTCCACGTTTGTTGTCACCGCTTGGATGACTGCTACCACTGGTATTATCGTTTTGCCAACTGCTATCTTTTGGTTGGGCTGACTCATTATCACGCTCCAATAACTAATCCCTATTCATAACATCTTAATACAAGCACAATTTATAAGAAATGAGGTATTGATGTATTTCGGGTTTCAAACCTCGCAGAAATATTTGTGTCATACGCTCCTCATTATCTACCAAATGGGATACAAACCAGGATAACTCCATAAATTTAGCCTCGTATTGCGATACGGTCATATTATTTTATTCCAGCTTGATAAATTATACCTCCTTCATGTGATGAATACTCTCAGGAAAGTACTTGTCGTTGAACAATTCTTGAAACTTCTCTCAAGACATCTTCAGTACGGAAGGTTGAGTACGTTTTACAGATTCCCACCAGTAATCTGCCTCTCCTCGCAACATGAAGGTGGCAAAGGGAACCTTTTGCTCCTAGGATCATCCCAAGACATCAAATAACTTGGTGATCTTCTTAATCCAAGTCTCTGCCTTAAGTGGTTCTGGCTTTCCCAAAAACTCTGGTGGTCCCAACTCCTTGAATTGCTTAGCAGTGACCAACCGTGAGTTGCCATTATTTCAACCTACATTTTGAACAGGAGTGTCTCTCGCTTGGTATTGCATGAATTGCAGAAAGCTCCTAAACATCCCGTCGTTCATCATTTGGTCGGTGTTGTTTTTTACATGAGGATTATTGCCTTCTTGATGCACATTATTCTGGTTATTGATCGGCGATGACTCAACGGTCTCATGTGCTCCATTGCTTATCTCAACATTTTTATATGTCATTCTCAAACACTGCCACAAAACAAGGGTTAATTGACATACCACATATTATCCTTATATTCTGACCAACCAATTAAATAACAATTAAGCTTAGGTGGGTTATACTAGCAAAGGATTTACCCGTCTCTCCCCTCCTAGTTCTAGCCTCAAATCTTAAATAGGGATCATATCCCTAAGCTTTGATACCAACTGTGACACCCCCAAAATAGATATACACAACCCATTTTGAGTCGCCAAATACATGGTACATAACTCAAATACAAACTTAATTTATACAATTACCAATTTCGTGTAAAATACGACAAAACATAAGCTGAGAGTTTTAAGACGAATATTGTCTTGTAGAAAATATCCAAACTCAAATGGAGTCCTCGTTATAATTATTATCACACTATTTTATAGAATAGTGAGGACTGCTATAGCAACCATCTCGAATCGTCACTCCATTCACCGACTAGTCCCAGCTATATTCTCATTTTCTGAAGAGAACAATGAAAGAAAAGGGTGAGCTCAACTAGCCCAGTAAAGAATATTATGACTAAGATAATACAAAATATTTATCCTTAGCCTTCAACGGTATAAAAACTGATAGAATACAATAAACAACAAGTTTAAAAGCAGCGAAACAAGCAATCCATTAGAAGAGTCAAGTAGAGCATGATATTTACTATCTTCTATGATTTAAAATGTGAGATCCCGAATTTTATAAAATGAAAGTATTCAATTTTCTTATAATTATTATTCTATTTAGTAAATGGTTAAATTGAGAAAAGGTTAAAGTTAAAGGTGATATTTGAAAAAATTTCAAAGTAAGAAAGTTTTCATAAAATAATCGGTGATAAAGGTACAGTAATACGCTTGGTTGCATAGTAGCACACGGTATTGATTATTAATGCTTACGTGATAAATCACTCAGTTATACTAAATTATTGATATAGTAATTGTTGCATCATATCTCTCATATTATTGATTCAATTATAGTCACAGTATCATTTGCATAATATGTTATATTATTAAATCAATAATTGAGACGGTACAGCTATTCATATTATTATTTTTAATATTGACAATGTCTAGAAGTTATGTCAAGGAGAGGTTTGGTCACCTAATTGCGCGCCAATAAGGAGAAATCCTTATCGGAAAGCCCCCTCTTTCCTGGGAACGACCTGATTGTTAAATATTGTGAGTTATAATATGAATGATGAATAAGTTTGTGTTGATTAAAGATGAAATTGATAGTTCCATTGTGTTGGAATTATTAGTGTTAGTGAAAATTGACATTTATTTCGATAATAATTGATGTCTGGAGGTTATATTGACCAATCGGGTAATTAACCAGATAAATGAGTAATTAATTGCTATTGATTCACATGATTATAATTATTTCTTTACTATTCTATTGGAATAACCTGTCTGTGCGGTCTATCGCATGCCTAGTGAATTCTGTTCTTATTCCATTCTTTATTATTACATTGGAATATCACATGCATGCGGATTACACATGATTGGTTCCGCTTCTTTATTATTACATTTGGAATATCACCACATGCATGCGGATTACGCATGACACAGTTCCATTCTTTATTATTACATTAGAATATCTTTATGCGTGTGGATTACGCATGACCTGGTTCTATTCTTTATTATTACATTTGGAATATCACATGCGTGTGGATTATCGTGACTGGTTCCATTCTTTATTATTCTTTTGAGAATAACTTGTCATTGGTCTATCGCATGCGTGGTGAAGTCTTTTGTTATTCCATTCTTTATTATTATATTGGAATAACACATGCGTATGGAGACGCATGCGTGGTGAATGATCCTTCGTATTCATTCTTTATTAAATTGTGGAAATGATTTGTCTCACGTGGATTCTGCATAACGGGTGAAAATCCATTTGCGATTTCAGTATATTCTATTATACTCGTGAGATATCATTTCTTTTGTACTCATCATGGAATATCATTTTCTTTGGTATTTTTTTACGAGTTACTATTCATGGGTTACTATTCACCCAATTACTATTCACTCTAGTATTATTCACACGGATATTCGGGGCACTTTTCGTGCCAGAGTACTATTCATGAGTTACTATTCACGGGTTACTATTCACCTGGTTACTATTCACTCTAGTATTATTCACTCGGGTATTCGGGAAACTTTTCGTGCAGGAGTACTATTCACGAGTTATTATTCATGGGTTACTATTCACCCGATTACTATTCACTCTAGTATTATTCACTCGAGTATTTAGGACACTTTTCATGTCGAGGTACTATTCCCAAAGTACTATTCATAAGGTACTATTCACGGAGTACTATTCACCCAAAAAATATATTTCTTTTCTGTCCAAATTATTTTTGGTACATGAATATTATTCTTGAATTTTACTCCACAAAGCAGTATCATGTTGACAATTTGGATATTTTTAAACTCTAGATAAATTTAAAGTCTTTAATATTTATCCTTGATTTCATTTGATTTATGCTTATATCATTGTCATCATCCTCATGCTTATATTGTGATTAAAGTCATCTTTGGCTTACGTGCATAGATGGATTGTTGATCATTGGTTTTACAGTTGTATATTTTTGGCTTACGTGCATAATGGACTGTTGATTATTGGTTGTATATCTTTGGCTTACGTGCAAAGATGGACGGATGATGTATGACGTGATCATAACCCTTTGGTGATAATAACGAATATCCTGGCCCGTAGTGCATGGATAATTTGATGATGTGATTGGCGGGATCATAACCATTAGTTAACGATTGAATGTCTTTGGTAGTAGTGCAATGTTTGAGATAATTGATTGGTATGATCATGGTCATTGGTTTTATAGTTGAATATCTTTGGCCCGTAGTGCAAAGGTAGACAACTGATTGGTATGATCACTGTTATTACACTTGAATATCTTTAGCCTTTGGGGTAAGGATATTGAGTAAACGTTCTATTAAGCCTTTTTGGCAAGGAGAAACTGTTGATTTACATGATTATAAATATGAATTGTGGACTTAACTATAATCTTTGGTGGTTCAGGTGAAGACATGTGATGAGAGTTCTTTTTGTCTTGGGTATAACAAAGAATTGTTGATGAGTATTACAGGATTGAAATATTAAAGATGGGCTTTTAATCTAGAGGAGATAATAGACATTATCTTGACTCTTCTAATGGATTGCTTGTTCCGTTGCAGTTAAACTTGATGTTTATTGTATTTTATCAGTTTAACATTGTTGAAGTCTATGGATAATTTATTTTGTATTATCTTAGTCATAATATTTCTTACTGGGCTAGTTGAGCTCACCATTTTCTTTCATTGTTCTCTTCAGGAAATGAGAATATAGCTAGGACGAGTCAATAATTGTTACAGTAATTACTGTTTAATATTTTATTTTATTGATTCAATAATTGTTGCATTGATATTTTATATTATTATTGTTTCAATAATTGTCACTGCACAGTATTTCCCATTATCAAATTAATAATTCATATTATTTGAACAATATTATTAGATAACATTATTGTGATGTCTAGAAAGTTACATCGAGGAGAGGTTTGGTCACCTAATTGCTGCTTGATAAGGAGAAATCTTATCGAAAAGCCCCTCTTTCACAGGAGCGGCACTGGTTGTCATTATTGTGATTACGTAATATTATTTGTGAATAATTAATTATTGATTTATATGATAAAGAAATATTTATTTTATGTGGACATAAATGATGGATAGGAAAATATTTATTTTATGTGGTTATAAATGAAGGAATTAATGTTGAGGTGTTTTTATCGGTATTTTTGTCGGATTGGAGGTATTAAAATCAAATCGAGTGTTCTTAAAGCTCTATTGCGTGAGTTATAATTTTGATCCGACTGTTGGATCGTTGTGATTTTTGGATATGTTATACATATATAAGTTGAGTATACGTCCACAAATTTTGAACCGTTAAAAATTAACGAATGATTTGTTATGAATTTTATGAGGTATTGAAAATCATCCGTTTATGGATTTCGGATATTTTCGGTTTGGAATTTGGAAAAATTTAAAGCTACAAAGTCGTAGAGAATTTGATTTCATATAGAATGGACATAAAATTCATATTTTTCTGATAAAAGGGCTATTTATTATGAATTATTGAAGTTTCGAAAATTAAATATTTTTTTATTAAAATCAGGTAGGACCCACTTTTGTTTTAAAACATGTGGGCTGCAAAAACTTTTCCAAGATGGCTGCTCAACTTTTAAAAATGAGTGGGCGTAGAAAGAAGGATGAATAAAAAATATTATTTTATTAATTTAGTCTCCTATGGCGTTCTAGCATTTTTCTATAAATAGGCGCTTAGTTTAGAATTGAAAATAACACCAGAATTAGAGAATTCTTTTTCTATAATCTTGAGCGTATTTCTTTCGAATTTTAGAAAGCTTTGAGCGTAGAAAATAGTGAAAGTTTTCTTCAAGAATATCCCCGCTATACCAGTTGGAGTACTCTTCTTATCAAGGTAAGGGATGTTATTTTGTTCAATATTCGCTTGAAATAATATTTTCTTCCATACTCTGTAGTATGTAAGTAATACTATTTCGTTTTAGATTTCGAATTCTATACTCGTTTTGTAAAAATTTTGGCTTCTATACTCCATGAAATTAGTAGAATATCCTTGATATTTGCGCTTCATCCAGTATCTTTTCATGGAAATATTATTATGACCATTCTTGATAAGTTTTAACTTTTTCATGCCGGAATACTATTCACGGGGTTACTATTCCCGAAGTACTATTTATTGGGGTACTATTCACTTGAGTACTATTCACCCGGGGTACTATTCATGATAAAAATTGATTCATTTTCGGTCCAAATTATTTTTTGTACAATATTATTCTTGAATTTTACTCCACAAAGCAGTATCATGTTGACAATTTGGACGTTATTGATTTCTAGATAAATTAAATTATAAATCTTTAAAAATTTATCCTTGAGCTTGTTTTATTAAATTCTTATATCATTGTCATCATCCTCATGTTTATATTCTGTTGAAAGTCATATGTGGCCTGTAGTGCATAGATGGACTTGGTATGATTATGACCAGGGATTATTCGGTATAATCATGACCGTAATGTTACAAATGATATGGTAAAAGTCCTCATTGGCCCGTAGTGCATTGATGGACAGTTGTTGGCATGATTATGACCATTGATGAATACACGAATATCCTTGGCCCGTAGTGCATGGATAATTTGTGGTCGTGATACTAAAGAATATCCTTGGCCTTAGTGCAGGGGTGATTCGATGATGTGGATCATTTATTAAGTTGAGTCTCAGCGATAAAAGTGATAAAAAAAACCTTTTAAATCATAGAAGATAGTAGATTTTATGCTCTACTTGACTCTTCTAATGAATTGCTTGTTTCGCTGCAGTTAAACTTGATGTTTGTTATATTTTATCAGTTTAACATTGTTGAAGGCTAACGATAAATTACTCTACATTATCTTAGTCATAATATTTCTTACTGGCTAATTGAGCTCACCCTTTTGCTTTCATTGTTCTCTTCAGGAAATGAGAAGGTAACCGGGACTAGTCCGGGAACGGAGTGACGGTCCAGATGATAGCATTAGTAGTCCTCACTATTCTATGAAATAGTGTGATAATAAATGTATTGATGACTTCTTTTGAGTTGAATACTGTCTAGAAGACAATATTCGTATTAAAACACTCAGTTTATGTTGTGTCGTATTTTACACGACAGTTTTATTATTAAGTTGTATTTGAATTTTGTACCATGTATTTGGCGACTCAAGATGGGTGATGTATACCTATTTTGGGGGTGTCACAGTTGGTATCAAAGCTTAGGGATATGATCCCTGGCTAAGATTTGAGACAAGAACTAGGAGGGGAGAGACGGGGAATTCATTCGCTAGTATGACCTACCTAAGTTTAATTGGTATTTAATTGGTCGGTCAGAGTATAGGGATAATATGTGACATGTCAATTAACCCTTGTTTTATGGCAGTATTTGAAAATGACATCCGAGAATATTAAGAATAGCAATGGAGAACAGGAGACCGTAGAGTCACCACAGATGAATACCCAAAATAATGTGCAACAGGAAGACAATAATCCTCATGCAAACAACAACACTGACCAAATGATGAACGATGGAATGTTCAGAGGCTTTCTACAATTCATGCAACATCAGGCAAGTGAAACTCCTGTCTGAAATGCAGGTGGAAACACTGGCAACTCTCGGACGGTCACTGCTAAATAGTTCAAGGAGCTGGGACCACCGGAGTTTTTTGGAGAGCAAAAACCACTTATGACGGAGACATGGATAAAGCAGATCAACAAGATATTTGATGTCTTGGGATGCTCCGAGGAGCAAAAGGTTCCCTTTGCCACCTTCGTGTTTTGAGGCGAGGCAGATTCTTGGTTGGAATCATAAAAGCGTACTCGACTACCGCTTGCGAAGATGTCTTGGGAGAAGTTCCAAGAACTATTCAATGACAAGTACTTTCCCGAAAGTAGTCATCACATGAAAAAGGTAGAGTTCATTAAACTAGAGCAAAACAACATGACCGTGTCACAATACGAAGCCAAGCTTGCTGAGTTGTTCTGGTTTGCGTCCCACTTAGTTGATAATGAGGAGAGAATGACACGGATGTTTCTAAGAGGTTTGAAACCCGAGATACGTCAATACCTTATCTCTCACAAACATTTTCTTATATTCAGATGTTATGAATAGGGCTTAGTTATTGGAGCGATAGTCAATTGACCAAGAGAGAGCGATAAAAAAATGATAATACCAGTGGTAGCATTCATCGAAGCGGTGACAACAAGCGTGGAGGAATCAACATGCGAGAAATTGTAACCACGCCGGTGGTAATCATGGCCAAGACAATAAGAGTGGACATTTTAAGAAGAGGAGATTCAATGATGATGGAAAGGCGTCAAGACCAAAGACCCGTTGTTAAGGAAGGAGAAGCGACCACTATCATATGCTTCAAATGCGGAGGGGGGACACATCGGTCAAGCTGGCGATGCCATCAAAGCGTGTTATAATTATGGAAGAGAAGGTCACTAGCCCAATTTTGTCGTGCACGCAGAAGACAAGTCCGGTGGGATGGAGGCACCAAAGGCCATCTAGAAAAGTCAAAGTCGGTAGTTGATTCGAGGGAGGCGTTTGTCGTGACCTCCCGGAAAGTAAGGAAACGACGAGGTCATCACGGGTAAGCTTATCATATACTCTAGCGAAGTCTATACCTTATTTGATACCGGTTCTACCCATTCTTTTATTTCTCCTACTTGCGCTCAACGTTTAAATTTGACTCCGGAGAAATTAGACTTTGACTTATCTGTTGAAACTCCGTTGGGAGAAACCTTTATTACATCCACTGTTTATAAGTCTTGTTTGGTTCAAATTGGTACCCTCACATTACCTGTCAATCTTATTTCATTGAAAATACTTTCATTCGACGTAATTCTAGGGATTGATTGGTTAACTACTCATCATGCAAATATTGATTATTTTCGTAAGGTTGTTAGCTTTCATATTCCTAACCAACCTATTATGCAAATTCAAGCAACCAAACCATTAAAATCAATCACTGTCATCTCAAGCCATAAAGCTATTCGTTTATTAAAAAATGGATGTCAAGCTTGTTAGGTTTGTAATATTCATGTGAGCAATCAAATTGCAAAATAATGCGGAAGCGTGTAAAAATCAGAGTTTAAAAAAATTTACAAACCATATACCCGGATCACCCTTTATGCATAATTATTAATTAAACGAAAAGATAAAGAATAAAATCATACCCTTGAAGATCGAGCTTCCATAAAGTACAAGTTCACCTCAAAATCCTTCGTGTTCAATCTTGAATCCACCGGGTTTGGTTCCTTCCTTTGATCGGCGTTAGCCCGTGTGTTTGGCCTCTAGAGGTGATCCACCGAGGAAGAATAAAATTCAAGAAGATGGGTGTTATGGCTAACCCTAGTTTTCTATCTCTATGGAAAAGGCATACTCCCAACAACTTGGAATTATTACGTACTTTGTTAAAGTCAACAACCCATACCACCCATAATAAGACTCCTCTTATTTATAGATGTGGGCAACCCACCTTAACAATTAAGGAATTGGGTTTTAATTAATTAATTTTTTTAATTAATTAAGCTCCCTAATCTTATTAGGGATAATTAATTAAACTCTTTTAATTAATTTAACCTCCTAATCTTATTAGGAATAAATGAGAGTACTTATATTAAATTAATTCCTAAACTCTTTTAGAAATTAAAATAATAATAATTGTAATAATATTAATAAGACTCCTCTTATTAATTTATATTTAATATTTCTAAAATATTAAATAATAAATATTAAGCTATTTAATTTATTCTATCACCATAGATTAAATTAAATATACACTTTATATTATTACGATTATGCCATTAACTTCTTAAATAATTATTCTTCCTTTTATGGTGTGACCCTTTAGGTTCTCCTTATTAAGCGGTTGTGAATAAATCAATTAGAACAATTCTAATCTTATTTAAATAAATAAATTAAACAATTAATTTATTTAAATAATATTTATTCTACAATAGGGATAAGCCTCCCTAGCGATCGGCGACTTTCCGGATAATATAGATTTCAACATTAATCATTAAAGAACCTTTGAGTAAATAGTTTAAATACACAATTCAATCCTTCCACCATCTGATGTCCCAATTAAATATAAGACATGGAATTCTTTGTCAAGTCTTATTTTATTTAATTATATGTATTTCGATCCTTAAAATACAACTCCAAATAATGCAAATTAGAAACTCCTTTCTAATTTCATTACCTTAACAACCAAGGACTCTTTGGGTTGTCATTTATCGAATCACATAGGACATTTCTCTTCTTTTATAGAAGTGGTAGATTCTTTATTGATCATACATTATCTCCATGTACTGACTTATTATACCCAAGCATACCCTTTGATATACCCTAAGGGTCTTAAGGAATAAGTCAAAGTATAACTCATCATACACAAGATACTATGATGATCTCAAGTCAAGGATCACTTGTACTACTATCACTACTGAGAATTCCTATTGATGAGCAAATAAAACTCCATTAGGTATTCCTTAGCGAGCCACGTTCGATTGAACTTATTCTCTAATAAGCACCTACATACTTGCTTTAGTGTCTCCACACAAATGATCGTGAGATCAATCATCCTCATCGATGAGATGACGTATGTACCAATCTATCAGGATTCACTAATCCCGATTTAGTAATCAATGATTGGGAACTATTTTAGTTTTAAGCTTTCTAAGAATTTAGATCTCATTAGAATGATCATCATCATTATTCTAAAAGCATTGCTTAAAACTATGGGTTTATCACATATTATAAAACAAACATCATGTAGATAATTAAAAGCCTTTAATAAATTAATACTTTTTATTAATAAATGAATAAGATTGTTACAAAGTATATGCTTTATCATCAAACATGATTGGCTTGTGTGCATACTACTTTCAATCTCCCACTTGCACTAAAGCCGATAAATCGTGGTAACTCATACTCTTCTTCTACAAGTGGCGATTATCCTAACATTAGATAAGCTTTAGTTAATGGATATGTAATGTTGTTCATGAGAGTCCACTATCTCTATAGTGATTTCCCATCTTTCAATGATTCTAATAATCAAATGAAAGTGCCACAACACATGTTTAGATCAAGATGAGACTTAGGAACTATTCCTAGTTACGTAATGAACTATTAATCCAAACAATCAACTTGCGACTTCATTTATAGCTATATACTTTGTCTTTATCACTAAACCAAACAACTCTTTCTTTGTTTGGAACCTTTCAATTCAACGCACCCTTTATTCGAGATAACGCTTTACCTTAAAGTGGATTTTTGTCATCTTAGTGCATCGAAAAACTTGAGTGCATTAAGCCCTCTAGTTTTAATTTAGACCCACCATGAATATGATCACATCCTTAGTACCCTAGGTTAAGAACTTTAAGATGTTTTCAGCGACTCGTAGTGAACTTCTCCGTAATATGGTGATCGACATCGAGGTCTCGTATATTTCATTGCATACATGATAGTTACTCATGTGATCTCTCTTTTGGAGTCGTGGGGACTATTAAGAGATACACTCCATAGCTCATCGACATGAGACATCTCTTGGAGTTTGCCATGCTAAAGCGACTTTAGCATCAAATGAATATCGTTCCTTGGGTTAAGTCGAGCATCCTCTTGTATCTATCTATATAGATTTTATCCCCAATTAAGATACTCTTCCCAAATCATTCGTGGAGGAATGTTTAGACAACTTTATCTTTCTTGATTGTAGCATTAGTATGTCATTCCTTATCCGTAGTATATCAACATATAATACTTAGGAATGTCACGAGCGCTCCCCTTGTCTCTTTTGTACACACTAGAACTCTTACCTCATCGTATGTAACTACGGATCATCATCTTCATGATGCGTACCTCATCATCATCATCTATGATGAATCCATACCTCTAGGTATCTTGGTACTATTCAGATTCTGATTAGGTTGTGGTACAATAGAAGTCATCTATAGGTTCCTCTTATTTGACTTATAGTGTTTTGTGGTTCTTGAACTCTTGAGATCTATTATCCTCCCACTAGCCCTTTCAATGATAAACACCTTTATCTTAGAAGCGCGTGTTTCATAACAAACACCTTTTGCTAAGTAGGATTATAGAACATATACCTAAACTTACTTTAGGATGTCCCACAAATCGACACTTATAAAATCTTGTCCCAAGCTTATCCTTTGAAACCTTTTCACATAAGTTGGACAACCCTTATCTTAACATACTTAAGATTAGGAATCCTCCACATCCATAACTTTTATGGAGTCTTGGGGTAGGATTTTGAGGTTACCATTTTTCGTAGATATGTCTGACCATTTCTAGGACATTATCCCGGAAGGATCTTTGGAATGTCGGTAAAATCATTATGGACCGCACCATGTCCAATAAGGTACGATTTTCATTCAAATACATCAATCAATTATTGCGTATCGGGATGTGTCCATTATGAGAAAACCATTTGAGATGATCTAGAAACTTATTGCACAAGTATTTATTCCTTGATCTAATCAAAGAATCTTAATACTTTGCCAATTTGTTTCACTTTTGAATTCTTTGAACCTTTCGAATAATTCACACTTGTATTCGGCAAATACACACATTCAACTCTTTGAATGATCATCTCCTTTTCTAATACTAATTTGTTCAATATGCAAAATTATTTTCATGTAAGTCAGTATACAAAATCCATTAAGTAATATTCGGTTCTATACAAAACATTATTATTATAAATAGAACAACAATTGTTCTTAATTATAATACCAAAATTTTATTGTCAACAATAAAATAGAAATAATATTTCTAACAAGAACTAGAATCTGATAACAACTTATTGACTTAATAGATTTTCCGTGTAGGCATTGCTAAACTATAAGTTTCTATGGCTAATATGGCAACCTTTGCTACATTTCCACACATAGGATTACTTATATTTGTTTAGCTTTACTACTTACCTTGGTCCCTTCATAAATCTATATTTATGATAACCAAAGTCGGTATCCAATACCCAAGTAGAACCTTGACTTAAAGAAAAATTTATTTCAATCATGAACAAAAGCGTATGTATATGTAGAAACTTCACTAAGCTTCTTTTGGTTAGCCTGCTGAAGATGCTTCTCGCAGATTTCTTTCCGATGTGTCCGGGCTTATTGCGGTGGAAGTAAACTCCTTTGCTATCCGTATCGGTTTTGTTCTTATTATCCTTTGTTTTTGCCTTTCTATTTTACCTTCTTTGAATCGTTCTTCTTTCAAAAGATCCTTTGGCCCTACTAGTAAGACATGGTCTTTCTTGGTTGAAAGTGACTCTCATCATTTTTCAACATGTTAAGCAAATCAATGAAAGGCGATATCTAGCTTGTTCATATGAAAAATTCACAACAATTGTGAAAGGAGTCAGGGAGTGAGTGCAAGATCAAATCTTGGCTCAACTCTCCATCCATGACAAAACCGGTTGTCTAATTGATCAATCAAATTGATTATGTTAAGAACTTTTTATGCATCTTATAGTGCCATTGGCCATTCTAGATCGGAAGAGCTCCTTAGATATGTCGATATCTATCGGTCCTACTTTCCTCACCATCAACTACTTGACGTGCGGGGAGTATATAGTAGAAGTATCCATAGTTTCATCTTGACGTTGAAGCTTGTTACTCATGGATCGAGCATGATCGTTGAGCCAATGTGCATCATCTTGCCACTTTCTAAAAGTAGCAATCTCTTCCTCGGAGGTATTATGCGCAACCATTGCAAGGATAGGCGTATTAAAGACATAAGATAACTTTTTGACTATGAGAACTATTCTCAAATTCCTTAACCAATCCGTTTAATTGATTCGATTAATTTAGCATCTAATATGCTTTATGATGATAGTAATTTTAGACATTATAAAATTACGTAAATGAATTTGTAATTAACAACATTTTAACATACATTCTATTATTAATTACCAAAATAATTTAGGTCTTGTTTTAATTTGGTATCTCCACTATTTTCTTCAAACTATATTACCTCACTTATATAGTTTGGCAAAATCTAATTAAAGATTTGCTAGTGAGAATAAGGATCCCATTTCAAATGTATATAGCCTTTTGGTGACACAACAAACTATATATAAATAAATAGGTAGATAACTTTTGTCAATTACATCAACTATACGACTCCTTGTATTTTGCCTCTTAGATTATTTTGATCAGTGGTGGCGTAGAATCAAAATTATCCAAGTTAAGTCCAAACCTAGCACTCCATATATTCAAAAAAAAAAAATATCATCCTTGTGGTGACACAACAAAACAATATTGTTCAATTTTCTTTATAAGCATCAAATGTGATAAATTAACATCTTAAATACTTAATACTTGCCTTGTGGTGACACAACAAACTCATATTAAATATTTAATACTCTATTAATTTTATCATGCTAGAAGGCGACGTTCGATATTCCAAATATCTTTGAGCGCTTAGGACTTAATATAAAAATTGAGGGGTTTGTTATTAATTTGTCTCTCATCTTGTTTAGCGCGTGCATATATATATATATAAAATACGCGTAATATATTAATGAACATCTAAAGCATGTTTGCATAATATATAATATATATAAAGTATAAGCATGCATATATAGAATACTATATTCTACGGATTGATTATGGACTTTTATTCTAGTTTGGTTCACTAGAGCCACCAAGTGAACTAAAAAATCAAACTCCCAGGGGTGCAAGAAATAATATTTAAATATAACTATTACATTTAAACCGGGCTCCATTACAAGCGGGTCTTCAAGCGCGTCTTGTCTGATGATCTCTAATTCTTCAAAATTAATTCTAAATATTCCTATTACAAAGCTATTTTAAAATAAATAGAAACCTTGATCGTGATCGAGGGAAGTACATAGGAGGGAGATAGAATTTACATTAAGAAAAAATTAGAGAAGGCGAGAATCTGTGAGACCCCATTTAATAAAACCCATTCATGCATCCAACTAAAATAAAATCCAATCACATTAATTGATAGTCCATAATCAATCCCATTTATTATCATACACATCACCATATGCATCGATAAATAACATTCATCTCATGAATAAATAAACATTTAATATATATATTGATATCATTTAATGGGCAAATTTAGTTAGTATAAAATCTAATTTTGAATCAAAATAAACTCCTTTATTTTAATCCAAATTTAAATCAAAATAAAACTATTTTATTTTAATTTATCCTATTTTGAATAAAATAAACTATTTTATTTTAATCAAAATCTTTAATCAAAATAAACTCCTTTATTTTAATTAATTATGGAATCAATTCCATGTAAAAAAAAATCTTTAATTAAAATAAACTCTTTTATTTTAATTAATTGTGGAATCAATTCCAAAAAAAAATCTTTATTAAAGGAAACACGGATATTCTTTCCTATTCACAAATAAACTCCTTTATTTTGAATAATATGAAATCTTATTTCATATCTAAATAAACTCCTTTATTTAAGGAAGCATGGATTCTCTTTCCTATTCACAAATAAACTCCTTTTATTTTGAATAATATGAAATCTTATTTCATATCTAAATAAACTCCTTTATTTAAGGAAACAATAGAATCCAATTTCAACTCCAATTAGTTATCATGGAATCAAATTCCAACTCTAATTAGTTAGCATGAAATTTAATTTTAAAATTAAAATAAACTTTTTATTTTAATATAAAATAAACTTTTATTTTAATATTAAAATAAAATTTTTATTTTAATAATAAAATTATTTAGAATATATATATATAATATATATATATATATATATATATATATATATATAATTCCTTTAAATTAAAAAAAAAAAAAAATAAACTTGAAATTACATTAACTAAAAATGAGGAATATCTCCTTGTATTTTTGAATTAGTACGCATGTAAAAAAAAAAAAAAAAACACGCCGCCGTTGTTTTCAACTTAATTAAAAAGAAAAACCGTGGCCTTAATGTTTTTTTTAGTTAATTGTTTTAATTTAAAGTGCAAGTGAAATCTGATTCAGATTCCAAAAAATATTTTGTTGTTTTTTTTTTATTTTTAAGTCTGCTAGCGATCACGCATTTTATTTTCGTCCATTTTTTTTTTTTTTTAAATTTTATACAATAAAATTATGCCCAATAAAATTGTTTAAACACATATCAATATACATATCAATCGAACAATTAATAATTCGCATAAAGGTTTGGCTACGATGCCCTTTATTAGGTTTGTAATATTCATATGCCTTGATCAAATTGCAAAATAATGCTGAAGCGTGTAAAAATCGAGTTTAAAAAATTTACAAACCATATACCGGATCACCTTTTATACAATTATTAATTAAGCGAAAAGATAAAGAATAAAATCATACCCTTGAAGATCGAGCTTCCTCAGTACAAGTTCACCTCAAATCCTTTTCGCGTTCAATCTTGAATCCACCGGGTTTGGTTCCTTCCTTTGATCAGCGTTAGCCACCCATGTGTTTGGCCTCAGAGGTGATCCACCGAGGAAGAAGAAAAATTCAAGAAGATGGGTGTTATGGCTAACCCTAGTTTTCTATCTCTCTATGGAAAAGGCATACTCCCAACAACTTGGAATTATTACGTACTTTGTTAAAGTCAACAACCCATACCACCCATAATAAGACTCCTCTTATTTATAGATGTGGGCAACCCACCTTAACAATTAAGGAATTGGGTTTTTTTAATTAATTAATTCTTTTAATTAATTAAGCTCCCTAATCTTATTAGGGATAATTAATTAAACTCTTTTAATTAATTTAACCTCCTAATCTTATTAGGAATAAATGAGAGTACTTATATTAAATTAATTCCTAAACTCTTTTAGAAATTAAAATAATAATAATTGTAATAATATTAATAAGACTCCTCTTATTAATTTATATTTAATATTTCTAAAATATTAAATAATAAATATTAAGCTATTTAATTTATTCTATCACCATAGATTAAATTAAATATACATAACATATTATTACGATTATGCCATTAACTTCTTAAATAATTATTCTTCCTTTTATGGTGTGACCCTTTAGGTTCTCCATATTAAAATAGGTTGTGAATAAATCAATTAGAACAATTCTAATCTTATTTAAATAAATAAATTAAACAATTAATTTATTTAAATAATATTTATTCTCTGATAGGGATAAGCCTCCTAGCGATCAGCGACTTTCCGGATAATATAGATTTCAACATTAATCATTAAAGAACCTTTGAGTAAATAGTTACAAATGCAATTCAATCCTTCCACCATCTGATGTCCCAATTAAATATAAGACATGGAATTCTTTGTCAAGTCTTATTTTATTTAATTATATGTATTTCGATCCTTAAATGCACAACTCAAATAATGCAAATTAGAAACTCCTTTCTAATTTCATTACGCTTCGCCGAGGACTCTTTGGGTTGTCATTTATCGAATCACATAGGACATTTCTCTTCTTTTATTAGAAGTGGTAGATTCTTTATTGATCATACATTATCTCCATGTACAACTTATTATACCCAAGCATACCCTTTGATATACCCTAAGGGTCTTAAGGAATAAGTCAAAGTAAAACTCATCATACACAAGATACTATGATGATCTCAAGTCCAAGGATCACTTGTACTACTATCACTACTGAGAATTCCTATTGTGAGCAAATAAAACTCCATTAGGTATTCCTTAGCGAGCCGCGTTCGGTGAACTTATTCTCTAATAAGCACCTACATACTTGCTTTAGTGTCTCCACACAAATGATCGTGAGATCAATCATCCTCATCCAATGAGCAAGCAACGTATGTACCAATCTATCCGGATTCACTAATCCCAATTTAGTAATCCAATGATTGGGAACTATTTTAGTTTTAAGCTTTCTAAGAATTTAGATCTCATTAGAATGATCATCATCATTATTCTAAAAGCATTGCTTAAAACTATGGGTTTATCACATATTATAAAAACGACATCATGTAGATAATTAAAAGCCTTTAATAAATTAATACTTTTTATTAATAAATGAATAAGATTGTTACAAAGTATATGCTTTATCATCAAACATGATTGGCTTGTGTGCATACTACTTTCAAAGCTTTCTTAGCTCATGTCACAAATTTAAACAAAAATACGTCAGTTTTGAATGATATTTCTATTGTTAATAAATTTCCTAACGTATTCCCTGAAGAACTTCCTGGCCTACCCCCAGAGCGTGAAATTGAATTTTATATCGACCTTGACCCCCATACAAAACCCATTTCCAAAGCCCCATATCGAATGGCTCCTATTGAACTTCAGAAGTTAAAGACCCAATTGTAGGAATTGTTAGATATCGATTTCATTCGTCCTAGTACGTCTCCTTGGGGTGCTCCTGTTCTATTCGTGAAGAAGAAAGATGAGAGTATGCAACTTTGTATTGATTATCGGGAGTTGAATCATGTCACCATCAAAAATAGGTACCCATTGCCACGTATTGATGACCTGTTTGACCAGTTGCAAGGCGCCAAATTCTTTTCAAAGATCGATCTTCGTTCCGGATATCATCAGTTAAAGATTAGAATCGATGACATTCCAAAGACGGCTTTCAGAACTTGGTACGGGCATTATGAATTCCTAGTCATGTGTTTTGGATTGACTAATGCTCCTGCTGCCTTTATGGATATGATGAACCAAGTATTTAAGGAATATTTGGATCACTTTGTGGTCATCTTTATTGATGACATCCTCATATATTGCAAAAGTTGTTAAGATCATGAGCAACACTTGAGGCTGATACTCCAAAAGCTTCGTGAAAACAAGCTTTATGCCAAGTTGAAGAAATACGAGTTCTGGCTTAAGGAAGTAGTGTGACGCCCCCAAAATAGGTCCACACAACCCATTCTGAGTCGCCAGATATCACACTATAAAAATTATTTACAAAATTCATTTATACAACTATTGAACTGTCGTGCAGAATACGAAAGAAATAATACCCCTTCCTATAATAATAATATCCCTTACCTTAGAAGAAACTGGATACTGGAATAGTGAGGTAGCAGACTTCTCTTCTTCTTTCTCTCTATAATTTCTCTCTATAATAATTGCTCTATAGCTTTATTGCATTGGTGAGAAATGAAGGAAGAATGAGCTTCTATTTATAGGAAAATATAGTTTCGATAATTGCACGTTTTGGGGCTCGAAATATTACAATATAATTGTTGGTTGATTTCTCAATCAAAGCAAGCGTGCAAGTATACACGATCAACAAGTAATATAGTGATAAAATAGAGTGTCGATCCCTCAGAGAATTCCAATTAATAAACTCCAACTACTAGTACTATATCAATTCAATTTTATTTAAAAAATAATAATCGTGATTTTTAAAACTAAGAAACAAATTTTAATAAAGCAAGAAATTATTCTAAAAGAAAATAAAGAACAAAATAAGAATTGTTTGAATGCAGATAAATGACAATTAAGACTCCAATTTCCCCAACTATGATTATAAAATCAATTATCCAAATATCCCAATTATTATGTCTACTGAATAGTTAACAGGAACTCTCAAATGCCAAAAGCCCTCTCTCGAGTGATCAATTGCCTTCTATTTAACCCAGATTAATTCTGCTATATCTCCATGCAAAACAATTGAATTAAACTCGTTACAATCCCAATTCCTTATGTGTTACATGCGACAAATAGATATTCTCATTCTATTCACAAACCTAATTATTCACTGTGCAAATAACTAAGTCACATGTCACCTGCGATTCTAACCCTAGAATTCCTCTCTCGATTCCTTCTAGAGTAACAAGGTAATTATTCGCCAGATAATTAATCAATAAGTGCAAGGCATGATGAACAATTCACTTCAACATAAATAATTGGAATAAATTAAATAATCAATTCATAACCACAAAAGGTTCCATTGGAATCTTAATAAAAGGAATTAGTCATTAGCGGAATTAAAACCACAAATAATTGATAAAACATCCTTAATGAGTTACACAATTTAAAAGAATAAAGAAGAAGAAGAACTCCAAGTTTCAAGCCTTCGGATCCGCTTCTTGCTCCTTGATCAATCTCAATTGTGTAAAATTAGTCTCCCAATTCAATATAAAGAAACCTTATATACTCCCCTTCTTGAACCACAATCCAATTGCCTCTCAACTTCCTCAAATGTCCACCTCAATATTAATTTTAATTCCAAGTCACGCCAATAACGCACGCTGCTTGAGCGTTTGACAACCTTGATCGAGGCCAGTGCCACCGAATATTGGAAATATTCAAGGCGCCAATGCCATTTGCTTTATGCACGATGGTGACGATTCGCCCTTTGTTAAGCTCAGTTTTGCCTAAATGTTCATCCTGCACCCATTCCTGCAATAACATAACTTAAACCAGTAAAATAACTCTAAAATGCTTTAAACATACAACTAATTAAGATCAAACACATCCAATTCATGGGTATATTACCTAATCATCAATAATACCTTCAACTTTTCTTTCATTTTTAATTTAGTCCTGCAAGTATTATCAAACTTGCACCACCTCCCCTAATAGTAAATAATGTGAATTAATAGTACAATCATGTGACTCAATAGTTATAATCATGTGAAAATCTGAATTCACAGTATAGTACTCCATCTATACCTCCATTTTTAACTTAGTCATGCAAGTATTATCAATCTTGCACCACCTCCCCTAATAGTACATGAATGTGAATCAATAGTACACACATGTGAATAAATAGTTATAATCATGTGAATTAATAGCAATTAATTGCTCATTTATTTGATTAATTACCCGATTAGTCAATATAACCTCCAGACATCAATTACTATCGAAATAAATGTTGACTTCCACTAACACTAATAATCCCAATACAATGGAAATATTTTTCTCAACAATTTCATTTTTGAAATTTTAAAGTTTGACTTTTTTCGAAAAAGTCAACTATTGACTTTTTTGACCAAAAAGTTAACCCCGGTAAATTTTGTGTTTATAGTCTATTTCTACTAATTTCATCGTTCCGGACTCAAATATCACGTCCACGTCTCCAAATTCAACTCCGAACTCAAATTTGATTTTTAATAACATTCATCATTAATATTACAACTCACAATATTTAACAACCAGGTCGTTCCCAGGAGAAAGGGGCTTTCCGATAAGGATTTCTCCTTATTAGCGCGCAATAGGTGACCAAACCTCTCCTTGACAGAACTTCTACACATTGTCAATATTGCAAATAATAATATGAATAACTTTGTCGTCTCAATTATTAATTTAATAATATATAAAATATTATGCAGATGATACTGTGATAATAATTGAATCAATAATATGAGAGATATGATGCAGCAATTATTGTAACAATAATTGAGTATATCTGAGTGACTTCTCACATAAGCATCAATAATCAATACTGGTGTGCTACTATGCAACCACGCCAGACATCGCATTTTTACTTTACTAGAGTAGTTCAGCGGTTTTAACAGTAACACTTTCATTATTATTTTTATAAAAGATAATTCTATCGTTTCCTTACTACGATAATACTTCCATTGTAGGTCCACCAATGATTGTCTTAGAATCCTACGGATATTTCCCGAAAAAAAAAAGAATATTCCCCGACCAAACGAATATTTTATAACAACTTGCATACTTTGAAAAATTTTCACATATCACCCTTAACTTTAACCTTTTATCAATTTAACCATTTACTAAATAGAATAATTATAAGAAAATTGAAAACTTTCATTTCATAAAATTCTGGGTCTCACAATCTCCCCTCCTTAGGAAATTTTGCCCTCGAAATTTACGTACTTGGTAGTTCGAAGAGATGAGAATACCTTGCTTTCATTTCGGATTGTACCTTCCCGGTTATTTCCTCTGTATCATGATTTTGCCACTGCTCATCTCCTGTATTTCAGATATCATTCTAGAATATACCTTCAAAACAAAGGTTAATTGACATATCACAATTTGTCAACTTATCAAGTAAACAATTTCAGCTTAGGTAAGTCACACACTAGCGAAGTATATTACTAAATCTCTCCCTCCTAGTTCTAGACTCATAACTCTGTCAAATGATTCATATATCCCTAAGCTCGATACCATTTGTGATGCCCCCAAAATAGGTCCACACGACCCATTACGAAGTCATGAGATATCACACTATAAAAATCATTTACAAACTTCATTTATACAATTTGTTGAAGCTGTAAATGCGAATCTGAAAGAAATAATACCCCTTACTATAATAATAATATCCCTTACCTTAGAAAAAACTAGATACTAGAATAGTGAGGTAGCGGAGTTCTCTTCTTCTTTCTCTCTATAATTACTCTCTACAATAATTGCTCTATAGCTTTAGTGAATTGGTGAGAAATGAAGGAAGAATGAGCTTCTATTTATAGGAAAATATAGTTTCGATAATTGCACGTTTTGGGGCTCGAAATATTATAATATAATACCTTCAACTTTTCTTTCATTTTTAATTTAGTCCTGCAAGTATTATCAAACTTGCACCACCTCCCCTAATAGTAAATAATGTGAATTAATAGCACAATCATGTGACTTAATAGTTATAGTCATGTGAAAATACGAATTATCGTATAGTACCTCCATCTATACCTCCATTTTTAACTTAGTCATGCAAGTATTATCAATCTTGCACTACCTCCCCTAATAGTACATGAATGTGAATCAATAGCATACACATGTGAACAAATAGTTATAATCATGTGAATTAATATCAATTAATTGCTCATTTATTCGATTAGTTACCCGATTGGTCAATATAACCTCCAGACATCAATTACTATCGAAATAAATGTCGATTTCCACTAACACTAATAATCCCAACACAATGGAAATATTTTTCTCAACAATTTCATTTTTGAAATTTAGAAGTTTGACTTTTTACGAAAAAGTCAACTATTGACTTTTTTGACCAAAAAGTCAACCCTGGCAAATTTTGTGTTTATAGTCTATTTCTACCAATTTCATCGTTCCGGACTCAAATATCATGTCCGCGTCTCCAAATTCAACTCCGAACTCAAATTTGATTTTTAATAACATTCATCATTAATATTCTAACTCACAATATTTAACAACCAGGTCGTTCCCAAGAAAGAGAGGGCTTTCCGATAAGGATTTCTCCTTATTGACGCGCAATTAAGTGACCAAACCTCCCCTTGACAGAACTTCTAGACATTGTCAATATTTCAAATAATAATATGAATAGCTTTGTCGTCTCAATTATTAATTTAATAATATATAAAATATTATGCAGATGATACTATGACAATAATTGAATCAATAATATGAGAGATATGATGCAGCAATTATTGTAGCAATAATTGAGCATATCTTAGTGACTTCTCACATAAGCATCAATAATCAATCTGGTGCTTCTTGCTAACGACCACAGCGTATTCATTGTACTTTTTACTACCGAGTAGTTCAACAGTTTTAACGGTAACACTTTCACTGTTATTTTTATAAAAAGATAATTATGTCGTTTCTTTACTACGATAATACTTCCGTTGTGGGGTCCACCAATGATTGTGCCGTCCTACGGATATTCCCCAACAAAAAGAATATTCCCCAACCAAACGAATATTTTATAACAACTTGCATACTTTGAAAAAATTTCACATATCACCCTTAACTTTAACTTTTTATCAATTCAACCATTTACTAAATAGAATAATTATAAGAAAATTGAATACTTTTATTTCATAAAATTCGGGGTCTCACAAGTAGCATTCCTTGGGCACGTAGTATCAAGTCATGGAATATCTATTGACCCGGCAAAGATTGAAGCTATTCAAAGCTGGGAGCAACCTAAATCAATGACCGAAGTACGTAGCTTTCTCGGCTTAGCTGGTTATTATCGGAGATTCGTAGAAGGGTTTTCTCGAATCGCTACTCCATTAACTCAGCTGACTCGAAAAAAAATAAAATTCGGTTGGAGCGTGGAATGTTAGAAGTGTTTTCAAGAACTCAAGTGGAGACTCATTTCAGCACCTGTTCTGACAATACCATCTGGCTCGGAGGGATTTGTCATCTACAATGATGCTTCGGGCAAAGGGTTAGGATGTGTTCTCATGCAACATGGGAAAGTCATAGCCTATGCCTCACGACAACTCAAAGAATATGAGAGGAATTATCCTACTCATGACCTAGAGTTGGCAGCAGTCGTTTTTGTACTAAAGATTTGGAGGCATTACTTGTATGGGGAGAAAGTGGAGATCTTTACGGATCATAAAAGCCTCAAATATTTCTTCACCCAAAAGGAACTCAACATGCGGCAATGACGTTAGCTTGGCTGTTGAAAGATTATGATCATACCATCCAATACCATCTGTAAAGTAAAAGCGAGCGTAGTAGTGGCGCATTGAGTAGAAGATCATATCTGCGAATGCACGCGTGCGATATTGTCATATGAAAGGCCCATTTTATATGACTTGCAAAGGATGTAGATAGAGTTAAAGACTCTAGGGACCCACGTGATGATGGCAAATATACTGAGTAGAACCGGCTTTAATCGATAAAGTTAAAGTTTGCTCAAGCTACGGACACTGGCCCGATGCGTATGAGGAAGAAAGTGCAAGAAGGGTTATTAGGAAGCAAGAATCGATGAAGAAGGAATACTTGAGTCAACTCGGACTTTGTGTTCCTAATGACCACGATTTAAAGTATAAAATCATGATGGAGGCGCACAACACACCATTTTTGCAATCCATCTCACGGGAGTACCAAAATGTATCATGATCTTGACATACATTTTGGTGGAGTAATATGAAGAGAAAGATAGCGGAGTTTATCTCAAGGTGTTTAACTTGTCAACGAGTCAAGGCGGAGCATCAAGTACCAAAAGGTCCATTGCAACCACTTGAAATTCCAGAATGGAAGTGGGAGCACATTACCATGGATTTCGTTACCGGTCTTCCCAAGGTTTCTCAAGGCATAGATGCGATTTGGGTCATTGTTGATAGATTAACCAAGTCGGCTCATTTCTTACCTATACGAGAAACTTATACACTTGAACATCTTGTTCGTATGTACATAAACGAGATTGTAAGATTGCATGGTATTCCAGTATCCATAGTTTCTGATCGAGACCCAAGATTCACTTCAAGATTTTGGGTTAGTTTGCAAAAAGCTATGGGCACGGATTTATGATTTAGTTCGGCTTAACATCCTCAAATGGACTGGCAGTCAGAGAAGACTATTCAAACTCTTGAAGATCTATTAAGACTCTGTGTCCTTGACTTCAAGGGAAGTTGGGACAAGTTCTTACCATTGGTGGAGTTTTCCTACAACAACAGTTATCAAGAAAGTATTGGCATGGCTCCATACGAGGCGTTATATGGAAGAAAGTGTCGTTCTCCAGTATGCTGGGATGAGGTGGGTGAAGCAACGTTGTTGGAATCAGAGTTGGTACGTATGACTACAGAAAAGATTCAAATGATCCGACAACGTATAAAAACCTCACAAGATCGACAAAAGAGTTATGCTGATCTTCATCGAAAGGACGTGGAATTCAATATTGGAGAACATGTGTTGTTACGTGTTGCTCCATGGAAAGGAGTTGCAAGATTTGAAAAAGATGAAAACTCAATCCTCGAGTCATTGGCCCATTTTAAATCCTTGAACGAGTAGGAACTGTGGCCTATAGACTCGCCTTACCGCCAAATATGTCTCGTGTTCATAACATTTTTCACATATCTATGTTACGTAAATATGTAAAAGACCCAAACCACATTATTGAGTTAGAACCGGACGAAAAACGAAAGATTTAACGTATGAAGAGGTTCCTGTTAAAATCTTGGATAAGAAGGAGCATATTTTACGCTCCAAGGTTATACCTCAAGTCAAAGTTTTGTGAAAAAACCACGATGTTGAGGAAATGACCTGGGAGTTAGAATCTGAAATGAAATCAAGGTATCCTTACCTCTTCGACATACCAGGTACGTACCCTAATTTCGAGGGCAAAATTTCATAAGAATGGGAGGTTGTAAGACCCCAATTTTTATGAATAAAGATGAATTTTTTATAAATATCATTTTGAATATTATGGAGTGAATTTGATATAATGTTATAGTTGTGGGTAATATTTATAAATTTTACAAAGTATGCAAGTTGTTATATAATATTCGATTGGTCAGGGAATATTCGTTTTTTGGGGGATATTCGTATTGAATGACACAATCATTGGTGGACCCCACAACGGAATTATTGTCAGATTGAGAAAATGACAAAAATAAAATAATGGCAAAATTTTTACCGTTAACTGTTAGAATACTCGGTGGTTAAAATATAGTAATATGCGGGGTTGCACAGTAGCACACGGTATTGCATAGTATTTTTGAATTATTGATTCTTACGTAAAAGGCTTTACTCGATAATTATTACGATAATTCTTGTTTAATATTTTATTTTATTGATTCAATAATTGTTGCGTTGATATTTTATATTATTATTGTTTCAATAATTGTCACTGCACAGTATTTCCCATTATCAAATTAATAATTCATATTATTTGAACAATATTATTAGATAATATTATTGGCAATGTCTAGAAAGTTCTGTCAAGGAGAGGTTTGGTCACCTAATTGCTCGCCATTAAGGAGAAATCCTTATCGAAAAGCCCCCTCTTTCTCGAGGAGCGGCACGGTTGTCATTATTGTGATTCTGTAATATTATTTGTGAATAATTAATTATTGATTTATATGATAAAGAAATATTTATTTTATGTGGACATAAATGATGGATAGGAAAATATTTATTTTATATGGTTATAAATGAAGGAATTAATGTTGAGGTGTTTTATCAATATTTTGTCGGATTGGAGGTATTAAAAATCAAATCAGTGTTCTTAAAGCTCTATTGCGTGAGTTATAATTTTGATCCGACCGTTGGATCGTTGTAATTTTTGGATATGTTATACATATATAGGTTGAGTATATGTCCACAAATTTTGAACCGTTAAAAATTAACGAATGATTTGTTATGAATTTTATGAGGTATTTAAAATCATCCGTTTATGGATTTCGGATATTTTCGGTTTGGAATTTGGAAAAATTTAAAGCTACAAAGTTGTAGAGAATTCGATTTCGTATGGAATGGACATAAAATTCATATTTTTCTGATAAAAGGGCTATTTATTATGAATTATTGAAGTTTCAGAAATTAAATATTTTTTTAATTAAAATTGGGTGGGACCCACTTTTGTTTGAAAACATGTTGGCTGCAAATACTCTTCCAAGATGGCTGTTCAACTTTCAAAATGAGTGGGCATAGAAAGAAGGATGAATAAAAAATATTATTTTATTAATTTAGTCTCTTATGGCGTTCTAGCATTTTCCTATAAATAGGCGCTTAGGTTAGAATTGAAAATAACACCAGAATCAGAGAATTCTTTTTCTATAATCTTGAGCATATTTCTTTCGAGTTTTAGAAAGTTTTGAGCGTAGAAAATAGTGAAAGTTTTCTTCTAGAATATCCCCGCTATACCAGTTGGAGTACTCTTCTTATCAAGGTAAGGGATGTTATTTTGTTCAATATTCGCTTCAAATAATATTCTCTTCTATACTCTGTAGTATGTAAGTAATATTATTCCATTTCAGATTTCGAATTCTATACTCGTTTTGTTAAAATTTTGGCTTCTATACTCCATGAAATTAGTAGAATATCCTTGATATTTGCGCTTCATCTAGTATCTTTTCATGAAAATATTATTCTGAGCATTCTTGATAAGTTTTAACATTTTTATGCTGGAGTACTATTCACGAGGCTACTATTCCCAAAGTACTATTCACTGTGGTCTTATTCACTCAAAGTACTTATTCACCGGGTCTTATTCATGATAAAATTGATTCATTTTCGGTCCAAATTATTTTGGTACAATATTATTCTTGAATTTTACTCCACAAAGCAGTATCATGTTGACAATTTGGACGTATTGATTTATGGATAAATTAAATTATAAATCTTTAAAATTTTATCCTTGAGCTTGTTTTATTGAATTCTTATATCATTATCATCATCCTCGTGTTTATATTACATTGAAAGTCATATGTATTTGTAGTGCATAGATGGACTTGGTATGATTATGACCAGGGATTATTCGGTATAATCATGACCGTAATGTTACAAATGATATGGTAAAAGTCCTCATTGGCCCGTAGTGCATTGATGGACAATTGTTGGTATGATCATGACCATTTATGAATACACGAATATCCTTGGCCCGTAGTGCATGGATAATTTGTGGTCGTGATACTAAAGAATATCATTGGCCGTAGTGCAGGGGTGATTCAATGATATGGATTATTTATTAAGTTGAGTCTCAGCGATAAAAGTGATGTAAAACTTTTTAAATCATAGAAGATAGTAGATTTTATGCTCTACTTGACTCTTCTAATGGATTGCTTGTTCCGCTGCAGTTGAACTTGATGTTTGTTATATTTTATCAGTTTAACATTGTTGAAGGCTAACGATAAATTATTCTACATTATCTTAGTCATAATATTTTTTACTGAGCTAGGTGAGCTCACCCTTTTGCTTTCATTGTTCTCTTCAGGAAATGAGAACGTAGCCGGGACTAGTTGGGGAACAGAGTGACGGTCCAGATGATAGCATTAGTAGTCCACACTATTCTATGAAATAGTGTGATAATAAATATATTGAGGACTCCTTTTGAGTTGAATACTGTCTAGAAGACAATATTCGTATTAAAACTCTCAGTTTATATTTTGTCGTATTTTACACGACAGTTGTATTATTAAGTTGTATTTAAATTTTGTACCATGTATTTGGTGACTCAAGATGGGTGATGTATACCTGTTTTGGGGGCGACACAATAACTTTTTTGTGGAGTAAAATTCAAGAATAATATTCATGTATCAAAAATAATTTTGATATAAAAGAAATCAATTTTTGTCGTGAATAGTACTTCATGAATAGTACCCCGTGAATAATAACGTATGTATAAATAGTACCGTATGTATGAATAGTGCCGTATGTATGAATAGTGTCGTATGTATGAATAGTACTCCAGCATTAAAAGATTAAAATTTAACAAGAATGTCCAGAAAAATATTTCAGTGAAACGATACTAGATGAAACACAAATTTCAAGGATATTCTACTAATTTTAAAGAAGTATAGAAGCAATACTTATCAAAATAAGTGTAGAATTAGGAATATGAAACGAAATAATATTACTTACATACTACAGAGCATGGAAGAAAATATTATTTCTTACGAATATTGAACAAAAATAATATCCCTTACCTTAAAAAGGAGAGTATTTCTGATTGGTATAGTGGGGATATTCTTGAAGAAAACTTATACTATTTTCTACACTCAAAGCTTCCTTAAACTCAAAAGAAATACGCTCAATATTATAGAAGAAGAATTCTCTGATTCTGGTGTGATTTTTATTTCTAAACTAAGCATCCTATTTAAAGGAGAATGGCATGATACTATTTGAATTAGAAAATCACGGACCAACAGTAAGTTTTCACGGGCGTTGCAACCAACAAAAAATTTGATTTACTATGCAATAAAATATTCTAATAAAACGAAAACTTTATATAAAATATAATATATTCTATTTTATATAAAAACTTTTCTGTTTTATTACTAATATAATACTAATAAAACAAAAGTTATGTAGTATATATATATATATATATATATATATATATATATTATATAAGTTTTATATATATATATATGTAATAAAACAAAACTGAGATAACTTTCTACCAGCGATTTTAAAAAATTAGTAAGTTGGGGTCCATGTAATAAGCTAAACTTACAACAAATACTTCATAAAACCCCCCTCTATTTATCACAATTCACTTGGCTTCACTAAACACATTTTTAACAACATTTATTTATCATTAATATTATAACTCGCAATATTAACTACCAGATCATTCCCAAGAAAGAAGGGAATTTTCGATTTGGACTTCTCCTTATTGGCGCGTAATTAGATGACCAAACTCCTTTCCTCGACAAAACTTTCTAGACATTGTCAATAATATAAATAATAATATGAATAACTGTGTCGTCTCATTTATTGATTTAATAATATAAAATATTGTGCAAATGATACTGTGACAATAATTGAATCAATAATATGAGATATTATGCATCAACTACTGTTGCTGAACAAAACTAAGTGACTTCTTACGTAAGCATCAATAATCAAAGATACTGTACAATACCGTGTGCTATTGTGCAACCACGCGTATTACTGTACTTTTATCACTGGGTACTTCAATAGTTAATGGTAAAAATTTTGTCATTATTTTTATAAAAAGGTTATTTATGTTGCTTTCTAAATTCGAAAGTAATTCCGTTGTGGGGTCCACCAATGATTGTGTCGTCGTATGGATATTCCCCGACCCAACGAATATTTTATGACAACTTGCTTACTTTGCAAAATTTGTAAATATTACCCACAACTATAACATTATCTCAAATCCACACCTTATTATTCAAAATAATATTTAGAGAAAAATTAAATCTTTATTCATAAAAGTTGGGGTCTTACAGGAAGAGTTGCTTAGTGTTCTGTGGGCCTATCAGACTACTCCTCAGATGACGACAATGGATTTACCTTTTCGGTTGACTTATGAAACCGATGCCATCATTCTAGTGGAGATCGGACCTCCCTCTCTTCGGATCAGTCAGTATAGGGAGTTGTACAACGATGAGAAGCTTTGACTCAATCTAGATTTTCTAGAGGAGGTCTGAGATTAAGCATTGGTAAGGGTGGCTATCTATTAATGCAAGACTACCCAACATTACAATTGGGGTATTAAGCAAAGGAGGTTCGAGGTCTGAGATTTGGTACTTCGGGAAGTTGAAGAATCTACTCCCCAGAATACGGGGAAAACTTATGCCTAACTAGGAGGGTCCTTATGAAGTTATTAGGGCCCCGAATCCCAGAACGTATCAATTTCGGATGATGGATGGAGATGAAATTAAAAATACTTGGCATGTAGGAAGGCTTCAGAAGTATTTTCAATAGGATATGTACTTTTCTTTTCACACTTATGTAATCTTATCGAATTATCAATGAAGTTAGTTTGATTATCAATACTTGCAAAAATAATTTGATCACATTAAAGTTCTTATATACATTGGGAGTTTCTTACACATTTGACAATAAAAAAGAAGCAGAAAAGTACAAGTAATTATTAAGTGTTTTGGGGGGGGGGGGGGTTCCTCTTAGGCCTCAGACTCTTCATCAGAAGAATCGAGCATTTTTGGCTTGAGGCCGGCCGCTAGCATCTTCACCTTCATTTTTTTCTTTGGCTTTTTGATAGCCTTCATTGAACTGGCTCATGATAGCCTCGGTCAACTCCATCGAACCTTTATATTCATTGATGATCTCTTGTCTGTCGGCTTCGAAGATGATTGATCTTTCATTCTTGAGTTTCATATATTCTTTTCTAACTCCAAAGACGCTCTGACTAGATTTTCCAGTTTGTTGTGCGTGCCATAGAACTGACTCTCGAGGGTTTCCATGGCCTTACGTAACTCTTCGTTTTCACCCTTCAGTTCAGCCTGTTCTTCAAAGAGTTTCTGCCTTTGTTCAGTGATGTCGGAACATTGCCACTTCAGCCTTTTCACCTCATGCATTAACTCTTTGGATCGGAGTTAGGTTTCATTGTGTTGCCTCTATTCCTCCATTAAGTCAGACGTTAAGGTTTCCATTTCGCCTTGGAGGCGTTCAATGTTAGCGTCGAGCTTCTTCTTCTTACTCGTTACCTCCTCCACTCTGTTCAGCAGCCAGCCGAAAGCCGACAAGGCCTAAATGACATAAATAAAATGAATATATTAGATGCTTTACTCAGGTTATAAAAGTGTTGGAAACTTAAAGGGGGGACGGGAATACTTATGCGACCCTGATGGACAGCTGTGGCAATGATAAGATCTTCTGGCTCAAGGCCGTCATACATCGCATCGTCTCCAAAGAGGATGAAGGTGTTGTAACAATCGTATGGGAAACCAAGGAGCATGTCCTTGGGCCATGCGATAGTTAGGAGACTTTGTTTTGGCCTTCTTGACGTGGAAGGAGCTTCAGTGGTTAGTGGGGGAGGCGGTATTGGGCTAGTTTTAGTTCAGACCCTTTTTATCGAAGGTTCGGGCGAGGTCACTTAGGGCCTTGTTTGTTTTTCGGTTTGGGGTTCAAAGATATTTTATTGAGGAGGTTCAATATCGGTGGTCGTTGGGATGGGTTCAGTTGCAATGGTATGGGGTGGATCGATGGAAGGAGTTGGAGTAGGGGAAGCCACTTTGGTTAATGCCTTCACCAACTGTCGTTTCTTCTTCTTCATTAACACCATCTTTTCCTTGGTGGTTATTTCCAAGGTGTTCTTTTCAGTTGCTGAAGGCTTTGGGATGGCATATATGGGTTTGATAACAAGTGGTGGTTCGATTTTTTGGTTCGGGGTTGAGATAATTTTGGTGGTGGTTTCGTTCAGATGGGGGTCCCTGCGTCAGTGATGAGTTCGGGAGTTTTGTTGGGGATAGCTTCGGGGACGGTTTCTGTCAGGATGATTTCAGGTGCTGGTTGGGAGCTAGTTTCTCCGATTGTTTGTGGTTTAAAAATTATTATTGTAAGAATTGTTTTTATTAGAAGTTAAGGTATAATGTATTCAGGATATGGACATTGTTTTGAAACTTACATTTATGTTTGAACAACCAAGATTTATCAAGTAACTGCTCCATGGGCCATTCTGTTTTCGACTGCAATGATAACCTTTTGTGGGTTTGGCCCAGTTTGGAAGGAGGTGGGTGTCGGGGCCTTTGATGAAGACCTATTAGGAATGACAACCCTTGTTTCTTGAGGGGGTCTTCATCCAAATGCGTCGGCCTAGTTGTTTGTTCAGTTGTCAAAAGTCAGGTTTTTTAGATTGGCCCATGTTGAACATTGCGAAGAAGAAATCCAACCATGGGTTAACTCAGCATTCATGACAGAAGGCTATGAAGTAGATGAGGTGGATGTACGAGTTCGGTACTAGTTGTGCAAATCCAATTTCGATAAAACTGAGGAATGAGGCAATGAATTCGTTTAAGAGGAATTGTACCCTATACTTCAAGGTCCAAATGGGAACGACGACCCATTCGCCTCGGGCGCCAATACATCATCTCCAATAGGTTGGGGGCCCGGAGTTCATAAGTGTTCGGGATTTGGTATTGTTGGCAAATGTTGGATAGTTTGTGGGCTTGGACAGAGGATAGGGTGTTGATGTGTGTGTAAGCTTTTTCCGATGAGTTGCTCTCAGAGTTTCATTTCGGAGATTTCAGTTGGGACTAAAACGGATGATGGTGTGCTTGATGATGATGGGGTGGTCGCTTGTGAGGGGGCACTGGCAACGGCGTTGGATGGTTGTTGAGTCAGTGTATCTTGGGCGATGGTGACGGCGATAGATGGTTGTTGAGTTTGTGTGTGTTGGACGATGGTGACGATGATGACGTTGGTGGGGGCGATTTCAATAGAGAGTTGGGTGGCGGAGGAGGTGACCTGGGTAGTGTTGTCTCCAGACATCTTTGATTAGAAGATACTGTAGTTCAAAGTGTTGTGGCTAGAGAAGGAGAAGGAGAAGATCGTTACAGCAACGAGAGAGAGAAACGCTTGGACTTTTGAAAAAATTTGAATTTGAGAAATAAAAGTGGCGGTTGGTATGCTTTGGGGGAAATGGCGAATTGCCTCTACACATTCCCCAAGTTAGGGCTCAACAATGATGGTGGTGGGCCTCGGTTGGGCACGTGGGGCGAGGGGGTGTTGGTTCATCTTCATTATCCGTACTGAACTAATTACATAGTTTTTGTACTCTCTTATAATAAATTTTTTATAATAAGAGTGAAATTCTTATCTGCAATACGCAGACATTATTCTTATCTTTTACTTCTTGGGTAGTTTAACAGTTTTAACTAGAAGCTTCTACGTAGTTATTTTTATAAAAGATAATTACACGCTTTTCTTACTACGATAATATTTACACATGGGATCCACAAATGATTGTGTCGTCGTACGAATATTTTCTGTTAAAACGAATATTCTCCGACCAATCGAATATTATATAATCACTTGCTTACTTTACAAAATTTGTAAATATTACCCACAACTATAACATTATATCAAATTCACACCATAATATTCAAAAATATATTTCGAAAAAATTATTCTTTATTCATAAAAGTTGTGGTCTTACAGTTGGGACATGATTTTGTAGGTCCGGACAATTCAGTGGAGCTCGAAATTATGGAGGTTGTGCAGTTCGAATTGACTTCGACTTTCCATTCTTAAGGAGACTGACTCTTATCTGAGTATGATAATAGATGTTATAAGGAGTTATATTCCTACTCGGGCACGGGCGCATTGAGGCAGTGTGGGTGAACTATAAATACACGGATATACCCTAAGTTACAGGTAGGTAATGATTCTTTGTCTAATTCACGCACTAAAACATTAACATGCCTCCATTGTTAACATTTTCCAACATGTACTCACTCTCACACCGGAGCTATCCATCGACGGCCCCGTCCGTCATACTTCTGTACAGAATTTGGCTCACTATTTAATAACTCGACGAACAGACGGATCTTGACATTAACACAAGGGTTTTTTTGGAGAGGTAACCAAAGTCTTGCTAATTACTAAGTACTCCCTCTGTATCGAATATATGACAATTTGGAGTTGTGCACAAGAATTAAAAAAATGATTGAATAACATTAAATATAATATCAATTGTCTGTAATACCCTTAAATTTTTATTTATTACCATACTTATCTCATTCTCTCTCTCATCTGTAACAATTTCTTATGAAGAGTAATTTTAAAAAGATTATAATTAATTCTCTTAAATTATATAAAATGATAAATAATTTAAAATAAATAAAATTATTTAAAAAGTCATATATTATGAGATGGAGAGAGTATTATGAGAGTATTATATAAGTACTCCCTAATTCTTAGATTTTTTTTTCTTCTAATCATTTCTCAGAAAGTCAATGCATGGATCTAAGTTTTTAATTCAAAGTTTTTTTTTTTAATAGATTTCCTTTTTTGGCAGTTGAGGGGAACAAGTTTCCAGTAATTAATGAACTACTACTGTATAAATCTTAATTGATTAATTAAAGTCCAGTGATTAAACTAATAACGCAAGATACGTTCATGATCCGTAATCCACGATTAGGTGTGGAGGGTGTGGGGGGAAATGGAAACGTGGCACTAGCCTATCCATTTGCCAATGTGTTATTTTATCTAAAGCTATAAAATTTATAAACAGCTCGGATTTAATTCATAGTGATTTCATTAAAAATTCGATTTAAACTCGACTCAAAATATAAATAATTTAAATATGAATAAATTTTAAAATTCGATACATTACTCAAATTTTCTCAAATTTTAATTTTCTATTGATACTCAGATTGTTCGAAAGTTCAAACTGTTCGGGATCGATTTGAAATCTTGCTCGACTCGATAGCTAAACGAGCTTCAATTAAACCTTACTTTATATTATATAAATTTTATTAATTAAATCTGAATAACTCAATACTCGACTCGATTCGGTTCATTTATACTTTCAATTTTATAATAAGTGCAATTCGATGTCTTATCGTCAACACATTTTCCAAGGTCGTCCATGTTGTTCTAGCAATAGACCTTATGCTATAAATAAATTAAAAAAATAAAATAAAAAACACTATCAAATGAGTAACGGTGGCAGTTTTTAAATAAATTTTAAATCTTGTATCTTGTGGTGATGACATTTGTTTTTCAGTATTTATATTTATCACATAAAATTTATTATAATGTTAAATAATTAATGTAATTATGAGGTTTATATTTAAGACTTAAAATTTGATGATTCATTTGGGATCGTATTTAACAGTATTCTCGATATAAATTTATATCGATATCATTTAATTAGCGTCCGCTATTATTAATAACGAATTATATGAGTTTTTTTAATTGTCCGATAGTATAATAACAGACGTCGATATTCAATTTCTGATCTTGACCGTTCCTTCGTATTTTCAACAATATAGATAGTATATATACGCATCCACAACAAATACTCATTCCGTTCATTAATATAGGTTGTTTAGAGAATTATTTTTGTTCCTTAATATAAGTTGTTTGAGAATTTCGAGTAAGTATTAATTGTTTAGTTTCCAATATTACCCCAAGTAATAAATATAACTTTGGTTCTCTCATTATTTTTTGTCCAATAAAAAATATTCTCTTTTTCCAATATAAGGGTAATATAGACAATTGATATTATATTTAATGTTATACAATTATTTCTTTACTACTTGTGCATAACTCTAAAACAACTTATACTCCCTCCGTTTCTTAATATAGGTCATTTTAGAGAAGTGTTTTTGTTCCTTAATATAAGTCGTTTGATAATTTCAAGTAAGTATTAATTGTTTAGTTTTCAATATTATCCTAAGTATTAAATATAATTTTGGTTCTCTCAATATTTTTTGCCGAATAAATAATATTCTTTTTTCAATATAAAAGCAATATAGACAATTAATATTATATTCAATACTATACAATCAATTTTTTAATATTTATGTATAACTCTAAAAAAAACTTGTATTAAAGAATGAAGGGGTATTAAGTAACGAAGGGAGCACATGCTATGCTATGAACTAATATTATCTATAAGTCACTTTGCTACATGAAAATTTGGACCATATATCGAAGTGAGAGCTACGTACGAATCATCACAATCCGCAAGTCGGGGCTGAGCAATAAGTTGCTGAGAGCAGATTTTCTGTCCCTAATTTTCTTATTTTCTTGTGTTCCTTCTACTTAAATTTTGATATTAGTCTTTTACTTAACATTAATTAATTTTAAAATTAAATAAAAGGATATGTGTCAAAATTTAAGTGGAGAGACACAAGAGGAAAATGAAATTTAGGGACAGAAAATCTGCTCTCTAAGTTGCTGGCTAGCGTCAACATATTTTTAGCAATATTTGACGGACAGAAAATAATTTTTCTTCTTTTTTTTTTTTATAACAAAAACTATATATACATGACATGAAATTAAGTGATATGGAGGAGTACTCATTAATATTAGAAAGGGATCCGATTATCATGAACTTAATTTCATGATAAGTTGGTCAAATAGATCAATACGATGCTAATATGTAGAGAGAAAAATTATCTTCTAGTCTGTGTGACGATATTTTATTGGTCAATTAACCAAAATTAACTTCATATTAACCACTCTCACTAGAAAGTAAGACATAATTAAGTGTGGATTTATCGATCATTCATTACTGATAAGAATATCTAGAGATCATTTATTACTAATAAGAATACGAATGCCCTGATCTTTTCCGTGATGAATCAAGATTACACAATAATACTTTTGGATCGGTGGACTTGTGGTGGATCGAGATTACCAAATAATACTCTTAAGACAATATTTATCATTTTGAGACAATACTCTATGAGGTAAAATTTCGTCATTTTTAAAAGTAATCTTAACTAAGCTTGACTAAAACATGCATTATATTCCATTTATCATTTGAACATTGTTTTGGAGCTTTGATTTGCAAATTAATAATGGGCTCTACAAAAAAAGTTTCATACTCACATTTATAAAATTACAAATAATAAGAATGTATTTCTAATTCATATTTATTCTTAAAAAATAAGTTATAAATTTGATGATGAAATTATAATTAAAAAATTGCGCGTCTTATACTATTATAAATTTAAAAATTTATTTATATATGAAGTTTCATCTCTCCTCCCCCTTTTTGTTGTTGTTGCTGCTGCTGCTGTTGTTGCTAAAAGGATTTTTTGGCCTTGCGTGTCTTATAGTGTCAGTGTTTTGAGTGAAAGTCGAACTCAAGATTTTCGAATTTACGACTGATTTTAAGTTTTTTCTTAAACCAGTGGAGCAACTGACAGGGTTAGCTGCGAGGCAACTGATGGGGTTAGCTCCATCTCTTTGTATCCTACTGTTTGGCTTGTGTCAATTTAAATCCCATCACTGTTGGCCTTTTTTGGTTCAGGAACAGTCAAACTCATTGAATATTATGTTTTGCTATAAACAAGTGTTGGATTCTATCAATTACATGTAACTTTTGATATTTTAAAGTGTTATTTTTTTTTAGTTTTTTATTTTTTATTTTTTAATGGCTAGTTACTCACGAGACAAGTAAATAATTATTTTTAAAGATTTGATATTTTCATAAACTGTCTGTCACATGAGTGTGGAATTCATTTACTGGAATTATTATTTTTGCTGAAAATATCAACTCCCTATTTTTAAGACTGAGGAGTCCAACTCAAGTACAAAATGTTTGATAAATTAACAATATGGATCTTCATTCAATAAGTAGGAGAGTACAATAAAAAGAATAAGCCAATTATTGACATTAATAAGCATTTTGCTAACTCATCCATTTCTTAGAATCCATGTATGTACAATATTGATTTTCTACCATTCTAAATGCAACTAAAAAACAAAAGTAATAAACTTAAGGAAGTGGTAAGTATATATATGATAATGATTCATAGCATGTATTTGTTATAGATATATTTATATCATTGAAAATAAAAAAGAACGGGGATTAGAAACTAAAAATCGGCGTTCGCTACCGATAAAAAAAACACATCATCCGCTACTAATAGTACTAAACGCTAATGAGAATAAGAGTTTGACTTTATTAACTAGAGTTTAAATTTATTAACTAGGATTTAAGATTTATTAACTTGGATTTAAAATTTATTAACTAAAGTTTAAGATTTATTAACTAAAATCTAAGATTTATTAGCTATAGTTTAAGGTTTATTAACCAATTAAAGACATCGAATACAGTAGTTTTTTGCTCCCTAAGTTGCCCAACCAAAATTTGGTATAAAATTACATTTAGATGAATTTGAAACATGTAAAACAAGAAGATACAATCACTTTTCATGCGGCAGGTATTCCATTTGAAACATGTAAAACAAGAAGATACAATCACCTTTTCAATAATGTCTCTAGAATAATATTTCATCGGTTCCAAAATTAGAGATACAATTTAATTTTTTAGTTTAAATAACGACATATTAAATTTCAAAATTGGTACGACTCATAAAAGTTTTTAGAATAAAATAAATTGTGATTAATAATTTTTTTAATACTATACAATTATAATAATTGTATTAACTAAAATTAAATAAATTCACATCGATTTAAAATTTAATATGTCATCCTTTAATCTCTAAAGTAATCTTTAATTTTTTAACAGAGATAATAAATCTTAACTATTAAAATTTAACACCAAAACGAAACAAAAATCTTATGCAAAATATAGATTCTATAATCTATAAGGACTCACTACAAAATAAATGATAGCATCAAACAAACTAGTACATCAAAAATATAGAACATTATGTTACAATAAAATGAAAAAAAAATATAAATATAAAATTACCCTGTTAGGCAAGTGTTCCAAGGAAATTCTTGCTCTTGGTTAATGTGTGGAAAATTGCAGTTATGGTCAATCAACCAACTAACAAACAGAATGGGTAGTTATTATTGAATAAGCATGTGTATATTATAAGGAAACTCCAACTAGAAAGAGTTAGGCAAAGGTACATTTTTGATGTTTAGTGTGTGTGTGTGTATATATATATATGGGGAGTTCTTCCATATATGTTGATTCTTATATAGTCTTGTCTGACAACACCCCATTTTTGGACCGTTGATAAATTGAATTGATGTCTGCGATTAACTTTTCTATTTGATAAGCCGGCACAGGTTGTTGTGCCTAATTATTTACCTGTACCGGCTTCTATTTTAATTAAGTGAGGCCCACGTAAAATTAATTTGTCAGTATATTTATAAAAAATGAATATTTATTATTAAAATAATCCGGCCGGAAGAGCTTGTACCGGCTTACACATATTTTTTTAATTTTTTTTTATTTCTCCATTATATGTCATGACTCAGCACATTAAAATGGAATAAAAAAATAAAATAAAATCATTAGGAAGAGCTTGTCTTAAACATTACATATTTTTTTTAATTTTTTTATTTCTCCATTATATGTCATGACTCAAAGACATTAAAATGGAATAAAAAAATAAAATAAATTCCTACGTAGGAAGAGCTTGTCTCTTACTTACATATTTTTTTAATTTTTTTTTTTCTCCATTATATATCATGACTCAAAGACATTAAAATAGAATAAAAAATAAAATAAATTAAGTTTATAAGCTAATACTACCAAACATTAAAATAATAAAAAAAATTAGAAGTCAGATGCAATTTGATACTGGTGGCATTAAAATAATATTAAAAATCTAGTAGATGCAGATGATCTGACTTCAATAAAAATTAAAAAAATAGCCGTAGATACGACATCACATCGACAATAAAAATTAAAAAAATAATTTTATTCAAACAATTCATTTGCTAAATGATTCGAACTCGCAACCTCAAACTCCATACACTCGTCATATGACCACCCGAGCACCACGGGCCTAGCTGTTAATTTCAACCAAGGATATATCTTTATATTAAAACTTCACCATCCTCCAAAATCTATATTTTTGCATTATTATTATATTACGATTTATTATTATTATTAATAAGTCTATATAATACATATGGGGGTTTTCTATTTAGAAATAAGTTAATATCTATATTTATTATTATCCCCTTTAATATTTTTTCTTATTTTTGTAATAATATCAATAAAAGGATTATTAATATATTAAAAAAAATATCATTCTTTAATAAAATATAAATAATGATTTTATATTCATGTATTACTATCATTATTATATTCATGTATTATTATTATTAAAAATAATATTAATATTGATTTTAATATTAATTTAAATAATGTGATTATTAATATTAGTCCAGAATAAAAATATCCATACAGTTCAACAAAATAGATAATTTTTTTCAGTATTAATAATATGAAGTGGTTTTATATGATTCAATAATACTCATATTACTAAGTTATGAATTTGAAAATCCCATAAAGTTCAACCAAATAGACATTCTTATTAATTAATATGTACATTAGATAACGTTGGATAAGTTCTATATCTCGAGACCTAGGAAGTAATCTTGCGGATTTCTTGTAGAGCTCTATCGACGCATAGCGATAACGAATCGTGACATCTTCCAAGGACCACTTCTCTTCAAAAATATTACCATTGGCCCTAACGAAGCAATATCAACATACTTGCATACAAAATGCCACGATGCGAGTTGTTGTGTTGTTTTGATCCGAATCTTTAAGTCTACTGCACAGTAGGATTTCATTTGGGCCACTCAATGAGATCGGATTACCATTTCGCAAACAAAATGGTATCAAATGTACTGCATGTATAAAGTAGTTGGTTAATAATTTTTAATATTAAAGGACATTATAAAATTAAAATATTTTAAAACTAAACATCTGCAACTTTAACGAAGTCTAAGTACATTTCATGTAACTTAATATACTTAGTGTCGTTGTAGTGCGGGTTGATTATGGTAACCATCCAATCTTCAACTGCGAATAGGAACAAGACAAAATGGCGTTGATTGGTACTACACACCCGGCATGAATATGTATTTGCATTCGTGTAAAGGTGGACCAACATCTTGGTTAACATACGGATCGCAAAAACTCCATGCAATATTCACATTAGTGCAAAAGGCACATATAGCGCCTTAAGATGCATGAAGAATGAATTCATGAAACCAAATTGGGACCACCTTTGTATTCCCCGCGACCGTAGTATTCCTCTCTGTCTCGTAGCAACAACATATAAGCGTCGATGACATGCTCGAATATCCAACTCCCAGGACCTAAGGATTGCACTGCATTGTGTTCTAATTCATATAACTGGCGCGGATGTGATAAAGGATATAAATCCCCTTCTGGTGCCACCATGTTTCCAAACATATGTTTATTTATAAATGTCTCCTTCCAATCTTTAAGTCTTTTGGATAAGGACCCTTTTGGTCTATAAGAGATGTGGTCTCCGCATCTTGTACGATTGATTGAGACTCAAATGTACATTATTATTATATAGCAATAATAATTAAAACCATCACTATTAACATAACTATATATACCTTTTGTGAACTAGATCCCTTGGCATCGAGAAAGTTCCATGAAATGAAGAGTTGGTTGGAATGTAACACTCCCTCATAGGTTTGGAAGGTTGGAATGTAACACTCCTCGTAGGCTTGGGTGGTGGGAATGGAGCTCTCCTCGATTACTTGTGGGGTGGGTATGTAGCTCTCTCATACAACATAATCAGTTTGTTTCCCAAGCCCTTCATTGAGTTGTGTGATGTGTAATTTGTGGTCCAAAATTTGTGGGACCCCCTCGAGGTATTTGTTTACCTCTTGCTTCAAGTCGATAGGCGATTGAAATCCCAATTATTTTTTGTAGAACTAACTCTGAGGAGGCGGTGATGAAAGGCTTGAAAATTTATCAAATGTGACTTTGCACTCTCAACACATCGTAAGATAAACACAAACAAATATTATTAACAATAAATATGAATAAATGTAATATTAAGTATTTACTCAATACATGATTTATTAAAAGAATATAATTTTATACCATTTGAATAAGGTGTTGTTGGTTGTAATGGGCTGCCAACGTGTAATTTTTGAAAGTAGTATGCACACAAGCCAATCATGTTTGATGATAAAGCATATACTTTGTAACAATCTTATTCATTTATTAATAAAAATATTAATTTATTAAAAGCTTTTAATTATCTACATGATCTTTGTTTTATAATATGTGATAAACCCATAATTTTTAAGCAATGCTTTTAGAATAATGATGATGATCATTCTAATGAGATCTAAATTCTTAGAAAGCTTAAAACTAAAATAGTTCCCAATCATTGGATTACTAAATTGGGGATTAGTGAATCCGGATAGATTAACATACATCGTTTCTTGCTTTCATTGGATGAGGATGATTGATCTCATGATCATTTTTGTGTGGAGACACTAAAAGCAAGTATGTAGGTGCTTATTAGAGAATAGTTTCTTTGAGCATTGGCTCGCTAAGGAATACCTAATGGAGTTTTACTTGCTGTCGATAGGAATTTCTGTAGTGATAGTAGTACAAGTAATCCTTGGACTTGAGATCATCATAGTATCTTGTGTATGATGAGTTATACTTTGACTTATTCCTTAAGACCCTTAGGGTATATCAAAGGGTATGCTTGGGTATAATAAGTTGTACATGGAGATAATGTATGATCGATAAAGAATCTACCACTTCTAATAAAAGAAAAGAAATGTCCTATGTGATTCGATAAATGACAACCCAAGTAGTCCTTGGCAAGCGAGAATGAAATTAGAAAGGAGTTTCTAATTTGCATTATTTGGAGTTGTGCATTTAAGGATCGAAATACATATAATTAAATAAAATAAGACTTGTGATAATTCCATGTCTTATATTTAATTGGGACATTGTATGGTGGAAGGATTGAATTATCACAGTAACTATTTACTCAAAGGTTCTTTTATGATTAATGTTGAAATCTATATTATCGGAAAGTCGTTGATCGTTAGGGGAGGCTTATCCTATTAGTAGAATAAATATTATTTATTTAAATAAATTAATTGTTTAATTTATTTATTTAAATAAGATTAGAATTGTTCTAATTGATTTATTCACAACCTAGGTTTAATATGGAGAACCTAAAGGGTCACACCATAAAAGGAAGAATAATTATTTAAGAAGTTAATGGCATAATCGTAATAATATGTTAAGTATATTTAATTTAATCTATGGTGATAGAATAAATTAAATAGCTTAATATTTATTATTTAATATTTTAGAAATATTAAATATAAATTAATAAGAGAGTCTTATTAATATTATTACAATTATTATTATTTTAATTTCTAAAAGAGTTTAGGAATTAATTTAATATAATTACTCTCATTTATTCCTAATAGGATTAGGAGGAAAATTAGTTAAAGGAGTTTAATTAATTATCCCTAATAAGATTAGGGAGCCCATTTAATTAAAAGAGTTTAATTAAATAATACCTTATTTTATTAAATAAGGTTACTTGATATCTTTATAAGAGGAGTCTTATATCGGATATCGATAAACGACATAATTCAATTTGTTGGAGAAGACGCTTCTTTTCTATAGAGATAGAAAAACTAGGGTTTGAGCCAACCACCCATCTTCTTGAATTCTTATTCTTCCTTGGTGGATCACCTCTAGAGGCTAAACACTTGGGTGGCTAACGTTGATCAAAGGAAGGAACCAAACCCGGTGGATTCAAGTTGAAGCGAAAAGGATTGGAGGTGAACTTACACGAGGAAGCTCGGATCTTCAAGGGTATGATTTTATTCTTTATCTTTTTCGTTTAATTAATAATTGTGCATAAAGGGTGATCGGGTATATGGTTTGTAAAATTTTAAACTCGATTTTTACACGTTTCGCACTTACTTTTATGCAATTTGATTGCGTTCATGAATATTACAAACCTAACAGTGGCATCAGAGCCAAACCTTTATGCAAATTATTAATTATTTTAATTTGATATGTATATTGATATGTGTTTAGAATAATTTAATTGGGCATAATTTGTTTGTATAAAATTTAAAAAAAAAAAAAAAAAAAAATGGCTTGTTTGCGAATTTTTTTTTATATATACGGATTCGCACGGCTATCTTGTTAATTTGAATAACAAAAGTTCTTCACGAAAAATAAAAGGTTTCGATCCCATGTGTTACGGATTGTTAATCTCGATGAATTCTTTTAAAAAGTTTAATCCAAGTTCACTTAGAACAATAATAGTTATAAAAACCTTTAAGTTAGTCCACGTATTAGCTCACGCCCACGTCCATATTATTGATTATATATATGGAAAGAAAATTTTGTTTCCTTATATATATATATTATTATATTATATATATATATTTTAATTATATATATATATATATATATATATATTATATATATATATATATATATATATATATATATATAATTTATATATGGGACGGTTATTATATATAATAATATATAATATTCTTAATTATTTTATTATTAAAATAAAAGTTTATTTTAATTTTAAAATAAAAGGTTATTTTAATTTTTTAAATTTAAATGCTAACTAATTAGAGTTAAATTGGATTCCATGATAACTAATTAGAGTTGAAATTGGATTCCATATTTCCTTAAATAATGTTTATTTAAAATGAAATAGATTTCATATTATTCAAAATAAAAATTGGAGGGAAGTAAATCCATCTTTCCTTAAATAAAGGAGTTTATTTAGATATGAAATAAGATTTCATATTATTAAAAATAAAGGAGTTTATTTGTGAATAGGAAAAAGAAAATCCGTGTTTCCTTAAATAAAGGAGTTTATTTAGATATGAAATAAGATTTCATATTATTCAAAATAAAGGAGTTTATTTGTGAATAGGAAAGATAATTAGTGTTTCCTTTAATAATTTTTTTACATGGAATTGGATTCCATAATTAATTAAAATAAAGGAGTTTATTTTGATTAAGATTTTGATTAAAATAAAATAGTTTATTTTATTCAAAATTGGATAAATTAAAATAAAATAGTTTTATTTTGATTTAAATTTGGATTAAAATAAAGGAGTTTATTTTGATTCAAAAATAGATTTTATACTAACTAAATTTGCCCATTAAATGATATCAATATATATATTAAATGTTTATTATTCATAAGATGAATGTTATTTATTGATGCATATGATGATGTGTATGATAATAAATGGGATTGATTATGGACTATTGACCCGATATGATTGGATTTTATTTTAGTTGGATGCATGAATGTATGGGTTTTATTAAATGAATCTGCGATACCTCGTCTTCTAATTTTTTGAATGTAAATTCTATCTCCTCCTCTATGTACTTCCCTTCGATTCTTTGATAAAGGTTTCTATTTATTTTAAATAGTTTTGTAATAGGAATAGTTAGAATTAATTTTGAAAAATTGGAGATCAAGGAGCAAGGAGCGCTTGAAGACCCGTTTGTAATGGAGCAGGGTTTAAATGTAATAGTTATATTTAAATATTATTTCTTGCACCCTAGGGTTTGACTTTTTTGGTTCACTTGGTGGCTCTAGTGAACCAAACTAGAATAAAAGTCCATAATCAATCCAAGTAGAATATAGTATTCTATATGTGCATGCTTATACTATATATATTATATATTATGCAAACATGCTTCGCATGTTCATTAATATATGACGCGTATTTTATATATATATATGTAAATGCGCTAAACAAGATGAGACAAATTAATAACAAACCCTCAATTTTTTTATATTAAGTCCTAAGCGTTCAAAGATATTTGGAATATCGAGCGTCAGCCTTCTAGCATGATAAAATTAATAGAGTATTAAATATTTAATATGAGTTTGTTGTGTCACCACAAGGCAAGTATTAAGTATTTAAGATGTTAATTTATCACATTTGATGCTTATAAAGAAAATTGAACAATATTATTTTGTTGTGTCACCACAAGGATGATATTTTTCTTTTTGAATATATGGAGTGCTAGGTGGACTTAACTTGGATAATTTTGATTAGGATGTGCCACCACTTGATCAAAATAATCTAAGAGGCAAAAAAAAGGAGTTGCATAGTTGATGTAATTGACAAAAGTTGTCTACCTATTTATTTATATATAGTTTGTTGTGTCACCACAAGGCTATATACATTTGAAATGGGATCCTTATTCTCACTAGCAAATCTTTAATTAGATTTTGCGAACTATATATAGTGAGGTAATATAGTTTGAAGAAAATAGTGGGAGATACCAATTTAAAACAAGACCTAATTTATTTTGGTAATTAATAAAAAAGAATGTATGTTAAAATGTTGTTAATTACAAATTCATTTACGAAATTTTACAATGTCTAAAATTACTATCACTGCGAAGCATATTAGATGCTAAATTAATCAAATAGAATTAAGCGGATTGGTTAAGGAATTTGAGAATAGTTCTCATAAATTTGAAAAAGCTATCTTATGTCCTTAATATCGCCTATCCCCGCAATGGTTGCGAGACAATGCCTCGAGGAAGAGATTGCTACTTTTAGAAAGTGGCAAGATGATGCCTGATTAGCTCAATGCATCATGCTCGCATCCATGAGTAACGAGCTTGACGTCGACATGAAACTATGGATGCTTCTACTATATTTCCGCACATCAAGTAGTTGATGGTGAGGAAAGTGGGGACCGATAGATATCGAGATATCTAAGGAGCTCTTTCGATCTAGAATGGCCAATGGCACTCTAGTACAGACAAAAAGTTCTTAACATAATCAATTTGATTGATCAATTAGGACAACAAGTTTTGTCATGGATGGAGAGTTTAGCCAAAATTTGATCTTGCACTCACTCCCAGACTCCTTTCACAATTATTGTGAATTTTTTATATAAACAAGCTAGATATCAGCTTCGTTGATTTGCTTAACATGTTGAAAAATGATGAGAGTCACTTTTCAACCAAGAAAGACCGAGTCTTCTTGGTAGGGGCCAAAGGATCTTCGAAAAAGAGAGCGATTCAAAGAAGGTATATATAGAAAGGCAAAAACAAAGGATAATAAGAACAAAAGCGTCACGGATAGCAAAGAGTTTGCTTCCTTTGCTATAAGCCTGGACCTTTGGAAAGAAAGCTGAGAAGCATCTTTGAGAGGCTAACCAAAGAAGCTTAGTGAAGTTTTGGTTATAAATACAATTTTGTTCATGATTGAAATAAATTTTTCTTTAAGTCGAGGTTCTACTTGGGTATTGGATACCGACTTTGGTTATCATAAATATAGATTTATGAAGGGACCAAGCAGAAGTAGAAAGCTAAACAAATATAAGTAATCCTATATGCGGGAAATGTAGCAAAGGTTGCCATATTAGCCATAGAAACTTATAGTTTAGCAATGTCTACGGGCAAATCTATTAAGTCTATAAGTTGTTATTGTATTCCGGTTCTTGTTAGAAATATTATTTCCATTTTATTGTTGGACAATGAAATCTTTGGTATTATAATTAAGAACAATTGTTGTTCTATTTATAATAATAATGTTTTGTATAGAAAATGGAATATTACTTAATAAATTTTGTATACTTGACTTACATGAAAATAATTTTGCATATTGAACAAATTAGTATAAGAAAAGGAGATGATCATTCAAAGAGTTGAATGTGTGTATTTCTTTGAAATACAAGTATGAATTATTTGAAAGGTTCAAAGAATTGAAGTGAAACAAATTGGCAAATGTATTAAGATTCTTTGATTAGATCAAGGAATAAATACTTATGAAATAAGTTTCTAGATCATCTCAAATGGTTTTCTCATAATGGACACCTCGTCGACACATAATAATTGATTGATGTATTTGAATGAAAAATCGTACCTTGTTGGACATAGTGCGGTCCAAAATGATTTTACCGACATTCCGGTATCCTTCAGGATCATGTCCTAGAAATGGTCGCATATCTACGAAAAGGTAACCTCAAAATCCGGCCCCAAGACTCCATAAAAGTTATGGATACGGGAGGATTCCTAATCTTAAGTATGTTAAGATAAGGGTTGTCAACTTATGTGAAAAGGTTTCAAAGGATAAGCTTGGGACAAGATTTTATAAGTGTAGATTTGTGGGACATCCTAAAGTAAGTTTAGGGTATATGTTCTATAATTCTACTTAGCAAAAGGTGTTTGTTATGAAACACACTTCCTTCTAAGATAAAGGTGTTTATCATTGAAGGGGCTAGTGGGAGGATAATAGATCTTGAAGAGTTCAAGAACCACAAAACCTTATAAGTCAAATAAGAGGAACACAGTAGATAGACCTATTGTACACAACCGAATCATAAATCGAAATATCATCGAAGATACCTAGGAGGTATGGATTCATCATGGATGATGATGATGAGGTACGCATCATAGAAGATGATGATCCGAGTTACATCGATGAGGTAAGAGTTCTAGTGTGTACAAAAGGGTCGATGGGGCGTCGTGAAATTTCTAGTATTATATGTTGATATACTACGGATGAGGAATAACATACCAATGCTACAATCGATAAAGATAAAGTTGTCTAAACATTCCTCCATGAATGATTTGGGAAGAGTATCTTAATTGGGGATAAAATCTATATAGATAGATTTAAAAGGATGCTCGACTTAACCCAAGGCGTATATTCATTTGATGCTAAAGTCGTTTAGCATGGCAAACTCAAGAGATGTCTCATGTCGATGAGCTATGGAGTGTATCTCTCTTAATAGTCCCCACAGACTCTCTGAAAAGAGAGGTCGCATGAGTGACAATCATGTATGCAATGAAATGTACGAGACACGATGTTGATCGGTCATATTATGGAGAAGTTCACTATGAGTCGGTGAAAACATCTTAAAGTGCTTAACCAAGCACTAAGGATGTGATCATATTCATGGTGGGTCTAAATTAAAACTAGAGGGCTTAATGGACTCAAGTTTTTCATACGGAGACCAAGATGACGAGAAAAATCCACTTTAAGGTAAAGCGTTATCTTGAAGCGGTGGTGCGTTGAATTGGAAAGGTTCCAAACAATGAAAGAGTTCTTTGGTTTAGTGATAAAGACAAAGTATATAGCTATAAATGAAAGCGCGCAAGTTGATTGTTTGGATTAAAAGTTCATTCTGAGAACTAGGAATAGTTCCTAAGTCTCATCTTAGATCTAAACATGTGTTGTGGCACTTTCATTTGATTATTAGAATCATTAAAAGATGGGAAATCACTATAGAGATAGTGGACTCTCATGAACAACATTACATATCCATTAACTAAAGCTTATCCAACAGTAGGATAATCGTCGCTTAGAGAAGAAGAGTATAAGATACCATGGCGATTGGCTTTAGTGCAAGTGGGAGATTTAAAGTAGTATGCACACAAGCCAATCATGTTTGATGATAAAGCATATACTTTGTAACAATCTTATTCATTTATTAATAAAAGTATTAATTTATTAAAGGCTTTTAATTATCTACATGATCTTTGTTTTATAATATGTGATAAACCCATAGTTTTAAGCAATGCTTTTAGAATAATGATGATGATCATTCTAATGAGATCTAAATTCTTAGAAAGCTTAAAACTAAAATAGTTCCCAATCATTGGATTACTAAATTGGGGATTAGTGAATCCGGATAGATTGGTAATACATACGTTAAGTTGCTCATTGGATGAGGATGATTGATCTCATGATCATTTGTGTGGAGACACTAAAGCAAGTATGTAGGTGCTTATTAGAGAATAAGTTCTTTGAGCGTGGCTCGCTAAGGAATACCTAATGGAGTTTTACTTGCTGTCGATAGGAATTCTGTAGTGATAGTAGTACAAGTAATCCTTGGACTTGAGATCATCATAGTATCTTGTGTATGATGAGTTATACTTTGACTTATTCCTTAAGACCCTTAGGGTATATCAAAGGGTATGCTTGGGTATAATAAGTTGTACATGGAGATAATGTATGATCAATAAAGAATCTACCACTTCTAATAAAAGAAGAGAAATGTCCTATGTGATTCGATAAATGACAACCCAGTAGTCCTTGGCCAAGGCAGAATGAAATTAGAAAGGAGTTTCTAATTTGCATTATTTGGAGTTGTGCATTTAAGGATCGAAATACATATAATTAAATAAAATAAGACTTGATAGTAATTCCATATCTTATATTTAATTGGGACATTGTATGGTGGAAGGATTGAATTGTACGGTAACTATTTACTCAAAGGTTCTTTTATGATTAATGTTGAAATCTATATTATCCGGAAAGTCGTTGATCGTTGGGGAGGCTTATCCTATTGTAGAATAAATATTATTTATTTAAATAAATTAATTGTTTAATTTATTTATTTAAATAAGATTAGAATTGTTCTAATTGATTTATTCACTGTAGGTTTAATATGGAGAACCTAAAGGGTCACACCATAAAAGGAAGAATAATTATTTAAGAAGTTAATGGCATAATCGTAATAATATGTTAAGTATATTTAATTTAATCTATGGTGATAGAATAAATTAAATAGCTTAATATTTATTATTTAATATTTTAGAAATATTAAATATAAATTAATAAGAGGAGTCTTATTAATATTATTACAATTATTATTATTTTAATTTCTAAAAGAGTTTAGGAATTAATTTAATATAAGTACTCTCATTTATTCCTAATAGGATTAGGAGGAAAATTAGTTAAAGGAGTTTAATTAATTATCCCTAATAAGATTAGGAGCCCATTTAATTAAAAGAGTTTAATTAAATAATACCTTATTTTTATTAATAAGGTTACTTGATATCTTTATAAGAGGAGTCTTATATCGGATATCGAGATGAATATAATAATTCAATTTGTTGGAGAGTACGCTTTTTCTATAGAGATAGAAAAACTAGGGTTTGAGTGACCACCACCCATCTTCTTGAATTCCTATTCTTCCTTGGTGGATCACCTAGAGGCCAAACACTTGGGTGGCTAACGTTGATCAAAGGAAGGAACCAAACCCGGTGGATTCTAGTTGAGCGAAAAGGATTGGAGGTGAACTTGTACACTGAGGAAGCTCGATCTTCAAGGGTATGATTTTATTCTTTATCTTTTTCGTTTAATTAATAATTGTGCATAAAGGGTGATCCGGGTTTATGGTTTGTAAATTTTAAACTCGACGATTATTTTACACGTTTGATTGCGCACTTTTATGCAATTTGATTCATTGAGTTGTGTGTATTGGGATTGTTGTCCAAATGAATATTACAAACCGTATTGGAAACAAATTTTTCCTATAGGCCGAGTAAGTAATGAAAATCATCTATTGGGACATAATCAAATAAATTAACAATAAATATGAATAAATGTAATTGTTGTCCTTCGAGATGATCCATTTGAATATGCCTCCCACATCGAAATATATTCCCTCTCAAGGTCGTGAACGTGTAATCCTCGACATCAATAAATTTGTGACAAATCAAAATTTTAGGTTTTTCTCCTTCCTAAGGTCACCAAATCGAAATATTTCAAGGGTCAATTGATGGTATGCCTTGCATTGAAGGTCACCGAACTGTCTCATCACATGATCAAGCATCCGAAATTCCACAATATCAAAGTGGATCAAGGGACCCCACCGGATCCCAACAACCGCCTTCAAAATTAAATCCATTGATATCATCATTCCACATTATGTAAAGGCCGCCAAACCACATCCCACATGACTTAATATCTAACTCCCTCGGTAAAATGACAAATGGTGATGGGGATTTTCACGTCTACCAGGGTAGCTGTGGGCTCCAAAATAGGACCATGCTAAAGCCCTAGGTAACCATAAGGATGATTGTGGCCAAGGGTTTGGCTTTCCAATACTTACACGCTCATAAGCCCAAATTTGTAACAATGTAACACAACCATTAATGTATTTAACTCCTTTCCTAGTAGCAGTATATAAAGATCTATACAAATATGCTAACAACACCGCCGGCGCCCCCAAGAGTAAGTTACACAATCTTGACGTTGGCAATAAAAGACATATATCGTGGGTGCACACTATTTCTATTCCTATTTAGGAATAATATTGCCCACACAACCACAACATGTATGCCTTTGTGTGTAAGCCCTACAACATCTTTACTTGCATTCTCGGGACATTTATTAAAATGTTCGTGCAACCACACTAATGAAATTACACCGCATTTTTTTGAACTAAAATATTCACCACTAATTTATCTCCAAAACAATCCCTAAAATAATTCAAATTGGTGGCAATGAGGGACCCGTTAAGGGCTTTCCACCACCGGTAACTCCAAAATAAAGTGAACATCCTCTAACGTGATTGTTATTTCTCCACAGTTTAAATGAAAAGTATTGGTCTCCTAAGCCATCTCTCGACTAAGGCGAGATATCGAGACTAAGATCGGTTTGGTGTACAACACCTTGATAACTAAATACTCCAAATCCACATTTATCTAAAAGGATTTTTGTTCTTTTGTCAAAGCCCACCGATTATATTTCGATCGATTATATATTTGGAGCTTAGTTTTCCCCTATCTCTCCCATGATATATGTCATCTGATACATGATCTTGTTGATCATGCAGAACACTTGGATCAATTGGCCCATATTCCCAACTATCCATCTTTTACCTAAAAAATACATCAATTCCATATTAGTATTAAGATGCATGACAAAATGAAGTTGAAAGTAACATGTTGCAAAATGACAGTAATAACAATACACACTAACATGCATTAAAAATTGAACAACATGCATGTAATAATAACATGCATGTATATAATGTAATAATATTAACATGCATTAAAAACTAGTAAAAACAGAAACTATTAAAAACAAAAACAATAAGAAGAAAAATAAATTAAAACAATAAGTGAACAATTGAGGTACCTTTGGAATAAAATAAAACAATAAATGAAAAATAATAATAAAATAAATACTTATCAATGCATGCTATGCTGCAAAAGTTTTTTTTTTTTTTTTTAAGTAGAATAAAAACTTTAAACCGGCTTTTAGCTTTTTTAATTTTTTATCTTCTTTTCTCCATCAGTATAATGATGACTCAAAGAAATTAAAATAAAAAATAAATAAAAAGCATCCATTTAAGATACGACTTCATCAAATTGACAAGACCGTGAAGTAATTTCGTTCTTTGTCGACACAATTTGGAATAAAAAAAAATTCGGTATCCCAAACTATTCGCTGCTAAACAGATTCGAAATCGCGACCTCAAGCACCAATCCCTCGTCATATGACCACCCGAGCACCACGGGCCTAGCTGCTAATTTCTACCAAGGATATATCTTTATAGTAAAACTTCACCATCCCCCAAAATCTATTAATTGGATTTGTTAAAATAGAAATAAGTTAATATCTATATTTATTATTATCCCCTTTAATATTTTTTCTTATTTTTGTAAAAATATGTCCAATTAGTCTAATTAATATATTAAAAATAAATATCATTCTTTAATAAAATATAAAGTGATCATGCATTAATGACAACAAAAATTTCCAGTAATAACATGCATGCATAATATGCAGTGATAACATGCATTAATGACAACAAAAACAAATACATGCATGGTATTATATCCCCTTTAATTCAGTAATAACATGCAGTGATAAAAAAATGGCTTGATTGAGTACACTGTAATAAGTTTTTTTCATTTATATAATGTAATAATATTATTTTACTATTATACGAAAATAATAACAACAACAGAAACTATTAAAAACTGAACAATTAACAATAAATAAAAACTTACTTGTTGAAGTTTTTTGCTCCTCTCTTCCGAAATACTCCCTTTCTCCACTCTCTGTTACTGTAATTTTATCTAGTTATATACTGAACTTTAGGTTGAACAACGTGTGTTCTCAATAGATCACTATAGATGGTTAAATAAGCTCATGCAAGCCGGTACATGAAATACATTTAGGACCAAATTCAAAACCAACATCTTGTTGTTTAATTCAATTTTTTAGTTTACCTGAAAGCTTGCGGTGTTCTTTCCCGAGGCGATGTTGAGAAAAAGTGGTCAAAAACATTATTGATTGCATTTCCGAGGCAATGTGGCAATAAGATAAAGGTTTGGCACTTTGTTCGACCGAAGATAAAGCTTAAAATTTGGGAATATATATTATTAATAAATTCTTTCGGTAGGTAGAATTTATAATTGGAAAAATAAAAATATATATATTATTAATAAAATCGTCATTTAAGATGTGCTGAGGCTTAACTTTTGGGAATATATATTATTAATAAATAGTTTATATGGTAGAGGCTATAATTTGGAAAAATAAAATATATATATATTATTAATAAAATTTAAATAGTAGGTAGAGAGGTCAGAATTTGAGGAATAAATCAAATTTTCATTTGCCGCTAGCTAAACTCGAACCGCCGACCTCAAGCTCCAAACATTTCATCATATGACCACCCGAGCACCACAGCCTAGTCATCATATCGGACCTTGGATTTGTATATATCTTAAACCATTCCATCTCCCCAAATTAAATTTCTCAATATTTTATTATACTTATTCGATTATTATTATTATTCTATTATTATTACGAATTGAGTATAAAGCCGTTCCATATTCTAGCGGCTTATGTACTTTTAATTATTTTATTATTATTATTATTATTATTATTATTATTATTATTATTATTATTATTATAAACACTGTCTGGTGAATAAGTAGTCAAACATAATAATACAACACTATGGGAATAGAAAAAAGCTGACATTGATTATATGGGAAAAGTACATTAGTTTGACTTCTTGAGCATTAACCGCGACAAGCTGTACCGGCTGGTCTTTTTACCTTTAAATATTGTCTAGGAAGTTGTTATTTTCTCATGTTTATTCACCCATCTTCTTATCCTTCCATGAATTTGTTCTCGATATTATTTTCTCTTTTCTCCTCTACTCATAATTTGTTTCAAGTTGCCCACTTTCACTTCAGAAAATCAAGTTGAAGTTCTGATTGAGCAAAATTCATCACTATTATTCACAAGTAAGTTTTTCAAAATGTCATATAATACATCTGAATTTGTTAGTGAAGTTGAAAGTAATAAATCGATATTGTTAAAATACGTTGGTCAATTATTTTATACGTTGGAAGAGGTTGAATATTTTTATAGATCATATGCTCATAAAAATGGATTTGAGATTAAATTGCAACTAGTCGTATAAACATGCTAATACTGAATGATATCGAGATCTAAAAGCGGTATGTATGTAAGAAAGCGCAGACACCAATTGTTGGCAAGAGTTTACCTGATGATGAAGATAGTAGTAATAAAATAACTAGACAGAGAGACTCTATAGGACGAACAATGTGCAAAGCTAGAATATATGTTGTCCACAATAAGAAAGAAGACAATTGGCGTATATCTACTGTTGAATTAGAGCACAATTGTGACACCCCCAAAATTAGATATACATCACCCATCTTGGGTAGTCAGATACATGGTACAGAATTTAAATACAACTTACTAATATAAGCGTCAGGTACAATACGACATAAAGCGTGAGTTTGAATACAAATATTGTCTACTAGATATTAGACAAACTCAAAAGGAGTCCTTATTACAATTATTATCACTTTATTTCACGTAATAGTGAGGACTACTAATGCTATCCTCGGACCATTACTCCGTTCCCAGACTCGTCCCGCCTATATTCTCATTTTCGAAGAAGCGGTGAAAGAAAGGGTGAGCTCAACTAGCTCAAGAAGAAATATTATGACTAAGATAATGCGAATAAATTATCATTAGCCTCACAAATGATGTTAAACCGATAAAATATAATGAACATCAAGTTTAACTACTGGTGAACCAAGAATCCATTAAAAGAGTCAAGTAGAAAATAAAATCTACTATCTTTTATGATTTAAAAGGTTTTTCTTCACTGTTATAGCTGAGACTCAGCTTTAATAAATATTCCACCACATCTAATCATCCCTGTACCACGGTCAAGAATTTTCATTAAATCATCAATGGTCATGACTATACCGAGAATAAACCACGGTCATAATCATACCAAAAACTATTCATCAATGCTTTACAGTGCCATCGAGGACTTTTATCACATCATTTATAATGTGTCATGATTATACCGAATGATCCCTGGTCATAATCATACTAAGTCCATTTATGCACGTAAGCAAAGATGACTTTCATCACATCATTTGTAACATTACGGGGCCATGATTACAATCGAATAGTCTCTCGGTCATAATCATACCAAGTCCATCTATGCACCTAAAGCCACAGGATGACTTTCAACATAATATAAACATGAGGATGATGACAATGATATAAGAATTCAATAAAACAAGTTCAAGAATTATTTTATCCAGAATTATTAACGTCAAATTGTCAACATGATCATTGTTTTGTAGAGTAAAATTCAAGAATGATCGGAAGAATATTTCCATGAAAAGATATTGGATGAAACGCAAATATCAAGGATATTTTACTAATTTCATGGAGTATAGAAGTCAAAGTTTTAACCAATTGGGTATAATAAAGAATGGAATAACAAAAGAAATCACCGTGCATGCGATAGATCGCACAAAAGGAGTTATTCAATGTAATAATAATAACGGAACCAGTCGTATGAAATTCACAATCAATTGGGATGTTCCAGCAGAATAATAAAGAATGGAATAACAATGAAATCACTATGCATGTGATTTCAGCATAGGCAAAGTTATTCCAATGAATAATAAATACAGAATAATAAAGATGGAACCAGGTCCGGTGTAAAACACACAGACAGGATATTCCAACAGAATAATAAAGACAGAATAATAAAGACGGAACCAGGTCCGGCGTAAAGCACAGACAGGATGTTCCAACGGAATAATAAAGACAGAATAATAGAAGAATGTCACCAAGTATAGGGTATTCCGCGTATACAGGTTATTCCAACAGAACAATGAAGAAATGGAATAACAGAAGTTCTCTTTTTGAATACAAAAGAATAATATCCCTTACCGTAAAAGACACTGGCTATCAAAGTAGTGAAGTACCAGAATACTCTTCTTCTTTCTCTCTATAGCTTCTCTTTATAATTTCTCTCTCTAGAGTTTCAATGAATTCGTAAGAAAATAATGAAGGAATGAGCTTCTATTTATAGGAAAATAGAATGCATAGTAATTAATCCATGAACGGTCCCAGATTGATTTACTTTAAATCGACGGTCCATATTTAAAGAAAAATCTTTTAAATAAAATATCATATATTCTATTTATATAAAAACATTTTACTATGCAAATACTATGCAACACTATGCAAAAACACTACGCAACACTATGCATAATAAAATATAATATATTCTATTTATGTAATAACTTTAATAAAGTATTCATTTTTATATAAAAGATGTTTCATTTTATTACGTTAATAATACTGAATAAAACAAAACGTCATTATCGCTTATAATAATTCATATTATTAATAAATGATAATGGAATCAAACCGAGTGACTTTTCACATAAGCATCGATAATCAATACTGTGTGCTTTACTATGCAACCACGCGTATCGACATCGTACTTTTACTACCTAAAGTAGTTCAACAAGATCAACCAGTAAAACTTCCGCCGTTATTTCAATAAAATATTTTTGTCGTTTTCTCAATCCGACAATAATTACATTAATGGGTCCACCAATGATTGAGCCGTTATACGAATATTCCCTCGCTAAACCGAATATTCCCAGACCAATCGAATATAATATAACCACTTGCATACTTTGCAAAATTTATAAATACTACCCACAACTATAATATTATCTCAAATTCACACCATAATATTAAAAAATTATTTCGACAAAATTTAAATCTTTATTGATAAAATCTGGGGTCTCACAACAATCATCACTTAGTGACCCCCACCAAATTAGATTTGATCGAGACTCACAGAAATATTACCCATGTTGCAAGAAATTTAATTGACACTTTAAATAAGTCCAGTATTGGTCCTAGTAAGATGATGAATGTTTTGAGCACAATGGGAGGTGGGTTGCAAAATGTTCCTTTTCTACTTGCTAATGTTGAGAATGTGTGTGCGAGATTTAAGGCGTGATTCTGCAGATGAAAATGATGCACAAGTCTTTGTCAATCATTTGAACAAACTTGCATCCCGGAAGTGCCAAACAAATTTTTTTCCGAGTGAAACCCGGTGAAAACAACCGCATAGCTTGTATTTTGTGGGTTGGCGCTTGATCGATCAAGGTTTATATATCAACGGTTCGGAGACGTTGTGACATTTAATAGTACATCTTGGACAAATAAGTATGGCATGCCGTTTGTTCCATTCACGGGTCAACCACCATTATCGATCTATATTGTTTGGATTTGCCTTTATTACGAGGCGCGAGACAGAGGACACTTTCGTTTGGGTATTACATACGTGGCTTGAAGCCATGAACTACAAGGCACCTACAACCCTCATCATCGATCAAGATAGAGCCATGAGTAATGCTATATTACGGTACTTCCAACTAGTTATCATTTATTGTGTTCTTGGCATATTAGCAATAAATTTCTGAAAAATCGTGATCATGTTTATTACGAGCACCCATCGTTCAAAAATGATTTTAACAACTGTGTGTATAACTCATTGTCCATCGAGGAATTTGAAGAGCGTTGGCATATTCTGATAAGTTCCTATGAATTGTATACTAATGAATGGCTTGGAAGTTTGTATGATGTACTACGTAAATGGATTCAAAGATATACAAAGAGATATTTTGCGTGGGAATGACTACCATCGGAAGAAGCGAGAGCATGAATGCCTTTTGATGAGTATGTTAATGCATCAATGGTATGCTATGTTTTGTATCGCAGAGTCAAAAAGGTAGAAAACAGGTTTATCAGGGAGAGGAAGGCCGACTACATAACAAAACATCGTAAAAGGATTATGGTACTCGGTTCATCTTTAGAAGTTCATGCTGCACAAGTGTACACAAAAGAGATGTTTAGACGTTTCCAATGTCAATTCGTCGATTCCATGAAATACAATGTTCATAAACTTAGTGAGTTGTGTGTCACTGATACTAAGGTTTATGCAGTGTATAATGCAGATGCAACTGAAAGTGGTGGAAGATATAAAGAAGTTGTCAACAATCGACAATGGGATCCAGAATATGTAATCGCCAAATATTTTCTCACTCACGGTGAATTATGCAGCACATCTTGAGATATTTCATAGCAAAGAGTATTTCAAAATACCGAATCGGCATGATCCTTCATCAGTGGACAAGAGACGCGAACAAAAGCAATGGTGAAGACTTACTCTTTAACTCCACATCTGCTGACTTCGAACAAAATCAAGCAATGCGCTATAATCATTTGATGGGTGATTACCAGGAGTTAGCGAGCAAAGCGGCTTGCTCAGTCCGAGGTTACAAAACTGTTCTTAAACTGAATGCATGAGAAAAAGAGTTGGTTGACCAGTATGATCCGGATGAGAATATTACTGAACTGGCAGATGACGACATTGATTGCACAGTTGGAGATCCAAATCATGATATGGGATACGATAATGACGATGAAGATGCAGAGGTGGAAGAAGAAGAAGAGTTTTTGCCGCCTAATATTTCTCAAACAAAGGGCATAAAAAATAATCTAGATTCAAGAGTGCACTCGAGAAAATCATTCCTTCTAAGACTCATCAAAAATGTGCAATTTGTGGCTTTGAAACCGACCACGATAAGCGAAATCACTATCGAGTGCTAGGGATTCCTGAGCCAAAAAAATAGGCGTCGGTTGTATTAATCATTCTATGTTTTTATTTTATTTTATTTTATGAAAATGAACATGTAATATGTACTATTCCTCTTAATGTTATGCAAAATTACTAGTATTGGTATAATCAGTACTTTAATATTGATAATCACATTATTATTATTATTATAATAATACTTCACTACTTTTATAAATTCGATAAGTAAATTAATTTCTTGAAATGACTTGAAAAATTATCATCATTACTTATTAGACTAATTGAACTAGTTTTATTAATAATAAAATCATTTCTTAATAATAAAATCATTTCTTAATATATAAAATCATTACTAATAATCATTGCTTAATAATAAAATTATTAATACTACTAATGCAAGATTTATAATGATCATTATTTATATTTTATTAAAGAATGATATTAAAGGGATAATAATAAATATAGATATTAACTTATTTCTAAATAGAAAACCCCATATGTATTATATAGACTTATTAATAATAATAAATCGTAATATAATAATAATGCAAGAATATAGATTTTGGGGATGATGAAGTTTTAATATAAAGATATATCCTTGGTTGAAATTAATACTAGGGCCTGTGGTGCTCGGGTGGTCATACGACGAGTGTATGGAGTTTAGGGTGTCATGAGTTCGAATCATTTAGCAAAATAATTGCTTGAATAAAATTATTTTTTCAATTTTTATTGTCGGTACCGTGATGTTTTAATTTACCTGGCTTATTTTTTCAATTTTTATTGCAAGTAGTATCGGCACTGTACTAAGTAAGCATTTTAATATTATTTTAATGTTACGGTAGATCGACTGCATCTTATTTGTAATTTTTTATTATTTTAATCTTTGGTAGTATCATTTTGTCTGGTACGGAATTTATTTTATTTTTTATTCCATTTTAATGTCTTTGAGTCGTGACATATAATGGAGAAATAAAAAAAAAAAAAAAAAAATGTGTAAGTTTAAGATAAGCTCTTCTTATTAGAATTTATTTTATTTTTTTATTCCATTTTAATGTGTTGAGTCATGACATATAATGGAGAAATAAAAAAAATAAAAAAAAAAATGTGTAAGTCTACAAGCTCTTCCTAGGAATTTATTTTATTTTTTTATTCCATTTTAATGTCCCGAGTCGTTACATATAATGGAGAAATAAAAAAAATTAAAAAAAAATGTGTAGTTTAAGACAAGCTCTTAAGTAGGATTATTTTAATAATAAATATTCATTTTTTATAAATATACTGACAAGTTAATTTTACGTGGGCCTCCCTTATTAAAATAGAAGCCGGTACAGGTAAATAATTAGGCACAACAACCTGTGCCGGCTTATCAAATAGAAAAGTTAATCGCAGCCATCTATTCAATTTATCAACTATCCAAAGGGGTACACAGACAATCTCATAAAGAAGGTTCTTTATGGAAGGCTTCACTATATATATATATATAGAGTCCGCTTCTCCAATGAAATCAAGAATAACTAAGACGAATCCATATAAAGAACGATCCGTTCTATATAAGATGTAAAGTTCGATTTTTTATTATATAGCGACGAAAAAAATCGTCGTTATTACTTCAGATTCCTTTCTCCATAGGTCAATTTGAAGAAAGCCATTATATATATATATAAGACAACGATCCATATCATATATTTGTTATAAATCAAAAATTAATAAATACACCTTACATTACGATTATGAATGACAGATTAAAAAACAATATTTGTCGCTTCATTAAAATTTCTCTCTCTCTTTCTCTCTCTCTCTCTCTCTATATATATATATATATATATATATATATATATATATATATATATATATATATATATATAAGAAGCTTATAAGTAGCAAGGCAGTATCATATTCGTTCTTCATTAATGAGTAGTAACTAAACAGAATTAGCAAAGGATTGAAGTTATTTGTGTTGTAATTATATAAGATGTGGAGAGTAAAGATTGCAGAGGGAGGAAATGATCCGTATTTGTACAGTACAAATAAGTACGTTGGGAGGCAGATATGGGAGTTTGATCCTGAGTATGGAACCCCGGAAGAACGAGCCAAGGTTGAAGAAGCTCGTCGCCATTTTTGGAATAATCGCTCAGGTTAAGCCCAGCGGGGATCTCCTCTGGCGAATGCAGGTTTCTTTTTCTCACACAAAATCTTATCCTCCTCCTCTATGTATGTCATAAATATTCTGGTGGGGAAATGGTTAGTATGAAGTTTATTTTGGAATAAGTTGATTAATTGACTAATAGAATACTGACACGCAGACGAGAGTGTTTGTGTGTCAGTATTCTATTGCTCAATTGACCAACTTATCAAAAAATAACTTCATACTAACCGAATCCTTCTGTGGTATGTGCACGTTTGATTTGGGCTTTTAGAGCTTTTAGGATCCAAATTTCTTGTTAATCTAAATGTAATTTATTCTAAACGCAATTTTTTTAAATTTTTTAAAACCCAAAATCACAACACTATTTTTAATGCGGTGCATTTAGGTATAAAAACCGAGAGTGATTAGCATGAATTTAATTTTAATCAATTGATCAATACAATATCGACACGCATGTTGATGGGTGATCTTCATCTGAGTGTCAACATTGTACGAGTCAATAACCGAATCTTTAAAAACTGCCCAAACCAATGCATCAAAAACAAACCACTAATGTGCTATATACATGCATGCATACATACATATCTATCTATATATATGTGTGTTCGAGTGTGTTTTTGTTCTGATCTTCTTATATACTCTCTCGGTTCTTATATAATTATCTTTTTAGAAAAAAAAAATTGTTCCAATTTATTTGTCGTTTACAATATTTTAGGAGAATAAATTTTTTATTTTCCTATCACCCCTAACTTTTCTCATTATCTTAATAAATTTTCTCTTATATTAATAATTTTCAATTTCACATAAAGGAATAGTGATAAAATTTTATATAAAATTTAATTCTTAAATAATAGTATTAAATGAATTTATTAATTTATATACATGAAGTTAAAACCACTATTATTATAGAATAGAAATAATATTCTTTAAAGATACATGCACATATTATCATTACAGATATAGTTCTCTTGCTTTTCCAAAATTCAATATAGGTATTACCAAATATGAGTAGTATTTCATTTTCATGGTTAGGCAAAGAAGTGACATTTTACAATAGAAAAAGGTAAAAAAAATGCTTATTTTATGTTTTTTCCAAACTAGAATTGAAGTTATAAGTTCAAAATGCTTACAAACACATTGAATTTTACTGTTGTAGGAGTTATTATGTAATTATAAAAGTATTAAACAAACTAGTTATTGTGTTTTTAAAAAAAATTATTGTCAAAACGACCAAAACTATTCGAAAAACGTAACCAGCACATGCTTCTCGAAAAACCAAGAAAACTTCTCGAAAAACGTAACCAGCACATGTTTAGCAATAATTGAAAGTCAAGCACAAAAACTGAAAAAAATGATTGTATAATACTCCCTCCGTTTTTTAATATAGGTCGTTTTAGATATGTGCATAAAAATTAAGAAAATGATTAAAAAATATTAACTATACTATCAATTGTCTATAATACCCTTTACCTCACTTATTTCATACTCTCTCTCCAATAACATATTAACAATTTCCTATAATTTTACTCTTAAAAAATCTCAATAGTCTTATTTACTCTTATTTTCTTTCTCTTTCTCTCTCCCCATAAAACACTTTAATTATCAAATTTTTAAAGAAAAAAGATGAAAGAATTTTATTGGGAGGAGAGAGAGGCTTAAGAGTAGAGGAGATCATAAATATGGATCAAAAAATTAGATGGAGTAATAAAGGGCAATTTAGAAAAAATAATGATCAATTCTCCTAGATAACCAACCATAAACAACAAATAATTAGGAATAACAAAAAAAAAATCTAAAACGACCTACATATAGGAATGGAGGGAGTATTAAATATAATATTAATTACTCCCTCAATCCCATTATATCTGACATTTAAGGATTCTTTGCAACAATTAAGAAATAGGGGTATTAAACATGACTCTTTTGCCCTTAATAAATGAATTAACCAGACAAAAATTAATTACTCCATCCCATTATATCTTCCGCTCTGTGCAATTCTCTGTAATACCTCTACCACCATGTAAGCACTTGTGGAATCGAGCCCCAACGTTGGCTCGTCGAGGAATAATAGAATTGGATCATGAATTATGTCGATTCCGATTGAGACGCGGCGACGTTCGCCGTCGGAGACTCCTCTGTGGCCTTCGTCCCCAACGATCGTATTTTGGGTTGCATTGCGTGAGCCTCTGCGTGCGTTGCGTGAGGCCCATGACATATGCTGAAATTACTTTGAGTAATCAGGATTCCAATTGCTCGCCGTTTAATGTTACTGATCCTTTCAAGCTTCCTTTCGCGATCCGATTCGCCAAAGCATCGATTAATGTTGATTTTCTCTATCTGGAAGCTCCAAGCACGGCGAGGATTTCTCCGTCTCGGGCCTCGCCGGATATGTCGCTGAGCAGAATTTTTGTATTCGAGAAGCGGCTCTTAGCTGCAACTAGTTTCGCCATGGTCGCCGGAGCTCCGAGACCGGTCTGGTTACCAAACAAAGTCGAAGCTTCATTATTTGGGGAATTTTCACACTGTGGGTGAGATTATTGAAGGAGAGAACGAACGACATGCTAGTATTAAGAAGAAAGGGTAGTTTTGGAATAAAAGTGGACAATTTAGCTTTGGACTTGTAAAACGTCTAATATTTTGGGAAAAATAAAAACCCCTTAAACGTCAGATATAATGGGATGAAGGGAGTATCTATATTGTTCTTATATTGAAAAAAAAAGAATATTATTTATTAGATAAAAAATAGTGAGAGAACCAAAATTATATTTAATACTTGAAATTCTCGAACGACTTATATTAAGAGAAAAACAATTCTCTAAAACGACTTATATTAAGGGATGAGGGGAGTACGTTTTAGAGTTGTAGTATATAAGTATTAAAGAAATGATTGTATAACATTCAATATAATATCAATTATCTGTATTATCATTATATTGAAAAAAAAGGATATTATTTATTGGGCAAAAAAAATAGTCAGAGTATTTAATACTTGGGATAATATTGAAAATTAAACAATTATTTTTTACTTGAAATTTTCAAACGATAAATATTAAGAGACAAACACTCTTCTAAAACGACATTTAAAAAGGAGCTGAGAGGGTAATAATCTTAATTATGAGGGAGAGAAGTGGTTAGCATGAAGTTTATTTTTGGGTAAGTTGGTCAATTGACCAATAAATTGCTGACATGCAGACGAAACTGTATGTGTGTTAATATGTTATTGGTCAATTGAACAACTTACCAAAAAATAAACTTCATGTTAACCAGATCCGGGAGAAAGAGAGTGGAGAGAATTTTTAAAGAATTCAGATGAGTTATTTTATGGGGAGGGAGAGGGAAAAAAAAACTAGTAAATGAGAGCAATGAGTTTTTTTAGGAGAAAATTATAGAAAAATATTACAAGAGAGTATTACACAATTATGTTAATTATGAGAATTTAAATATATTAATATTATATTTAATACTATACAACTATTTTTTTTATAATTGTGTATAACTCTTAAACAATATATATTAAGGGACAAGACAAAAGGAGTACATAGATAGTAACCAAACAGACCCTATTGATTTATTGTTGTTTTTTTTCCTAGTCTTTTTGACGGTTAAACATAGTCTTCCATTTTCTCGAGTCCTTGTCTGCTTAAATTCAACCACCTCATCTAAATTGGTTCGAGTCCTTCTACGCAGACAGCTTTCTTGAATAGAAAAATTGGATATTTTTATTTTTTTTTAATTGTGACTCCCAAAAAATACACGGTATTTATTCTAACAAAATTTTTTATAAAATATAATATTTTAAGTATAATTTAAATACATATACAAAAACAGAATTATACAGACTTATTAAATTGGTTTTACTAGCTATTTACAGTATAACTTCTATAAATTAATATTGTTGGGATTAATTTCTTTTATTAATTTAGAGATTTATTATTTAATCGATAAATTAATAATTCATTAATTTAAAGAGTATTTTTTTATTCGGTGAACATAAATTTAATTACATTAAAATTATTGCATTTTATTGATGTTTATATCATACTTTTTTTTTGATGCAATGTATCATACTTATTAAATTAATGTAATAATAAAATTCATTGTAAGTGATATTAATTATTTTTAATAATTAAATAATATTCATTTTATCCACTTTTCAAATTACATTCACATTTTATTTCAAAAAAATTATATTCAGATTAAATTTAATTAATTTCTATATATAAGAAAATTAAGGATGAAATTCAATTAGATTTGAATTTCAAGACAAAACAAACGAGAGAATAGAATCATATTTTACAAGATTACCCTAGATATATTTGTAATTTAAAAATTATTAATTTATGATTTTGACGGGACCATATATTTATATAAGGGTCTTTTTAAAAATTATTATTTTATTATTTTATCAAAATTATTAATTTATCCCAATAGCGCATAAGTCGGGTGAGAAAATTTTTTATTTTAGAGAGATTATTAATTTATCAGTATTAATTTATAGAAGTTCTCTTGTATGTGTTGTTTGATAAAATTGAGTAAAAATTCTGAATGTATAAAATAATCTGAATAAAGTAGAAATTCTGAGTATAAATAAAATGATGTGTTTGATAACTTTTTGTTTAAAACATTTGAATACATGTATTTTCTCTATTTTAACCTCTGAACTATTATGAACAAATTTATTATGTATTTATAAATAAACAATATTATCTAATAAAAATTAAATATAAACTTATGAACAATCTTTAATAGACTATACTATTATTAATATAATTTTAGGAATAAATACTAATTTTTTTAAAGCTGAATGACACTTCTGTCCTCCAAGTTGTCACTCACTTTTAAGTCGTCCTTAAAGTTTATTTTTTGTCAATTAGATTCTTAATGTGACAATTTTTGTTGATTCCGTTCATTTTACCCGATTTGACTGTAACCCGACCAATTTATCTTTTACCCGATTTGACATTTTTTGCACTTCTGTCCCTCCAAGAAGTAAAAGATAAATGGGTCAGATTGTAGTCAAATCGGATAAAAGAAATAGAATCGACAAAAAATGTCACTTTAAGGACCTAATTGATAAAAAATAAACTTTAGGGACGACTTTAAAAGATAGTACCAACTTGGAGGAACATAAGTGTCATTCAACCATTTTTTAATAACATTCTATTAGTCCATAAAATCAAAACAAAAGACTAGAATAACATTAATTAAATTGGTTATTAACCAATTTGTTAAAGAAAAATAAAATAAAAATAATTTGTACATAGCAAAATTTGTTTACAATAATAAAAACAGATGGATATTAAATGTAATTTATAATTGTCTATGATAGTAGGTAGATAAAAATATCATTCAACCCTACTTACTCATTCAGTTGTGGATGAAAACAAACGGTCTGGGTCAGATTCAGACTCATTCAAATATAAACAAACAACCATTTAATGTACCTACTAATATTCCAAAAGTCAACCTACAAGAATTTTAAAAAATAAAATAAAATAAAAAGAGAGTATAGTTCGACCTTTTTAGGCATGATAATGTTTCTCAATGACATACAGAAATATGGTTTTGAGGATTTTTCTTCCCAATCATAAATGAAGTATTGTATTATCTAATAATATATAAAGCGTCCAACATAAAAATATAATTATGACTAAATTTTCAACCAGCTAAGCTTAGCATATGTATAGAAGAAAAAAGAAGTTCAATTTTTGGATGAGGAGGGCTGTCCACTTCTTTGCAGCCTTGCAGGCAGATGATGGCCATTGGCCTGCCGAAAATGCTGGCCCGTTATTTTTCCTTCCACCCTTGGTAAATCTTCTTGACTTATTTTCATCCTCTCTTTGCAATAGTAGAACAGTCATTTGCCTTCTACTGCTAATTAACCATCATTCCTGCTTGTTTCAAAAAAAAACTTTCAGGTCATGTGTCTGTATATTACGGGGCATCTTAATACTGTATTTCCTGCAGAACATCGCAAAGAAATTCTACATTACATTTACTGTCATCAGGTAATATTTTTTTTTTCAAGGCCAAATGAGAATTGAGGAATCCTTTTAATAAACACTCTTTTTTATATAAAAACTTTGCGCACACTTACGGAAATATTGGAACACATGACAATATCATGCATTTATGCATTTTCGTATTTCTGCATTTCAGAATGAGGATGGTGGCTGGGGATTACATATCGAGGGCCACAGCACCATGTTTTGTACAGCTCTCAGCTACATCTGCATGCGTATACTTGGAGAAGGACTCGATGGTGGTGAAAACAATGCCTGCGCCAGAGCAAGAAAAATGGATTCTTGATCATGGTAGTGTGACGGCAATACCCTCCTGGGGCAAGACATGGCTCTCGGTAAAACCAACTTAAACCCTGTTTGATAAAACTGGTAATCAATAAAATTGCAGTTGATAATACATTTTCAAATAAGCATAACCTTTTACAAAACTTTTTCAGTTCTAAGTAATAAAAGTCATATCGACTATTGTTTGTTATGAAGTGGAAAAAATTGATTAAGTACTCGACTGTTTCCATTTAATAACTGAATAATAATATGAAGAAATTATGCAGAGGTCAGTAATTGGGTTTCCCCGACTCTAATAAATTCTGCAGAGGTCTAAAATTGGTTCTCTCGTTGAACATATATATACTTACCATCTTATTTCAGATACTAGGCGTATTTGAATGGTCTGGAACCAACCCAATGCCCCCAGAGTTTTGGATCCTTCCGTCTTACCTTCCTATGCATCCAGGTTTGCTCAGTTCTCTATTGTTAATTTCAAAGTGTACATTTTAGATGTGTGAATTAGTATTTTGTGCTCTCCAACGTTATAAACATGCGTTTTTGATGTACCCATTCCTTCAAATGCAGCAAAAATGTGGTGCTATTGCCGGATGGTTTACATGCCTATGTCATATTTATATGGGAAGAGGTTTGTTGGTCCAATTACTCCTCTTATTTTACAACTGAGAGAAGAACTTTATGCACAACCATATGACCAAATTAACTGGAGGAAAGCACGACATAATTGTGCAAAGGTACTCACTCTTATTATACTTTCCAATGTTTTAAAACTCAGACCGGACCGGCGGTCGGACTAGTAAAAACCGGAACTGGTCTGCCTTATGGTCCTGGACCAGTTCCGATTTGGCCCAGTGATCTGGTTTTGATCAAAACTTGGGTTGACCACCGGTCCAACCGGTAAACCCTGTTAATTGACCCAGTTGACCCGATTTGTAATTTTTTTTTTACCAAAAAAAATTTAATATTAAAATTAACCATTTTTATTAATATTGTAATTCATCTTTATTATGTTTTAGTTCATGAAAAACGAGATTTATAAATTTTTTATTAATTACTAATAATATATATTTTATATATTAATGACGTCACTGGGTCAATAACGGTTCGACCACTGGTTGGACTAGTGATCCATCCACCCGGTACATTTACGGTCCGGTTCTGAGAACCTTGATACTTTCCACCCTATATTTTTATCTCAGATAGTGAGTTTCTTGTAAGTATATTCTCACTCCGTTCCACAAAAAGTGTCCCATTTTACTTTGATAGTTAATTTGCAAAATACTAAAATTCAAATTGAACCGTGAATTAATTTAAATTTTAAAAATAACAATTTTATACATTGTAATACTTTTTAACTGGTTTACAAAATTAACTATTGCATTAATCGAACTCAAATAATTCCCATTAATTTTGAATTTAGGATTTCACAAATTGACTAGGAAAAAAAATCAAATGTGACTCTTTTTGGGGAACGAAATAGAGTATTACTGGATTGAACAAATACAAGTTTAAAAGTGGATATTGCAACACTATAAATTCATATTTACCATCTGTTTTAAGATCTTACTTATTCATGTGTGTGTGTATTAATTAATCTTATACGCCAACTTGATATTGCAGGAAGACCTCTACTATCCCCATCCTTTGATACAAGATTTAATGTGGGATAGTCTCTACATATTTACAGAACCTTTCTTGACTCATTGGCCTTTTAACAAGTTGAGAGAGAAAGCTCTTCAAACTACTATGAAACATATACATTATGAAGATGAGAACAGCCGATACATAACTATTGGATGTGTAGAAAAGGTAACGTGATTATGGCATATAATGTAGAAGATGAGAATAAAAAGAGAAATTGTAGACGATACCTTTGCTTTGGCTAGTTATAACTTCTGTCGAGTAATACTTCAAATTCCACTTGATTTGAGCAGGTTTTGTGTATGCTTGCTTGATGGGTTGAGGATCCAAATGGTGATTATTTCAAGAAGCACCTTGCTAGGATCCCAGATTATATATGGGTTGCTGAAGATGGAATGAAGATGCAGGTTAGAACAAATTCCAATATAATATTACTATTCTTGCAAAAATCAAATATTATAATTGAGCATATGTTGAAAAAGTGAAATAACATACAACCAATACCTGATTAGCCATTCATTTTTCCGTAGCCAACAAATAAGAATGAAGTGTTTACTAGCTAATCTTCACCAATTTAAGAGGTTAAACCATTAATGCATTCAAGTCCCATTTACAATTATACATTTTCCCATTTCTTTCTCCATATCTAATTCGTGTACAAAATTCATACACAGTAAGATGAACAAAAGTACAATTTAAGAATTTTACGAGGGCCGCACACAGCTACACTTAAAGCTAAGCACTAATACTATAGTTCAATTACTAATTTGTTGATTTGAGTTGCTAAGATTTTACAAATTACATCAAATGCAGAGTTTTGGTAGTCAGGAGTGGGATACTGGTTTTGCCATACAAGCATTATTGGCTAGTGATCTCACTGATGAAATTCAACCTATTCTTATGAAAGGGCATGACTTCATTAAAAAGTCCCAGGTTCCAGCTTAAACTTATAAAATTATCTTCATATATCCTAACAAATCTACCTCCAGGTCGAGATTTTTCGCCCTAATAACTGTCATCTCTATTGATAATATACCTCGCAGGTTACGGAAAACCCTTCTGGCGACTTCAAAAGCATGCATCGACACATTTCTAAAGGATCCTGGACCTTTTCAGATCAAGATCATGGATGGCAAGTTTCTGATTGTACTGCAGAAGGTTTGAAGGTATTTAGTAATGCTTACACTGCTTAACCATCTCTAAAGTTGTAGTAGCAATAGCAAAAATCAGAATGAGATGATCTCTGATTTTTATTTTTATTATCTGTTCTTCCCTTCAGTGTTGCCTCCTTTCTTCAAGGATGCCAACAGAAATTGTTGGTAAAAAAATGGAAGACAGCCGATTGTTCGATGCTGTCAATGTACTGCTTTCCCTACAGGTAATTAAGGATGAATTATCTGATGTTGTCTTTCCCTGGAGGAAACATTGTCAGATGATACATAATTAGTTTACAGCTTTCAATACACTTCCAAAGCTTCACATTTAGGGAACTGTTATGCTATATAATCGACATAAGATTCTGGTATTCATTTAGTTCCTTTTTAAATGAAATTGTAGAGCAAAAATGGGGGTCTAGCAGCATGGGAGCCTGCAGGATCCTCAGAATGGTTGGAGGTAGCTTCTTTAACCTTATGAAAATATACAGTAATGTACTACTACTCCCTCTGTCCCACAATTATTGAAACATTTTTTTGTGTGTGCTAGTGTTTAGGATGAACCAAAAACATATTTAGATATTATATTTTTATTATATATATTTACATATATATTGATATATTTAGATGTTATATTCTTATTTATATTACAAATTTTTTAATAATATAATTTTGACATGTCTTACAATCCGTGCCACACATACTAAATAAAGTGTTACAAACTGATTTATTTTTTTCTTTACTGTTTGTTCCCTACAGCTTCTCAATCCTACAGAATTCTTTGCAGACATTGTCATTGAACACGAGTATGATCAATCTCATGTTGTTGCTTTTGTATGAATCTGAAAACACTATTGTGAGCATAAGACTAATAAAATAGGGATTCAGGTACGTCGAATGCACTTCATCTGCAATTCAGGCTATGGTTCTGTTTAAGAAGTTATACCCTGGGCATAGGAAGAAAGAGATAGAAGTTGCAATTTCAAATGCTGTTCGATACCTTGAAGATATACAAATGCCAGATGGTTCATGGTATGTTCCTTCATTTGAAGTATAAGAATTATATTGGAAAGTTGCAACCATTTAACACACAGAATGATGCATACAGGTATGGAAACTGGGGTGAGTGCTTTACATATGGCACTTGGTTTGCTATGGGAGGGCTAACCGCAGCTGGAAAGACATACAACAACTGTCAAGTTATCTGTAACGCTGTTGATTTTCTACTAAAATCACAACACAGTGATGGTGGATGGGGTGAAAGCTATCTTTCTTGCCCTAAAAAGGTAATGCTAGTGTTAAAAATCAAATATAAGTATCTAGGTTGTGTAAAATCTGTCCTATCGGGACAAGACTAGAGGGGTCTCACTCATTGGATATTCTCTGATACTCCTCCTAAACTTATTATTGCCTAACTGTTCAACAGGAATATACACCTTTAGAAGGAAATCAATCAAATTTAGTACATACTTCATGGGCTATGATGGCTCTGATTCATTCAGGGCAGGTCAGTTTGTTGTTCTTGTCTTTATCAAACTGGATGATGCTATTGGCTCTTTAATATTGGCTAAAGATTATCAAAGGCCTACATTTCATGAATTTAGAGTGGTTGTAGCAATTTAGGAGTGTGCCAATAGTATCACTCCAATAACTTCATATATATTTTATTTTAGAAATTCTAACCCAAGCTTTTCCTCTTTATAGGGTGAGAGAGATCCAACACCTCTTCATTGTGCAGCAAAATTGTTGATCAATTCTCAATGGAAAGTGGTGATTTCCCCAACAGGTAACTCACATAAACAAAGCTCTGAGTAATTAAACTAAAGTAGAGGTAAAACAGAAGGAAAAAGAGTAATAAAGAAGAGGAATCACTTGTACTACAGGAATTAAACACCTCATAGAATATTGGACCTTTTCTGACAGGATAGTTATAAAATGCATCTTGTCAATCAGTTACCTCTAAGTACATTCTCATTTTCAAAAAGATGCAATCTACTACTTTTATATCTCCTTTTTTTAGTATTCCAGAATGTTTTTCTCCTAATTTCTCACTCCATATATGATTTTCATATAAATGTGTACAATAGCTACAAAAAAAAATCCTGAAAAAGGTCATTTTATGGCATTAACCCACAAATTTATGGCAGGAAATCACTGGAGTTTTCTGAAGAATTGCATGCTACACTATGCAGCATACAGAAACATATATCCATTGTGGGCTTTAGCAGAATATAGAAGGAACGTGCCATTACCATCAAAAAGGGTCTAAACATTTACAACAGTGGCATAACTCCCTTAATGGAGAGATGCAGTCATGGTTTCGCTGCAAGCTAAAAATCACATGAAACAGCAAAAGAAAGAAAATCACTAAGATTCCTAAAAAAAGAGGGAGATGATCGTGAGAAGTTGAGAACATGTAAATCATATCCCTTTTCATTTCTTTACAGTAGTTGTACGTCATAATTTCAGTACTGTCAACCTTCTTTCTCCATTCTATGTATCAAGCTAGATTGTTAAAAATAAAATGTAAAAATTTGAGGAATAAAATTTACTATTGGCTTTTTTTACTATAAAATTAGTGGTAGTAATTACTACATGAGACTGTTTTCTATTGTCTATAAATTATTTTGGATGTATCTTAATGTCACTAGTAGAAATGAGCGAAAAACATCATTGTCTACACCATAATTATAGGGAGGAAAATTCTAATAAACCTATATGCATAAGGTTCTGATGAAGCACCACATTTTTATTTTGCAATTGCTTGCCACTTTAACCATATTAAAGTTTGTCAACAACATACTTAAATCACGACCATTTAAAAAAAACACAATTTAAAAAAACGAAGAGGGGTTGCGAAAGAAAATATGTTAGCCTTGTGAGGTATCCATGATGCACAAGTGATGTCACACATTGGTTATCTATCTATCTATTTACTATTATAGATCCTGAATGTTAGGATCTCTCATTTATATACCTGCTTCCCATACCCTCACATATATCTGAATCACACCAGTTGTGGGTTTAAGAGTTCAAAACTCCAAGTAGCCATAACTCCAAAACCCTCGGATTCTTTAATTAAAATATAGTATAGAGAATGAAACTTTTCTTAAGAGTAATATAAAGAATGAAAAACTATATCCATTTCATTTCGATGTTGCAGCAAATTAATAAATTTTAGCAAAAAATAACAGAAATTGTGATAGGCATAAGGTATAATATATTACTTTCTAATTTTATTGTATGCATGAAACCATAAAGAGTAGCTTACAGGAGTGCTTGTTGTAGACCAAATTTCTGAACACAGAAGAACATAGGAGTACTCCACGGGTACGAGATATTGAGAACCCATTAAGATTAATTTAGCTGAATGTTGTCCCCAAACTGGAAATTATGAATATTTCATCAACCTTCCACATCAGGTAAAGGAACATAGATAATTTGCTCCACCATGAAACCAGCTTCACTTTTTTCCTCAATTACAGAAAGCGAAGCAGTGAAACATAAAATACACAATTCATAATTACAACACTATAAAAGAGTCCAAACCATGTCAGAGCCTAGTAAAAGAAAAGAATATCCTCGGCCAACAATATGTAACATCAGGGAAGGATTCTAAATACAGCAAACAAGATCACTTTATTCAACTAAATGATGTTGAGTGCCATAAATTTAGTACCCAAGAGACAAGGAACTTGGTTTGCAAGTGTTTCCCATTAGTGCATTTAGCAGAAGAAAACCAATATTCAAAGAGATTAAATACTCACCAAGTAAACTCGTAACATGGACAATAAAATTGAAGAAAAACTCTCTACAGAGGGTCAAAGATGCAGGATGAATAGGTTATAATCAGCTGAACTTATTTCGTTGGTCCTTACTGAGGGTTTGATTCATAATTAAAATTCTCCCTGTTTTGCTTGTTGTTGATTCCAGATCGAAGCCACAATAGTAAGTCGAATAGAAATTTACTTATTGCAGTTCAACCATCTAAAGATTTTGAACAATCTAGTGGTACTCCATAATCTCCCAATACAATCTATACAAACTGGTGTTACTCCAAAATAGATATTTCCATTACAAAATTAGGGGCCAGCAGCATTAGCTTTAAATCTAGGACTGTAAGTATTGATAAAAATAGTTCAATGAACCGAATATTCCATACCAGCCTGAAATGTATCGAAAGTATAATCTCTAATTAGTATTGATTCCTAAGAATATCCACTTCCTAATCACTTTACACTCACCAATAATCCCCACAAGAGCATAAACCATCCTTAAAGTGATGAAAGCAGTGAGAGTCCCTTAGGATTATCAACCTTCCCACAATCTTCGATATGTATTTGATTGCAGTGTGACAGTCTGCACACACACGCAAGTTTTTTATCACACAGATTGGTCTCCCAGCTGGTATGGTCAGAATTCCAAAGGCAACTGCTAGTTTTTCACTATGATACTTGAGCATATGCTCCTTTTCCTCTTCTTCCACATCATGTAAAACTAATTTTGTCGAAGAAACATAACCCTCCTCCTTCATTCGTAAGTCCAACTCTTCTAAGAAGGAATATATTCTTCCCCTCTCTGGATGGATGGTGTCACCAACAGAGAATGTGTGAATCTTGTTTTGAGCTTCAATCCAACTGTACCCAGGTACTTTCTTTACCCCTGTATCCCTCATCTTCAATCTCATTTTACCAACATCACCCCATCTACCTGAAGCTGCATATAAATTTGAGAGAAGAACATACATACCTGCATTATCAGGTTCCATTTGGAAAATCACCTCAGCAGCTTTCTCTCCCAATTCCGTATCACCATGAATCCTGCTTGCACCAAGTAGGGCACCCCAGGTTGCAGCATCCGGTTCAAAGGGCATGTTCTTCATTAGATTCTTGGCATCATTTAGCCGCCCCGCTCGACCCAGAAGATCAATCATGCAAGTATAGTGCTTTGAGTTTGCAATTATGCCATAATCATGATTCATTGTATAGAAATACTCTGTGCCTCTGTCTACCAATCCAGTATGACTACAAGCGGATAAAACACCAACCTGAATAAACATAACCCGAAAAAACAAATGACATCCATGAATTACAAATAAATGCCAAATATAAAGAGATTGGAATAATATCAAGCCCATCATGACTCAATGGTAAAAAAAATTACTCACAAGGCTTAGGGTGCATGAGGTCTTGGGATCCATTCTTGCCAAAGGCAAGAATGTTAAATTTCAGTCGAATATAGCAAAAAAAAAAAGAGATTGGAATAACAAAAATAAATAAATAAACCTCTTCGGAGAAGATATATGAATCCTAAATTCCTATTTAATAAATAGAACTCAGGACTTAAAAGTCTTATTGAACTTGCCTTAGAGGTGGAGTTTAGACAAAGGTCACAAAGATAAATAAAATAAAATAAAGTACCGTACAGTAAAATAAATAAAGGTAGAGTTTGAACTTCTTTACCTTTTAGGCTAAGGTTCCTTGAAAAATCTATTACTCATCAAAAATGGAAACAAAAAATGCTTCTTGGAAAATCAAGACTTTGCTTTGATTTTTTGTCCTCAACAGACTTAACACCAATGTTCTACTTTACAAACTTTGGCCTACAAGGCTAGAAGTCTTTTTCTCCAAATTTATGTGCAATGTCTTTGAATGCTAGTGAGTACTATTCATTTCTTCTGTATTTGTCCCATGGAATGCATCCCCTAATACTGTGTTTAAGTTGTTCTTTGAAGCTTGGATGTGTCCTTCTACGTTGGAGAGTTTGTTGAGCACTAGGGTTCAGGAATTCCGGAAAGTTATAGATGACAAGATCTTATGGAAGTTGGGTTTAGCTATTCTGTGGTCACTTGGACTAAAATGAATCCTTGGATCATTAATGATCCTGTTCTCCCTGAGCATCTATTGAGGAACAGAGTGACCTTTTTGGAGGTCTTCTATGAGAGCATCTACGGGGGTTGTAGAGTCTGATATTCATAGGATAGAAGACATTCCCGAAAGACTAAATATTATTTTCCACTTGTTCTTTGTGGAGGATTTCTTGTCATCCTCCTCATTCTATTTCTTTCTTTCTAATATACTATATTCCTACATAAAGGTTATGCAAACAATCACAAACTTCATGGGTGAAAAGTTGAAGTAAGCCAATAAATCACTATTCACTAGTGATATAGTTCATATGTTCAGTAGAACAGCAATGGAAAGGCAATAGACCTCATATAGTCGGCTGAACATATGCACAGGTGGTAACCTTACCATCACTAAGCCACGGAGAAGACTAAATCATTCTACACAAGGCTGCTGCTTAATAATGGTCCCGATGATGTCTTTACAAATCTTCTTAGATGTTCAATTACAATTGATCTGTCAAAAGGGCATATCTCCAAGGAAAAAAGGAAGAGGAAAAAGAATGAAGATTGTTTGAACACTAGAGGTCATTTCCATGATTCATCAGGCTTTTTTCAACCAGATAAAGAGGTAACACATAAGTTGTCCATTTCAAATTACTGATAATTCATATTCTCGATCATAGTCGGAGGACAGTTTCTTTCAGGCAGAATGAAAATTATGAATCACGTGACATTTGAATTTTGGTGCATCTATAACAATTTTAAAAGACATTACCTGTAATACCCGAGAATTTCCACATCTTATTAAATGAATATATTTTGAATATAAATGATTTTGTGTTACGAGATGAGTTAACTCAATTATATTAAATAATTGAATAATTGAGAATATATGGAGTTTGCGATGAACTCGTTGAAAGCCTTGTGTGGCACAGTGATGGGAAATATTAATAATGATATTAATCGATTTAATGAATTATTAAGTGAACAATTAATTAATATTAATTGTTAATTGTTATTGTAGAATATTAATTAATTGTTAATGGTGATTAATTAATGATATGTGATTATTATTGTTAGAGATATAATAATAATAAGCAACGTATCTATAAATATAATAAGATTTATATTTATTTACTATACGTGATAGATAATTAATGTTATAGAGATTAATAATTACATTAATCAATGAGGAATGGATTAATTAATATTATTGTTAATTAATCAATAAGATGAATAATTTATTTATTTGACATAAAACAAATAAGTAAGTTATTAATATAATAAGATTATATTGATTGTTATGTGCAAGTGTGCAATAATTAAATATAAAAATATATGGAATACAACTATATTATATAGTGGAGTGCGACACTTATGTGACTATACTATATATAGCAACCATATATTAAGATTTATTAAACTATATTGTATGAAGCAATGTGATTGAACATATTGGAACTATATGTTATGAATACATCATGAAATGTGTATGTGACAATATGTATGTGGGTATACATTAAAATAATATATCATGAATATATTGTAGAAGATGCATTGACTAATAGGATTTAATTAATAATATCCGAGAAGATTCTTGTGGGGTGTGATAAAATGTACATGGATTATATGTATGTTACATTGCCATATCACATCTACTACCTTGAAATATTAATTATGTAAATTATATTGTGACATTAAGATATAACCCATGTATGGATGATATGTATATAAAATATAACATAAGAGTAGGGATTGTGTATAAGTGTATAGCCTAAGTGTTGCAAGAATGCTGAGTTGTTTGGTTTGTCCCAAGTTGGAAGACCCATTTCTCTCTTCACGTGCATAACAAAAGGCTAAGGCCTATTTCCCTTTTCTTCTCCCAAGCTCAAGCTAGCAAACTAGATAACAATGATGAACAAGGGAGTGGGCATAATAGTGTAAATCAACTACCATCTAACAACTCTTTAATAACCTTCATGCAATCCTTTAATCTATGGGTTTGATTTAGTGGGAAATTGCAATGTTTGTGTAATCTTTTTTTCTATAAATATGGACTCCTCCTTCACCATTTTCCATTGCTGAGAATTGTTTAAGTGTGAAATTGAGAGCATATATAGAGTAAGTAATTATATACACATTAGTAGAAGAAGTGTGAATTAGCAAGCTAATTACAAAGGTATAAGATTACTTCTTGTTCTTCATTTTTGGTTTCTGTCAAAATTTCTATTCTTAAATTACCAATTTCTTAATTATGTGGAGTTAGATGATAATGGGGTTGGGAAATGTTTACATAGTTGTTATGTAACCATATAAGCATGTTTAAACTGTTATATGACTGATTAGAATTGAATTCGTGAATGATTTCTGTGGTTGGGATAAAATCTCGCGCTTAAGGAGTTGTTCTTAGCTTGAACGGATGTACGTATGCGTATACATCAATGCAGATAGATGATCTTGGGCGACGCAAGCTAAGGCTACCCTCGTGTTCGCTTTTTGCCTTCTGTTTAAAATCTGCTAAGTGTTGGTTAATTGCTATGGCTTAAACCAACATGCAAGCATGTGTAATGTGTATATATAAGTATATTAACCTAATGTGAGCATGTTTTACTAGATTAGCATACATGATTAACGAAAGTGTACACTTTAAAATGAATTTAGAACTTTAGAAATGAACTTGATATATATGTATGCCATGTTTATATACTGACTTTGAAAGCATGTTGGTATGATTTAGAAATTCATGAATAACCTGTTAACTTGTGTTTATATGATTCGTAAGGAAGCATGAACATGTTGGATTCATTAGTAAGCTTTACTAATAAAAATACGAACTTTGAAAGTGAATGTTAACATACCACTTTGAGAGTTAGAATCTGACATTTATGAACATGTTTGATGATACTTTTAGACTTGCTAATGTATCATACATATACGCCTACTATGTTAGGAGTTGTGAAATCAAGTTAAGACTAAATAAAGCATAATAACTAAAATAGTTATATATGCAATATGAATACTCATAAGCATGCCTAATATGAGTTATATGACTACCTTATATGTTTAAAAAGCAAGCATGTTGGACTTTGTGGTTTTGCGACTTGAAATGACCTTAACTTGTTGAAATGTTCAACTTAGAACCATATTATGAAAGAAGGGACCTAGATTGACTTGAGAGACACGAAAGGACCTTTGACATGATAATATATATTATGTGTGAATGTTGTGTTCATACCGGACAGAAACCACAAGGTAACAACTTAGCCTTGGCTTCGCTGCGGAGGGCTACAAGAAATTGCTTGCTCGACCCTAAAGCTTAGCGTAAAGCAAGAAGCTTGCTACCTACCGAATCATAAGTCATGCAATTTGACAATCTGATTTTGAACAGTTAGCTTATATGATCCCTACATTGCTAGAAATGGTTTACACCCTACTGATACGTGTATATATGTGATGATTAAGTAATAAGATAGTGTTTGCCTTATATAATAAAAGTCCATGGATAAAAAGGTCTTAATCTTGAGCATTGTAAATTTTCTTATGAAGTAACTAGGTACTTGATTTCGTGATAAACCTATAAGCTGATTTTGTACCGTATGTGTATACTTGAATCATAACAAGCTTAAATAACGAATGTGTTAACTAATGGGCATCCTATCCTTATAATACACTATAAATAAGATTTGAAAGTGTTGATTTCTTAACGCGGATAAACTACGCTCAAGGCAAGTATCCTAAACCCTTGCATTACTTTATTCAACGAATACCGTAAGCAAGTATCTAAACCTTATCTCTTTGAATGCAAGTTATCTTACTTACTCGTTCAATTGAGCTAGTATGTTTAAACTCTTGTGAAAACTATTATTCATGTTAAACTTGGTATTGTTCTTGAATATTGTGAAAGTGTCTATGCCATTTGATTCGGATAGACTATATGCATGTTTATAAAACTGTCCAAACCAATTGACTGGTGCGGAAATCTTGAAAATTGAGTTGAACAACCCTTATGGTAAGGGGAGTGTATATTGTTGAAAGCCCCAACACACGCGTGAATATTACTGTTGTGTTATGCATAACATAGAGTATTGTAGACTGATCATCTATCGTACTTAATTCTTTTGGGTTATCAGTTTAATATTGGTAATTGTAGTAGATGTTCAATAGTCCTTAGTGACTGCTCAGTATAAATTGTTTTATCAAGTTGGATACGTTGATAGCCTATGAATTCATATATATCTATTGATCTAAATTGAACTATTATTTCATATTCTAGAGATTTGATTCGAGAATTGTTGATACTCATTGTTCACGATATTATTCTAAGACTCTGAACTATCTTGGAGACTATACTTTGATATTTCAAACTAGTGATATAATACTCAATACCCTTGTTGTATATCACTTGCTGGGCAATTTGTGCTCATTCTTGCTTATTTAAAACCTTTCAGTTAAGGCGGAACAAGGAAGTGTCTCTGGGAAAGACAAGGGCAAGGGCAAGGGCAAGGGCAAGGGCAAGGCTACCGACTAGCTTGTTCCTTTATGTTTAAAATTGTTATGTTGTATTAAGACTGTCTTCAGACTATGTTAAGCTTAAGTAAGATTATGTAATAAGTCTTTATTCGATATTATTATGTAATCTATTTAGTACTGTAGGTTGCGAGATTTGGGAGAATAATTATAATAAATCGTTGTATATTATTCTAGATTAGATCTTCCGCTGTGAATGTGTAATTTTAGTTATTATTGTATTACCATGAGCACGTGACGAACCGAATTCGAGTGACCAAGTGGCGGTCCGAATTTCGGGGCGTCACATTACCTGATGCCACTAAACTACCAGTCAAAAAAATAAGGAAACAATTAGTTACCATTGTGACATCGTCAGGTTTGATACCTGCTGCCTTCATCAACTCAAAAATATTTAGAGCATCCTTACCAAATCCATGCCTTGCATAACCAGCAAGAATTGTATTCCACGAGACAACATCCTTCTCCATAATTTCCTCAAACACATCATATGCTTCATTTATGCTTCCACACTTACAATACATTGCAAGAAGTGCATTCCCCACAAAGCACCCAGACTCGAATCCCGCCTTAACAGCTCTTGCATGTACTTGCTTACCCAACTCTAAAGCAGCAATATCAGCACATGTGCTCAAAACACATGTAAAAGTTGATCTATTCATATTTTCCCCATCTCTTTTCATCTCCACAAACAGACGCAAAGCCTCTTCACTATGAGCACTTTGAGCATATCCATAATCATTGCAGTCCACGAGATGCAATCACGCTGAGGCATCTGGTCAAACAAGTTCCTTGAATGAGCAATATCGCCACTCTGCGCATAACCAGTAATCATTGTATTCCATGAACTAACATTAGGACAAGGCATAGCTTCAAACAATTCCCTCGCCATGTCCATACTCTTACTCTGGCAATATCCTGCAATCATTGCATTCCACGAAACAGAATTCTTTTCGGGCATTGCATCAAAAATCTTTCTGGCTTCATCCAACATTCCATTTTGCACATAACCAGATACCATTGCTGTCCAAGTAAATACATCTCGTTTTGGAGACTCATCAAACAACCTCTGTGCTTCCAACAATTCCCCACTCTGGGCATACCCCGAAATCATCGTATTCCACGAGACTTCGTCTCTAACACACATTCTATCAAATATCCGCCTCGCATCAGCAAACCTCTTCTTCCTCACATATCCACCCATCAAACAATTCCAAGAAACAACCGCCCAATCCGACTTTGATTTAAACAACCGATGGGCATCTTCTATCCGCCCATTCTGCACATAAGCCGCAAGTAACCCATTCCACGATATACAATTCTTCCTTGGCATCCTCTCAAAAATCACCCTCACTTCATCAACATACCCATTCTGGGCATAACCCGATAACATAGCATTCCACGAAACAATATCCCTCTCAGGCATTTGATCAAACAATAACCTAGCAGCCCCAAGATTTCCATTCTTAACATAGCCACTAATCATCACATTCCAAGAAACCAGGTCCCTCTCAGGCATTCTCTCAAACATCTGGTGAGCTAAATCGAATCTATTATTGGACAAATACCCAGATATCATCGCATTCCATGAAACTGAGCTTCGACGAGGCATTGAATTGAAGAGCCATTGCGCTGATTCGCATTGGCCATTGCGCATGTGATTGGTAATAGCAACGTTGCATTTGACTATGTCTAAGTCTGCTGCAACAGTAAAAGATGTATTTTTTGGATGTTTTTCAACAGAGATTTCTTTAATTCGAGATGGGTTTATATTTCTGTGATTAGATCTTTTAAGATTACTAATTGATCTGCTGTGCAGAGATCGGAAGCAGCTGTTGTGTAATTGTCTGAAGCGCATAACTGTAAAGTAGAGCATTTGGTCTCCTACTTGTTTCAAGAGTAAATTAATGTCCCCGTTTGTTTGTTTCTTTTTTTTCTTCTAAGTTTGTTTAATTTATAGATGGAACCATTGTACATGGCCATACACCCGAGAATAAAATACAAACCTTGAGAAGAGCTTTTATACAATGCAATTATAAAAAGAGAATTGATATTTTTAGAAGTAAATTTGATAGTTTCATAAATTCTTCTTCACATAAATAATAAGTAGAATTCACTTCATGTGAGAGAGGATCTTGTGAAATTATCAAATTTACTTGTAAGAATATTAATTCTCTGACAAAAATAATAACCGTTGTTTGTGGCTTTAACAAATGTAGCTGACTTTAAAACTTGGGATTTGACAATAATATCCTTAGCAAGATGGCTCGGAGGAATGAGGATTCCATCGTGCATCATTTTGTTTCTCACTTCCCATAATTTATAGAAAGATGCAGCAAGATTTAATCAAAGAATGTTCTTACCGAAATTACGAGCTCTTTTATGTGGACATGTAAAATTGGACATGAAAATTAGACATGAGTATATTTAAACTTCACTTATTTATATTTTAATTCATCATTGGAGATCAAAATACAAATAAATAAAATTCAAATATACTCATATCCAATTTTCATATCCACATATAATTTTTGCGGAAATTACAGGCAGATAAGTTAATAAGTTATGGAGGAATCAATAAACCTAGCCTTGTTTCGAGTATATGTATGCCCCCCTTATTATGCTAACTATATGTATGCATGCACAATTTTGGTCCACTTTATTAATATAATATATTCTTTTAACTACAAAGTGTCCCTCACAGTATCACACTTTTTTTAAAGTACCAATTTTTTCAGTTGTATTCCTTGAAATTTTAATTTTTATAAAATTATTCCTCACTTTGCCGAAATTATTGTTCGGAATCTTTCACATGTATGCCCCACCAAAATTATTAGTAATTATGTTATTTATGTTTTGTATAATGAATAAATTGTAGTAAAAGGTGAATTTCAGTCAAATGTGACAAATGTTTATTCAAGTGTATAAAAGGTGAGTTTCGGTCAAAATTTCACTTTAGTATTAAAAAGAAACAGTTTTATAAAAAAAATTAAACTTGAAAAAATATAATTCAAAAAATTATTACTTTAAAGTTAAAAATTATATTTTGTGGAACTTTGAGCATCACTTTTACAGTTAACCCTTTGTAATTAAAGTTACAATCGCGGTAATATAAATAGGGTTAAATACACTTTTGTTTCACGAAATATCATCCTTTTTACACAAGTGAATCTAATCTAAAAAAACTTATAATAGTAGCATCCAAGTACACTTAAGTAAACAAAACTTACCCTAAATCCATTTTCAGTCAAAAAAATGGTCGGATTATTGATGTGTCACAAGAAGACATGTTGTATACGGTTTGACTGTATATGACTATTAGTGTGACGCCCCCAAAATAGGTATACATCACCTATTCTGAGTCACCAAATACATGGTACAGAATACAAATACAATCTTAAATACAACAAGAAAGTCGTGAATTTTAATACAAATATTGTCTTCTGCATAATATCCACTCTCGAGAATAAGTCCTCATTACAATTATTATCACACTATTTTCATAGAATAGTGAGGACTACTAATGATATCATCGAACCGTCACTCCGCTTTTTCCGACTAGTCCTCGCTACGTTCTCATTTCTGAAGAGAACAATGAAAGCAAAAAGGTGAGCTCAACTAGCCCAAGAAGAAATATTATGACTAAGATAATGCGTAATAAATTATCGTTAGCCTTCAACAAAATGTTAAACCGATAACATATAACAAACATCAAGTTTAAGCTGCATATGAACAAGCAATCCATTAAAAGAGTCAGTAGAGAATAAAATCTACTATCTTTTATGATTTAAAAGGTTTTCATCACTTTTATCATTTGAGACTCAACTTAATAAATAATCCACATCATCCCCAAGACTACTACTGACAATGATATTCATTAGTATCACGACCACAAATTATCCATGCACTACGGCCAAGGATATTCGTGTATTCATCAATGGTCATGATCATGCCAACAAAGAAATCCATCAATGCACTACGGCCAATAAGGACTTTTACCACATCATTTGTAACATTACTACCATGATTATAATCAATAATCCTCGGTCATAATCATACCAAGTCTATTTACGCACTACAGTACCACGAGATGACTTTCAACATAATATAAACATGAGGATGATGACAATGATATAAGAATTCAATAAAACAAGTTCAAGAATTGATTTATCCAGGAACCAATAACATCCAAGTTGTCAACATGATACTGCTTTGTGGGGTGAAACTCAAGAATGCTCAGAAGAATATTTCCATGAAAAGAATGGAATAATAGAAGAATTTCACCATGTATGCAGATTGACAAATAAAGTTATTCCAACATAATAATAAAGAATGGAATAATGTAAGAATTTCACCAAGTATAGGGTAGTCCGCAGATACGAGTTATTCCAATGAATAATAAAGAATGGAATAATGAAGTTCTCTTCATGAATACTGAAAGAAATAATACCCTTTACCGTAAAAGAAGAGTATTCCGACTGGTAGGGCGAGGATATTCTTGAAGAAAACTTGCACTACGCTCAAAGCTTCTTAAAACTTTAAAGAAATATGCTCAAGATTATAAAAGAGAATTCTCTGAATTTCTGGTGTGATTTCAATTCTAACTAAGCATCCTATTTATAGGAAAATGGAAAGGATACTATGGAATAAAATATAATATATTCTAAATATATATATATATATATTTATATATTTTATTTAAAATCTAATAAAACAAATAACTTTATAAAAGTATTTTGTTTTATATAAAAAAATTTTACTATGCAAAATACTACGCAGTGCACTATGCAACACTATACATAATAAAATATAATATATTCTATTTATAGTCTAATAAAATAAATAACTTTATAAAAGTACTCTATTTTATATAAAAAAATTTACTATGCATGAAAAATACTATGCATAATAGAATATAATATATTCTATTTATAGTCTAATAAAACAAATAACTTTATAAAAGTATTACATTTTATATAAAAAGCTTTTCTACATTTTATTACATTAATAATACTAATAAAAAAGAATATATATATATATATATATATATATATATATATATATATATATATATGGTCCGGGATCAAGATACTACCTTATCTTACTCACCGTGCTCACCCTCTCCTTTGAGACGACGTTTTTTTTGAACAAGCGTCGTTTATACTTTTAATGACGCTATATGTTGTCAGTCTCGTCAGCTAAAAATATGGCGACAGTTGTATGAACGTAAAACCGCCGTGCAAAAGGAGGGTAAGCACGAAGTGAGTAAGATAAGGGTATGATTTGATCTGCTTTCATATATATATATATAAACTTCCGACTTCATAAAAAGACACCTCAATATATTTAACAATATTTATCATCATTATTATAATTCACAATATTAATCGACGTGTCATTCCTGTGAAAGAAGGGCTTTCCAATAAGGATTTCTCCTATATGGCGGCAAGAATTAGGTGACCAAACCTCTCCTTAGCGTAACTTCTAGACACCGGTAATATTGCAAATAATAATATTAATAACTCATCATCTCAATTATTGATTTAATAATATATAAAATATCGATAATAATTGAATCAATTAACGTGAGATCTTTGTGCAACAATTCTTTCAAGCAATAATTGAACAAAACTGAGTGACTTCTCACGTAAGCATCAATAATCAATACCGTGTGCTACTATACAACCACGCGTATTACTGTACTTTTAACACCGGGTGTTTCAACAGTTAACGGTAAAACTTCCGCCGTTATTTTCATAAAATATTTTTGTCGTTTTCTCAATCCGACAATAATTCCGTTGCGGGGTCCATTAATGATTGTGTCGTTGTACGAATATTCCCTGTCAAAACGAATATTCCCCGACCAATAGAATATTATATAACAATTTGCGTACTTTGCAAAATTTATAAATATTACCCACAACTATAACATTATATCAAATTCATTCCATAATATTTAAAAATGATATTTATAGAAAAATCATCTTTATTAAAAAAAAATTGGGGTCTTTCAACCTCCCCTTCTTATGAAATTTCGCCCTCGAAATTAGGGTACGTACCTGGTATGTCGAAGAGGTAAGGATACCTTGATTTCATTTCAGATTCTAACTCCCAGGTCATTTCCTCAACATCGTGGTTTCTTCACAAAACTTTGACTTAAGGTATAACCTTGGAGCGTAGAATATGTTCATTCTTATCCAAGATTTGAACAGGAACCTCTTCATACGTTAAATCTTCCTCTATTTCGTCCGGTTTTAACTCAATAATGTGGTTCGGGTTTTTTACATATTTACGTAACATGGATATATGAAAAATGTTATGAACACAAGATATACTTGACGGTAAAGCGAGTCTATACGCCACAGTTCCTACTCAATCGAGGATTAAAAATGGGCCAATGAATCGAGGATTGAGCTTTACTCTCTTTCCAAATCTCGTAACTCCTTTCCATGGAGCAACACGTAACAAAACATGATCTCTAATATCGAATTCCACGTTCTTTCGATGAAGATTAGCATAACTCTTTTGTCGATCTTGTGAGGTTTTTATACGTTGTCGGATCGTTTGAATCTTTTCTGTAGTCATACGTACCAACTTCGGTCCCAACAACGTTGCTTCACCCACCTCATCCCAATATACTGGAGAACGACACTTTCTTCCATACAACGCCTCGAATGGAGTCATGCCAATACTTGCTTGATAACTGTTGTTGTAGGGAAACTCCACTAATGGTAAGAACTTGTCCCAACTTTCCTTAAAGTCAAGGACACAAAGTCTTAATAAATCTTCAAGAGTTTGAATAGTCCTCTCTTATTGTCCATCCGTCTGATGATGATATGCCGAACTAAATCGTAAATCCGTGCCCATAGTTTTTTGCAAACTAACCCAAAATTATGAAGTGAATCTTGGGTCTCGATCAGAAACTATGGATACTGGCATACCATGCAATCTTACAAACTCGTTTATGTACATACGAGCAGGACGTTCAAGTGTATAAGTTTCTCGTATAGGTAAGAAATGAGCAGACTTGGTCAATCTATCAACAATGACCCAAATTGCATCTATGTCTTGAGAAACCTTGGGAAGACCAGTAACAAAATCCATGGTAATGTGCTCCCACTTCCAATCTGGAATTTCAAGTGGTTGCAATGGACCTTTTGGTACTTGATGCTCCGCCTTGACTCGTTGACAAGTTAGACACCTTGAGATAAACAACGTTATCTCTCTTTTCATATTTCTCCACCAAAATGTATGTCGAAGATCACGATATATTTTGGTACTCCCAGGATGGATTATAAATGGTGTGTTGTGCACCTTCATCATGATTTTATACTTTAAATCATGGTCGTTAGGAACACAAAGTCTGGAGTTGACTGGAAGTATTCCTTCTTCATCAATTCTTGCTTCCGGCATAGCACCTTCTTGCACTTTCTTCCTCATACGCATCAGCTCCAAGTCTGTAGCTTGAGCAACTTTAACTTTATCGATTAAAGTTGATTCTACTCGTATATTCTCCATCATCACATGGGTCCCTGAAATTTTTAACTCTATCTCCATCCTTTGCAAGTCATACAAAATAGGCCTTTGTATTGACAATATCGCACTTGTACCCGTATATGATCTTCTACTCAATGCGTCAGCTACTACGTTCGCTTTTCCAAGATGGTATTGGATGGTATGATCATAATCTTTCAACAGTTCAAGCCAACGTCATTGACGCATGTTGAGTTCCTTTTGAGTGAAGAAATATTTGAGGCTTTTATGATCCGTAAAGATCTCCACTTTCTCCCAATACAAGTAATGCCTCCAAATCTTTAGCAAAACGCATTGCGCTAACTCTAGATCATGAGTAGGATAATTCCTCTCATATTCTTTGAGTTGTCGAGAGGCATAGGCTATGACTTTCCTATGTTGCATGAGAACACATCCTAACCCTTTGCCCGAAGTATCACTGTAGATGACAAATCCCTCCGAGCCAGATGGTATTGTCAGAACAGGTGCTGAAATGAGTCTCCTCTTGAGTTCTTGAAAACTCTTCTCGCATTCCTCACTCCAATCGAATTTTGTATCTTTCCGAGTTAGCTGAGTTAATGGAGTAACGATTTGAGAAAACCCTTCTACGAATCTCCAATAATAACCAGCTAAGCCGAGAAAGCTACATACTTTGGTCACTGATTTAGGTTGTTCCCAGCTTTGAATAGTTTCAATCTTTGCCGGGTCAACAAATATTCCATGACTTGATACCATGTGCCCAAGGAATGCTACTTCCTCAAGCCAGAACTCGCATTTCTTCAACTTGGCATAAAGCTTATTTTCACGAAGCTTTTGGAGTATCAGCCTCAAGTGTTGCTCATGATCTTCACGACTTTTGGAATATATAAGGATGTCATCAATAAAGACGACCACAAAGTGATCCAAATATTCCTTTAATACGCTGTTCATCATATCCATGAAGGCAGCAGGAGCATTAGTCAATCCAAAAGACATGACTAGGAATTCATAATGCCCATCTGGGAGTTCAAAGCCATCTTTGGAATGTCATCTGGTTCTAATCTTCAATTGGTGATATCCGGAATGAAGATCAATCTTTGAAAAGAATTTGGCGCCTTGCAACCGGGTCAAACAGTCATCAATACGTGGTAATGGGTACTATTTACGATGGTGACATGATTCAACTCGATAATCATATATAAGTCGCGATACTCCCATCTTTCTTCTTCACGAATAGAACAGGAGCACCCCAAGGAGAAGTACTAGCACTACAACAAAAAGGCTTATCAACAATCGATTATCGGCTATCGGCCGCGCGATCGGCTGATAATCGTCGATAAAATCGATCATTGGGATGCACATCAATGACCACTATTAGCGATCGAGATATCTGCGATCATTATGAAGCGTAATCGAAATGACAAACACGGATTATGAAATTGAGTCGACATGGTCCAGGCCAAAGTCGCGTGGTCCACGTGTCGGCGATTGATTATCGTGCCGATCGCGTATGCGATCCGGCCGATACTATGCGTCGCTAATAACTTTCGGCTGACGCGCACGATGCGTCACGATTGATATGAAAAAAAAATTCTGACCAGATTTTTTCTTTGCTTTTTGCGAAATTCCCAAAAAACTGTGCACTGTTTTCACCGCTTTATCCCAACACACATACACACCAAGATAAACAACATATAAAACAATATAAACATCCATCGCGTCCACCAACACATACACCAAACTAGTATATAAACCTTTAAAACCAATATGATTTGAATAAATATAATAACATTTCAAAACTTGTTTAAGTAACATATATACAAACATCCAAATAATGAATATACAAGTACAAGGTTATGTCAAGCGTCATCCCTCCTTGATCACCACAGTAATTAACAAAATAATAAAACAAGTTACAAATATAATAAATATGTTGATCATTGGTATATATTACGACAATACATACAACAAATTGATTTTATACCTCGCCGCCATCCCATCTTTGTCCTATCTGCTCTGCTTTGCTGCCATCGCTTGACTAACTCCTCGGGATCAAGAGCCCCGTGTGCCCGCTTGAGAGATCTTGAAGATTTCGATCTTGACATATAGCTCTCACACGGTCGGTAGGAGTATGAACAACTGGATGACTCGATGATATGAAGACTTGGTAGCAGTGCTGAGCCATGAAGGATGGGCGTCGTCGTTGTCCTTGACCTTTAATGTAGTTCTTCTTCACAATGACGCCCTCTCCACAACTCTTGATCGATAGGCGGACGTGGAGTGCCTTGAGGATAACGCTTCATTCAATAAGCGTTTATAAGTATCCTGTCATCATGTTAACACTTAAATAGTTAAAATAATATTTTGTAAGTATTAATAAACAAGATCAGGTTGTTAAAACTTATTACCGCTATCTGGATAGCCTCGAGGCGGAACCATCACGTGGTGTACGTACACATCCAAACAAATGGATAGGGTGACCTTGAGGCCGAGACTCTATACAAAAACAAAGACAATATTACTAAGTAAAATGGGATATTTTCTACAATTCATGATTGTAAACATATTAAAACTTGTAAATACGTGCGGCCGTGATATCTTTGCTGAATTGTAAAAATCTGCGCCACTTGTATGTTCCTTTAGCCTTTTCGCCATCGGATACACCGAGGCTCTACATGGTGGCGGCGGTCTTTTCGTCTTTTCACCCACTCTCGGCTCTCCATTGGGCACACATCTCAGCCCATATGGATTTGGGTGCACCACTGTGGCTATGCTCGTGCATATAATCCTCTCCACGCACGGATGGTCGATCTCGGCATTGTGAATGGCTTTTTGTCGTTCTTTATTCAAGTTGTCCTTAGTGCGGACCGCGCACTTTTGCCGAATAATGTCTCGAATCACTTTGAAGCTCTTGGCGTCCTCCCATCTATACCGTTTACGCAAATAAAAAATAATAATAACATTACTAAATAATTATCCTTTGAATATTATATTAATATTATTTGTCATAATTAAAAAAACATACTCAAATTACGCCTTAAACAAAGATCCTTGTGGGCGATAGGTGTGCTCGCATACGTAATCACAGTGTGTAGGCAATTACGTAAACACATTTGTGATATGCACTTGACGATCTTATTATCCGAAAAATCACTATAATATACAACATCAATTAGCATATATTAAAGCAATTTATATCTAAGTTATAATATTTGTGAACATTTTTCAAACTTATACTTATAATGCTTAAAAAAATTTGCCATAGTCTCTCCACAGTAATATAGACTAGCCACATGCACGACGGCATGCATATATGGACATTTCTAGGCACCCAAGACACAAACCAAGAGAAATATACAAATTTTCAATACAATAAGACCAAAACAAAACATTACCAATATAATATCAATCAAAACATTACCAATATACAATAAATGGAATCTTAAATGCTTTTATATAAATGATATATGACGACGTCGTCTTATGAGGAGGAGGGCAAATCTGAATAAGAATCCGATCATCGGGATTAGTAGGGGCCTTGGGCACATTATTAGGCCCCTACCCAATGGCGCTTTTTCTGCTACCGCTGCGTGGAAGCCATCTGTATATTACAAATTTCAAGATGTTATTAGGAGTCATATTTGATTACATGTATATATGACAATAAACACGATGATGATATAAACATGTATATATATGAATATAAAATGACAATAAACAAAAGTTGCATTTAAATAGTTTAGTACATTCAGGATGTGCTAAGTTGAAATCTTTCCAAGCCTGCCCATCTGCGGGATGATTTAGTTCTCCATCTTTAGCTGGAGATTTCGCATGCCAACTCATATGTTCAGCTGATCTTGAAGACATGTACAATCTTTTTAGTCGATGTGTTATTGGAAAATACCTTAGAATCTTAAACCAGTATACTTGATTTTTTGTAGTCACACCCTCTTTATTAGGCCTAAGCCGATCATGATCGCAAAACGCACCTTCATCATCTGTTCATTTTCCTTATAAAACAACATGCGATCGTTGGGACATGCATCGATCTTTTGGTATCCAAGACCCAACTTCTTCACCATTTTCTTACAAAAGTAATAGTTACCAGGTAATTTCTCATCGTCAGGCAACATACTCTTAATTGCCTTCAAGAGTGACTCAAAACACTCATGGCTCATGTTGTGATCAGCCTTGATGTTAAGTAATGTCGCCACTCGCAGACAATGTAGTGTGTTTGGTGCAACCATGCCATAATGGCTTGCTACCCTCGCCTAACAACTTAAAGAAGTCTTTGGCATCGTAATTCATAGGTTGCTCTAACGCCTTGCTCCCAATCAAAAATCGGCCTGCAATATCATGGACCATTTCATTAAATACGATGAGTACTTAACGCCCGAATTGTGTACTTGTGTGATGCCACCATCTCTCTCTCGCCCATGTGCCCACCAAAGATTCTTCGTAATTTCTCATGAACCCGTAAACAAGTAAATGATAATTTACCATGTCTCTCATCCATATAATTTACATTCTTACACTTTAAACATGGACATCGATGATCTGCGACTTACCATTCATACATTACGGGTGACTATCGCGATACTCCAAAAACACTTGGTAACCAAACTCTAAATTAAATCAGTAGCACCTATCTGGGGCACTTGACTTTTCGTCGTGCCATCCAACTCTGATGCGAATAGAGGTCCATGATTCCACGGTACCTACTACAAGATAAATGAGCTTATTAAGGTATAACATGATTGTAAGCATATGACTTGAGTATACTTGTAACCATATGACTTGAACATACTTGTAAGCATATGATTAACATTTAAGCCATACTTATAAGCATATGACTTAAGCATACTAGCTAGTAAGCATATGACTTGAGCTCGTTAATATTATAAATGTTATAACTACCCAACCAACAAAAAAAATTTCGCCAGAGTCTCCCCTATAATATGGACTGGCCACATGCACGACGACATGTATATATGGTCATTTCTAGGCACCCAAGGCACAAACCAAGAGAAATATACAAATTCTCAATATAAATGGATCAATCCACCATTTGTACAAAATGGCGTAATTAATTAGCATGTCTTAAGTGTATTTGTTCATAAGTGTCTTTGTTGGGGCATGCATTATAATTGAATTTCTTGGCGATCCTCTACAATTCTATAGTGTAGACTTGACATGGTACTCAAGTACATGAACATGGTTTTGGTTGTTATATTAACCACACTCGTTTACTTAAGAAATGTATCAAAAAATCATTTCTCAAATACCAAGTATGGTTCTTTGCTTCTCTTTGGCACGAGCCATAATTTACGCAAATATTTCGGACTCTACATCGTGCTAAGGTTAACAACCAAGCATAACAAATCAATTTTACCACATTAATATTATCCAAATTATTATGGTTTCAAGTACATACACCATAATAATTTTTAATTTGTTAATGACAAGCTTAGCTTATTATTGTCATGAATATCGCTCATCTTAAAAGAAAATAAATAAACAAATAAATGGGATTAAAACATAACTAAAATAATCACTCAATGATGATCTTCTTTGTCATATCATAAAACGACATACTACCAATAAGCATTTTAAATTTTTGGGTCCAATAGATATTTTTTTCTACTTCTTGAGTTTTTAAGGTTTGTTAACTTTTAAATTTGTTTATTTTATTTGGACTAAAATATGGTTTGTACCCCAAATTCCAAATTTTGTAGGGTTATTGAGATTTAAATTCTAATATTTAAAACTTATCTAAATACACCCTAAAATAGAAATACAATTGCACCCAGTGTGGGTTCATTTTGTTTAACAGAAATAATTTTTACCCAAGCATTTAACAGAAAGAATTTCACCCTCGGAATTGAGTCATTATCCTCCAAGCATTTAACCAATTTCTTATGACAAAACCAGGACATAAGCCACACCAGAAATGTACAAGTCAGAGGCACTTAGCAATCACAAGGACAATAATAATGAAGTGAAGGTGAATACCCAAATAATGGAGAAGTAGAATGCTTTACTTTCAGGAAATAGATGGTGTATACAAGTAAATGTGCTCACTTTTCCTTTTTGATTTTTAAATTTAAAATGGTAGTAAATTTAAAATAATCACTCAGCATCTTACTGTAATTTTTGCCCCAATGTTCGCAATGCAAACTTTTGTAATGGGGCATAATGGCATGAGTTAGAAATTATGTCAATGTGGCATGTATATGAAATAAATTACATACTACCAATAAGGTAGAATACCCAAACTAGAAGAAAAATGCAGTGGATTCTATCAATAGAATAACACCCAATCTATATCCAAATCAGAAATAAAGAGAATTAGGGTTACCTGTGGCGGCGGCGATGGCAGTGGACAGTGACGGCGAGCGACGACGTTCTCCCTCCCTTTTCTCTTCTCCCCCTTCTCCCTCTTCTCCCTATTCATTCTCCTCATTTTCTTTTCTCTCTACTCTTTGAAAGAACGAGCTTTGAGTCGAATAAGTTTTAGTTGATCAATGCCAGCCTTGACTGACGCGTCGCGATTTGATTTTAATGACGTGGATGATTTAGCGGCGTAACGCTGATGTCGCTGATATAAATTGGTCGCAAAGAATAAACGCGCCAACTTTTTGCACCAATTTTTGGGAGGGAAATTAATGTCATTGACCGTCGGTGATCGCGATCCGGTCGACGATAGTAAATCTTGACTAGATTAAATTACGATTCACGATGTTGGTCGCTATAAGTGTTATCTGCGACCGGATATGCGGTCGCTGATAGTCTTGGTCGCTGTTAGGCCTTTTTCTTGTAGTGTAGGTCGAATGAAACCGATGTCTAACAATTCCTACAGTTAGGTCTTTAACTCCTGAAGTTCAATAGGAGCCATTCGATATGAGGCTTTGAAAATAGGTTTTGTACTGAGTTCAAGGTCGATACAAAATTCAATTTCACGCCGGGGTAGGCCGGGAAGTTCTTGAGTGGAATACGTCGGAAATTTATTAACAATAGAAATATCATTCAAAACCCGGCGTATTTTTGTTTAGATTCGTGACATGAGCTAAGAAAGCTTGACATCCGTTTTTCAATAAACGAATAGCTTTATGGCTTGAGATGACAATGATTGATTTTAATGGTTTGGTTGCTTGAATTCTCATAATAGGTTGGTTAGGAATATGAAAGCTAACAACCTTACGAAAATAATCAATTTTTTCATGATGAGTAGTTAACCAATCAATCCCTAGAATTACGTCAAATGCAAGTATTTTCAATGAAATAAGATTGACAGTAATGTGGGGAACCGATTTGACCAAAAAAAAGACTTATAAGCAGTGGATGTAATGAAGGTTTCTCCCAACGGAGTTTCAACAGATAAGTCAAAGTCTAATTTCTTTGGAGTCAAATTTAAACGTTGAGCGCAAGTGGAAGAAATAAAAGAATGGGTAGAACCGGTATCAAATAAGGTATATACTTAGCTAGAGTTTATGATAAGCTTACCCGTGATGACCTCGTTCGGGTTCCTTGCTTTCTGGGAGGTCACGACAAACGCTCTCCCTTGAACTATCGGTTTTGTCTTGTCTGGGACGACCTTTGATGCCTCCATCCCAGCTGGACCTATCTTCGGTGCACGACAAAATCGTGCCAAGTGACCTTCTCTTCTACAATTGTAACATGCTTTGGATGGCATCGCGCAGTTTGGACTGATGTGTCCCTCCCCTCCACATTTGAAGCATATGATAGGTGGTCGTTCTCCTTCCTTAACGACAGGTGTTGATGCTGACGTCTTTCCATCATTGTTGAATCTCCTCTTCTTGAAATGTCCACTCTTATTATTTTGACCATGATTACCACCGAAGTGGTTACCGTTTCTGGCATGTTGATTCCCTCCATGCTTGTTGTCACCGCTTTGATAACTACTATCACTGGTATTATCATTTTTAGGATGCTCTCTTTTGGTTGGGTTGACTCATTATCGCGTTCCAATAACTGAGCCCTATTAACAACATCTGAATACAAGAAAAGTTTATGAGAAATGAGGTATTGACGTATCTCGGGTTTCAAACCTCTTAGAAATATCCGTGTCATTCTCTCCTCATTATCAACCAAATGGGACGTAAAATCGGACATTTCGACAAACTTGGCCCGTGATTGCGACACGGTCGTGTTGTTTTGTTCCAGTTTAATGAACTCTACCTCTTTCATGTGATGAATACTTTCGGAAAGTACTTGTCGTTGAACAGATTCTTGGAACTTCTCCTAAGACATCTTGGTCATGACAGTTGAGTACGCTTACTGATTCCCACCATGAATCGCCTCCTGCCCACAACATGAAGGTGGCAAAGGAACCTTTTTCTCTCGGAGCATCCCAAGACATCAAATATCTTGTTGATCTGCTTTATCCATGTCTCCGCCTTAAGTGGTTTTGGCTCTCCAAAAAACTCCGGTGGTCCCAGCTCCTTGAATTGCTTAGCAGTGACCGTTCGAGAGTTGCCAGTGTTTCCACCTGCATTTCGGACAGGAGTCTCTCTTGCCTGATGCTTTGTATGAATTACGGAAAGCCTCTGAACATTCTATCGTTCATCATTTGGTCAGTGTTGTTATTTGAATGAGGATTGTTGCCTTCCTGATGCATATTATCCTGATTATTGATCTGTGGAGACTCAACGGTCTCCTGTGCTCCATTGTTATTCTTAATATTTTTGGATGCCATTTTTAAATACTGCCACAAAACAAAGGTTAATTGACATGCAATATATTATCCCTATACTCTGACCAACCAATTAAATGCCAAATAAACTTAGGTAGGTCATACTAGCGAAGGAATTCCCCGTCTCTCCCCTCCTAGTTCTTGTCTCACATCTCAGCCAGGGATTATATCCCTAAACTTTGATACCAATTGTGACTCCCCCAAAATAGGTATGCATCACCTATTCTGAGTCGCCAAATACATGGTACAGAATACAAATACAATCTTAAATATACAACAAGAGCTGTGAATTTTAATACAAATATTGTCTTCTAGACAATATCCACTCTCAGAATAAGTCCTCATTACAATTATTATCACACTATTTCATAGAATAGTGAGGACTACTAATGCTATCATATGAACCGTCACTCCGTTCCCCGACTAGTCCCTGCTACGTTCTCATTTCCTGAAGAGAACAATGAAAGCAAAAGGGTGAGCTCAACTAGCCCAGTAAGAAATATTATTACTAAGATAATGCAGAATAAATTATCGTTAGCCTTCAACAGTGTTAAACTGATAACATATAACAAACATCAAGTTTAACTGCAGCAGAACAAGCAATTCATTAAAAGAGTCAAGTAGAGAATAAAATCTACTATCTTTTATGATTTAAAAAGGTTTTTCATCACTTTTATCGATGAGACTCGATTTTAATAAATAATCCACATCATCCTCAGACTACTCATTAAGGCTATTCATTAGTATCACGACCACAAATTATCCATGCACTACGGGCCAAGGATATTCATGTATTCATTAATGGTCATGATCATGCCAACAGCTGTCCATCAATGTACTATGAGCCAATGAGGACTTTTATCACATCATTTGTAACATTACGGTCATGATTACACCGAATAATCCCTGGTCATAATCATACCAAGTCCATCTATGCACTACAGGCCACAGATGACTTTTAACATAATATAAACATGAGGATGATGACAATTATATAAGAATTCAATAAAACAAGTTCAAGAATTAATTTATCCAGGAACTAATAACGTCCAAGTTGTCAACATGATACTGCTTTGTGGGGTGAAACTCAAGAATGCTCAAAAGAATATTTTCATGAAGAGATACTGGATGAAGCGCAAATATCAAAGATATTCCACTAATTTCATGGAGTATAAAAGCCAAAACTTTAACCAACTGAGTATAATAAAGAATGGAATAACAAAAGAAATCACTAGGCATGCGATAGATCCATGCAGACGGTTATTCCAACGTAATAATAAATAATGGAACGGTCGTCGCGTAAACGCACGCATACATGATATTACAACGAATAATAAAGAATGGAACCAGGTCATGCGTAAACGCACAGACATGATATTCCAACAGAATAATAAATAACGGAACCAGGTCATGCGTAAATGCACAGATAGAATGTTCCAACAGAATAATAAAGAATGGAATAACAGAAGAATTTCACCATGTATGTGGTGCTTATGCATGACGAGTTATTCCAACATAATAATAAAGAATGGAATAACAGAAGAATTTCACCAAGTATAGGGTAGTCCGCGTATACAAGTTATTCCAACAGAATAATAAAGATTGGAATAACAGAAGTTCTTTTCATGAATACGAAAGAAATAATACCCACTACGTAGTAAAAAGAAGAGTATTCCCATTTGGTAGGCGAGGATATTCTTGAAGAAAACTTGCACTACACTCAAAGCTTCTTAAAACTCTAAAGAAATACGCTCAAGATTATAGAAGAGAATTCTCTAAATTTTTAGTGTGATTTCAATTCTAACCAAGCATCCTATTTATAGGAAAATGGAAAGGATACTATGCAATAAAATATATATATATTCTAAATATATGTATATATATATTTATGTTTTATTTAAAATCTAATAAAATAAATAAATTTATAAAAGTATTACATTTTATATAAAAAGATTTTACTATGCAAAACACTATGCAAGCACTATGCATAATAAAATATAATATATTCTATTTATAGTCTAATAAAACAAATAACTTTATAAAAGTATTTTGTTTTATATAAAAAAAAATTTACTATGTAAAATACTATGCATAATAGAATATAATATATTCTATTTATAATCTAATAAAACAAATAATTTTATAAAAATATTCATTTTATATAAAAAACTTTTACATTTTATTACATTAATAATACTAATAAAATATAGATATATATATATATATATATATATATATATATATATATATATAAACTTTGTGACTTCATAAAAAGACACCTCAATATATTTAACAATATTTATCATCATTATTATAATTCACAATATTAATCGACCAGGTCGTTCACGGGAAAGAGGGGGCTTTCCAATAAGGATTTCTCCCTATTGACGCACAATTAGGTGACCAAACCTCTCCTTGGTAGAACTTCTAGACATCGTTAATATTGAAAATAATAATATTAATAACTCTGTCATCTCAATTATTGATTTAATAATATATAAATATTGACTATAATTTAATCAATTAACGTGAGATACTATGCAACAATTACTGAAGCAATAATTGAACAAAATTGAGTGACTTCTCACGTAAGCATCAATAATCAATATCGCGTGCTACTATGCAACCACGCGTATTCCTGTACTTTTAATACCGGGTGTTTCAACAGTTAATAGTAAAACTTTCGCCGTTATTTTCATAAAATATTTTTATCATTTTCTTAATCCGACAATAATTCCGTTGTGGGGTCCACTAATGATTGTGCCGTCATCGAATATTCCTGTTAAAGCGAATATTCCCCACCAATCGAATATTATATAACAACTTGCGTACTTTGCAAAATTTATAAATATTACCCAGAACTATAACATTATATCAAATTCATTCCATAATATTTAAAAATGATATTTATAGAAAAAATTATCTTTATTAAAAAAAATTGGGGTCTTACAATTAGAATATACGAATATTAACTAAATATAATATCATATCCTCCTCTCCCAATTACATTAAACCTAAAGAAATTCTTAGTTGCCCCCTAAATTTCATCTAATGTGAACCTAATCAGTGTAGTACGTCCACTAATTGACTCCAACACATAAGGATTCAAACTACTCCATCTCCCGTAATCTCTTTCTTTCTCTTCTTCTTTTCTAACTTCTTTCTCCTCACCCACCAAAACCTAGCAACAAAATCAAAATCCTAAATACCACAACCACATAAATCACAATATTTTTCTATTTATTACTTGATTTAAAATAATTAAACTTAAGAGAGAACAACCTGTCAAACTGATTGCATGACTGCTTGTAGGCCGAGACGATGTGTTGGTCGTTTTCACGATTAATAAACATGCGCAAGTATACACGATCAACAAGTAATATATAATAAGTTGAGTGTCGTACCCACGATGACAAAGTATTAAAGCTAATCAAATACTAAAATTGGTTCAATACAGTCTTATCTAAACAAGTGATTGAAGAAGGTGTGTTAAAAACTATATGCTTAAAAACAGTAAGAATAAGATATTGAGTTGCTCAAGTAAGTCAAGCAAGGATCACAACTCCCCTAATGCGTCTCCTAATTTCCTAACTCTCCACATTACCAACAAATAATAGGAATGGACAACTGAGAACAGTAAATACACATAAGCCTCTTTTGACGGTCAAATGCACATCCATAGCTAGATGAATCACAACATTTCTATGGTGAAAATAACTAGACTAGGGTTATTAAGCTTAATCTCAATGGTTACACAAGGCAAATAGAGATATGTCTATCCTATTATGCAATATATGCTCATATTCCTATAGGCATGGTCATAACAAGTGTTCTTGTATTTTAGGGTTAGATATTAACATCCATTTTTCAATATCATTTAATATCTATATCAATTCCTTTATCAAGCAATCAATAAATAAGCATGAAATACAATAACCTAAACCAAAATGATTCATTATAATAAATAGGAGAGAAAGTTAATCAAGCTAAACAATAGGTTACATTGCAATCCTAGAAATGTAATTAGTTCATAACAATGAGACTAATAAACATTTTCATTGTGTTCAACATGCTCATGAAAGATTTGGATAAAGAAAACTCCTTTTGTGAATTCTGATGTGACGCCCCCAAAATAGGTCCACATGACCCATTCTGAGTCGCCAGATATCACATTACAGAAATCAAATACAAACTTCATTCATACATTTGTTGAATCGCCGATGCGAGTAAAAGACAAACACATAAGCTGTGAGTTTTAATACAAATATATGTAACTCTCATAGTGCCTCGACCACAACACCTTACAATAGTACTTTACATAAAAGAACAGTCAATAACTATTTTAGAAATTAAAATCTTTGGAAAATGCTCAAGGAAACCTTCGTACATGGGAGGCCATGCATCTAAGTTATGATAGATATCATATGACTCGAGAATTATCCTTGGTTGACCCAATAGACCCCAAAGAAAAATGAGAAGATTACTATCATGTTCTTTCCAATGGCGAGTCTTCTCTTGACATATAATTATCTCCATTGTCTCCAAGTGAGAATTATATTTCAACCAAACTCCAATATTATATAGGTAGTGCTCATAGATATAATCAACAAGTGCATGCGCACAACCCTATCTTATGATAATACGAGGTCGTCTGTCATTAGACATCTTGTATGATAGTGGCAAAACGCCCTTCCAAAGTTGGGTTCACCTCACCCTATTCGGTTCACCAAAATTAACGGTTAAAATGACATATAAAATACGACACATTTATCTATAATTCTCAATAAAATTATTTCCATACTGTTTTAGGGGAAACCTCAACAGATATAGACCATCGTTCTATTCCCCTATTACCCCCGCTCGACCTAGCTACACTCTTATTACCTGAAAGGAATTGTGAAACAAAAGGGTGAGCACAACTAGCCTAGTAAATAATATCATGACTAAAGATAATTAAATTATCAATAGCTTTCGTCAGTAATAAATTAGAGATTTAGAACATATGGTAGATGATAAAACTTTTCAACCATAGTTGCAGCGGAATGAGCAATCCATTAGAAGAGTTAAATAGACCATAAAGTCTATTATCTTCTTCATGTTAAAAGTCCACCAACCATGTTTTATCCCTGTAACATCAATTAACTATTCATGTCCACAATTATGTGAATAACTCATAATCATAATTGTGATTCTAAATTCCTCTTCGCACCGAGGACGAAGATAATTTTCATCACCTGTCTTTACCTGAAACATCAAAGATCATGGTTATACCAAATCACAATTCCTGTTCATAATCATATTAATAAATTAAGCTTTGCACTACGGGCCAAAGATATTCATTAACAGTTCATCTTTGCATTATAAACCAAAGACATGCAACTGTATTTTTAGAAGAGTCAAGTAGAGCATGATATCTACTATCATCTACGAATTAAAAGGTTATTATCAATATTTTATTGCTAAGACTCAGCTTAATAAATAATTCACATAATCGAATCATCCCTGCACTACGGCTAAGGATATTCATTAGTATCACGAGCATGAATTATCCATGCACTACGGGCCAAGGATATTCGTGTTTTCACCAATGGTCATGATTATACGAAATAATCTCTGGTCGTAATCATACCAACAACTGTCCATTAATGCACTACGGGCCAATAAGGACTTTTACCACATCATTTCTAACATTACGGGCCATGATTATACCGAATGATCCCTGGTCATAATCATACCAATCAACAATTCATCTTTGCACCCTTGGTCGAAGATCACTTTCATCACAATATAAGCATGAGGATGATCACACGAAATCAAGGATAATTATTAAAGACTTTAAATTTATCCAGAGTTTAATAATGTCCAAATTGTCAACATGATACTGCTTTGTGGAGTACAATTCAAGAATAATATCCATGTATCAAAAATAATTTGGACAGAAAAGAAATAAATTTTTTGGTGAATAGTACCCCGTGAATAGTACCCTTTGAATAGTACTTCGGGAATAGTACCCCGTGAATAGTACCCTGGCATGAAAAGTGCCCCAAATACCTGAGTGAATAATATTTAAGTGAATAGTAATCAGGTGAATAGTAACCCATGAATAGTAACTCGTGAATAGTACTCCGACATGAAAAGTGCTCCAAATACCCGAGTGAATAATATTATAGTGAATAATGCTTAGGGTGAATAGTAACCCATGAATGAATTGTACCACAGTGAAAATATTGATATTTAATAGGAAAGTTCAGATCAATATTCCAATAAAACGATACTGGATGAAGCGCAAAACTCAAGGATATTCCACTAATTTCAAGGATTTTCGAAGCAATACTTACCATAATAAGTTTAGATTTAAGAATATGAAAAGAAATAACATACAAAACTGCAAATGGATTTTCACACATATAATAAGACGTAATCCGCGTGAGACAAAGTTATTCTAACATATTAAAGGATGAATACGAAAAATAGTATTCCTTATGAATACGAAAGAAATAATACCCCTTACGAATACAACAAATAATATACCTTACCAAACGAAAATAACATCCTTTACCTTAGTAGAAGACTGGATACTACAATAGTGAAGTAGCATAATACTCTTCTTCTTTCTCTCTATAGTTTCTCTCTCTATAGCTTCTCTTATGAGTCTTAGTGAATTGGTGAGAATGAAAGAAGAATTAAGCTTCTATTTATAGGAGAAATGACTAAATAGTAACTAATTCACGAATGGTCCAGATTGATTTACTATTAGAACAGACGGTCTATATTGATTACTATTAAAACCATAACCGACGGTCCCGATTAATTTACTTTTAAAACCACCATCGATGGTCCAGATTGATTTACTATTAAAACCACCATTGACCGTCCAGTTTGATTTACTATTAAAACCACCATCGATGGTCGAGATTGATTTACTATTAAAACCACCATTGACGGTCCAGATTGATTTACTATTGATACCACCACCAATGGTCTTGATTAATTTACTATTAAAACCACCACCAATGGTCCAGATTGATTTACTATTGAAACCACCACCAATGGTCCGGATTGATTTACTTAATACACTTTAGTACCCCTAAAGTTTTCCAAGTTTGCACTATTTCCCTCTAACTTTTGTAATTCACTTATCTTTAATAAACACATTTTTAATATTTCAACAATTATTCATCATTAATATTATAACTACAATATTGACAACGGATCATTCCCGGTAAGAGGGGCTTTCGATAAAGATTTCTCTTTATTGGCGCGCAATTAGGTGACCAAACCTCTTTCCTCGACAGAACTTTCTAGACATTGTCAATAATGTAAATAATCATATGAATAAATGTGTTTTCTCAATTATTGATTTAATAATATAAAATATTATGCAAATGATACTGTGACAATAATTGAATCAAATAACGTGAGATACTATGCAACAATTACTGTAGCAATAATTGAGTAAACTGAGTGGCTTCTTACGTAAGCATCAATAATCAATACAATGTGCTATTATGCAATCACGCGTATTACTGTATTTTTACCACCAAGTATTTCAACAGTTTAACGGTAAAACTTTTGCCGTTATTTTTACAAAAAGTTATTTCTGTCATTTTTTAACTCCGACTGTTATTCCGTTGTGGGGTCCACCAATGATGGTGTCGTCGAATGAATATTCCCCGATGAAAGAATATTCCTCGACCAAACGAATATTCCCTGACACAACGAATATTTTATATCAACTTGCTTACTTGCAAAATTTTCAAATATCACCCTTAACTTTAACCTTTTATCAATTTAACCATTTACTAAATAAAATAATAATTATAAGAAAATTGAATACTTTCATTTCATAAAATTCGGGGTCTCACATCTGGCTCCAAGTCTTCTCTTCTCCGCTTAGATTCGGAGATATGAAGGATACAATAAGCTTTTCTCCCTTGAAGACCAACTTCTTTCTCTTCTAAGCTAAGAAACTCTAAAAATTACTCCTAATCTATTCTCCAGAATGTTTGGAGGCTACTTCTTAATGATAATATTTTTTTCTTCACTTTTTATGTTATTAAAACCTAATTTATGCCTGGGCACCAGAGCCGGCGCTGCAGAGCCAAGTTTAAGCTTTGGGCAATGACTGCTTGTACTGAAAGTTAACACAAAAAGATTGAGAGGAGTATGTGCATTTCAGCCATAAAGGAAAAGGACTTTACCTTATTTGAGATCTTTGTCATAGTTGGCCAAGAGGTCATTTGACGCATGCTTTTAAGCTGGCGGTGGCGTTTACAACGCTTAATTTGGAAAAAATGACCTTTTTGGCCCTGTAAAGCTGGAAATGACCTAATAAGCTCTGCAACACAAAGGTTAAGCAAAATAATAACAAAATAATATAAAAGCTATAAAAATAACGAAGAACAATCAACTTCTGAAGCAATAAAGGATTCGATTCGCGGGTATAAATTCCACTCATCAAATACCCCCAAACTTAAGCCTTTGCTTATCCTCAAGCAAACTATCTAAACAAACGCACCCATAGTAATGTAAGACTGTATTCTATCCATTCTATGTGTGTGTGTGTGTGTGTAGACCAACCATCCTAACTAATCATAGCTCAAAATAAGTTCACACAATCAATTGTAATGACCAATATGCTAACTCTATAACTCTGTAACTCAAGCAATCAACAAGCATTAAGAACAAGACGCAGATGCAAGAAAGGATCGAAAGGCACTAGCATGAAGACTTTAAAAGCTGACTTGGACAGTACTTAATTACCTTAGGCTATTCAGAGCTACCCATGAGTGAGCTTTTGATAAATGACTCCCAATCCAGATGACATTAGGGCACTAGGTGTAGAACACCCCTATGAATCTAATAACTCGAGCAATAAAGGCCACATAATCAACTTAGGCCACATAATCAACTTAGACTTTTATTCTATACATATAATAATCAAAACCTTTAGGATGACTGTGCAATGCTTAATTACCTTAGGCTATTCAGAGTTACCCATTAATGAGCTTTTGATCAGTGACTCCCAAGCCAAATGACTTTAGGACAATAGGTGTAGAACACCTCTATGAATCTAATAACTCAAGCAACAAAGGCAACGTAATCAAACCAAGTCAAATAAGGCTTTCTTTTTCTTTTCCTTTTTTTAAGAAAATATGCCAGAATCCAAGATTCGAAACTATATAAGCGTCTAAGTCTTTTATTACCTTGTAATCATGTAAGTTCAACAGAGTGGACACATTTTCAACACAATGACCATGTAAACTATATCAGAAATATAACTAGTTATAACAGTTGGTCAGTGCTTGATGAGTGGGATTTATACCCTCGAATCGGATACTTTATGACTTAAATAATTGCCTGAATTCGTAGTTTTTATGTATTTTTATATAAATATAGTGTTATTGCGCTTAACTGATGTATTGCAGAGCTTTACAATGCTTTTCTAACATTCAGGGGCAAAACGGTCATTTTCCTCATACCTGCGCCGCGGCGCCAAAGCCAAGCTTTGTGCTCACGCCGCGGCGTCACCTTCCTGGCCCTTGCTGACGTCACCCTCACGCCGCGGTGCCATTGAAGCTTCTATGGCTCATGTTTGCAGCGTGAGCTCGAGTGTCCCTCATATTTAATGTGGAAATATGCAATGGCCAACTACATCTGGTGGCTCAAGGCCAGCACCACCTCCGGTGCCCAGGCAGAGAGTGCTTGGCTTGACCTAGCAAAAGAGGGGGAATGATATATAAGAGAAGGAGGCTCTACATAGAATAAGACAGACTCAGTAGATCTGAGAAGAGAATTAGCACAAATTAGTTGTGTTCTATAATTTCCCTTACTTTCTCTTAGATAAATGTTTGTAAATATAGATTAGCTAGATTAGGGAGAAGTATGGGTTTCTTAGGAGCATCAAGAGCAGTGAGCTACACGGACTGGAGAGCTTGATTTGAGTAGAATGCTTAGAGATTGAAGGGCTTTGACAGAGTTTCTTCTTATCTATTTATTGTCTCTAATTTTGTATTTCTTAAATGTTGTCTTTATTGCTACTTGTATTTTGTTCAATAGCTATGAACTGAATATTTGCTCTAAGGTTATAATGGAACCATTTGTTATTTAAAGTGACTGTCTTATCTCTTTGGTTGGCACCATACGATTTGGTTCGATATATTTATGCTTAATGATTCTAGCTAAGACATTAGTGATGATTTTGGTAATTTACATGATATTGACAGAAGGATTGTAGATTTACACCTGAATATATTGACATGTGATTGTGGGTTTCGACTATATAAGTTGTGCGTAGAATAGATATATATCTGTGCGCCACGTGCAGCCTAATTAAGAACTTATGCTTAAATCCTCGTTATGACCAACTCGCATAGACATATGTAGGATTGTATCTAGCTTGGGCGTTCTTTTCTGTTCTATTCCCTAACGGGTGGATCTGGAAAAGATATATTTGTGCATACCTCGACAGAGGTGCATAGACACCTATGTGTTCTCGACCGACATATTGTCGTGACCATTAAGACCAGAGAGAGAAGGGTAGGTAGTTTGATGAAACATAACACGCTAGGTGTTCGACAGAATGCCTGAGTGGGGTGAAGTTGTAACCTTAGCTTGTAATTCCTTAGATTTCCATTCGTTATCCATTTACTTGCTTTGATAATTAATATGCTTAGATTAATCACACTTTCATTTATTGTTATTCGAATAAGACTTTAGCGATACAAAGTCGGTACTTGGTAAATATTAGTGATAGTTCCTCGTAGGTACGACATTCTACTTATCACTATATTACTTGTTAGACCGCGTATACTTGCGCGTGTTTAGTGATCGATTTTTCGACCAACAAGTTTTTTGCACCGTTGTCGGGGAACTATTATTCTAATATTGTCCAATATTGATTTCAATCAATTTAGTCTTACTTTGAACGTATATATATATATATATATATATATATATATATATATATTTCTTCTATTTGTTTGATCCTCCTTTCTTTTTGTTTTCAAGTTTACAGATTATGGACGATCAATGTTATCAATGGCCCTATGAGGGGACGTCGCAACCAAGCTCGGAAGAAGGACTCGAGAAATTGCAAGTTCAAATTGCAAATGCCTTGAGGTTTTCTGACAATCTTGGGTGTCAGTCCACTTAGAATGTCTACTGTCAGGAATGAGCTGACTTTGAACCGATCTCCTATCATCCAAACTGCCAGGGTTATCCACACTCTTGGGACTACAGTCAAGAGAAATATTATGATCTGAATCATGCCTCTCAGTTTGAATATCAGTCTCCGCCGCACTATGAGTTGACATTTCATCTGAATGAGAACTTTTTTGAGTCCTCAACACGTGAAGAAGGTAACAGTCTTGAGGAGCTTCTCACCATCTTTATCGAAAGAAATGAGGTTTGGATGGCACGCCAAGAAGCCGCATTGCTCTTCCTTGAGAATCAATTGGGGCAACTCGTCAATGCCATCACAAATCCACCGCGAGTCAATGCACCGGTCTTAATTGATTTAGACGATGAAGCAATAGAGTATTTGTGATGCCCCCAAAATAGGTATACATCACCCATCTTGAGTCGCCAAATACATTGTACAAAATTCAAATACAACTTAATTATACAACAGTCGTGTAAAATACGATAAAATATAGCTAAGAGTTTAAACAAGAATATTGCATTCTAGACAATATCCACTCACAAATAGAGTCCTCATTACATTTATTGTCACACTATTTTATAGAATAGTGAGAACTACTATAACACCATCTCGGACCATCACTCCGTTCCTCGACTAGTCTCGGCTACATTCTCATTTCCTGAAGAGAACAATGAAAGCAAAAGGGTGAGCTCAACTTGCCTAATAAGAAATGTTATGACTAAGATAATTCAGGATAAATTATCATTAGCCTTCAACAATGTTAAACTGATAAAATATAATAGACATCAAGTTTAACTGCAGCGGAATAAGTAATCCATTAGAAGAGTCAAGTAGAACATGATATCTACTATATTCTATGATTTAAAATGTTTTCATCAATTTTTATCGCTGAGACTCAGCTTAATAAATAAACCACATCATCGAATCATCCCTGCACTATGGGCCAAGGATATTCATTAAATCATCAATGGTCATGACTATACCGAATAATCCCTGGTCATAATCATACCAAAAACTGTCCATCAATGCACTACAGGCCACTAAGGACTTTTACCACATCATTTATAACATTACAGGTCATGATTATACCGAATGATCCCTGATCATAATCATACCAAGTCCATCTATGCACGTAAGCCAAAGATGACTTTCATCACAATATAAGCATGAGGATGATGAAAATGACATAATAATTCAATAAAACAAGTTCAATGATAAATTTTAATGATTTATAATTTAATTTATCCAGAAATCAATAACGTCCAAATTGTCAACATGATACTGCTTTGTAGAGTAAAATTCAAGAATGCTCAGAAGAATATTTCCATGAAAGATACTAGATGAAGCACAAATATCCAGGATATTCTACTAATTTCATGGAGTATAGAAGCTAAAACTTTAACCAACTGAGTATAATAGAATATATGAAACTGCAAATGGATTTTCGCCCGGCATGTGGTAATCCACGTAGACAGATCATTTCCATAATTTAATAAGGAATGAATACAAAGGATCATTCACCATATATGCGGTAATCCACATAGACAGGTTATTCCAACAGAATAATAAAGAATGGAACTAGGTCATGCGTAAATACTTACGAGATAGGATATTCCAATGAATAATAAAGAATGGAATAACAACAGAATTCACTGTGCATGCAATAATCGCATGCACGAGTTATTCCAGCAGAATAATAAAGAATGGAACTAGGTCATGCGTAATCCGCACAGACAGGATATTCCAACAGAATAATAAAAATGGAACCAGGTCATACGTAATCCGCACAGACAGGATATTCTAACAGAATAATAGAGAATGGAATAACAACAGAATTCACTGTGCATGCGATAGACCGCATGCATAAAGTTATTCCAATGAATAATAAAAAATAGAATAATGTAAGAATTTCACCATGTATGCGGTGCCAGATAGATAGGTTATTCCAACATAATAATAAAGAATGGAATAACAACCCTTACGAGTATTGAAAGAAAATAACTCTCTTCATGAATACAAAAGAATAATACCCCTTACCTTAGAAGAAAACTGGATACTGGAATAGTGAGGTAGCAGACTTCTCTTCTTCTTTCCCTCTATAATTTTTCTCTATAATAATTGCTCTATAGCTTTAGTGAATTGGTGAGAAATGAAGGAAGAATGAGCTTCTATTTATAGAAAAATATAGTTTCGATAATTACACGTTTTGGGGCTCGAAATATTACAGTACAATACCTCCAACTTTTCTTTCACTTTTAATTTAGTCCTGCAAGTATTATCAAACTTGCACCACCTCCCTTAATAGTAAATCATGTGAATTAATGGTTCATTCATGTGACTCAATAGTATAATCATGTGAAAAAACTAATTACAGTATAATACCTTCAACTATACCTCCATCTTTAATTTAGTCATGCAAGTATTATCAATCTTGCACCAACTCCCCTAATAGTACATGAATGTAAATCAATAGTACACACACGTGAACAAATAGTTATATGCATGTGAATTAATAGCAATTAATTGCTCATTTATCCGGTTAATTACCCGATTGGTCAATATAACCTCCAGACATCAATTATTATCAAAATAAATATCGATTTTCACTAACACTAATAATTCTAACACAATGGAACTATTAATTTCATCTTTAATCAACACGAACTTATTCATCATTAATATTATAATTCACAATATTTAACAACCAGGTCGTTCCTAGGAAAGAGGGGGCTTTCCAATAAGGATTTCTCTCTATTGGCGCGCAATTAGGTGACCAAACCTCTCATTGACAGAACTTCTAGACATTGTAAATATTGCAAATAATAATATGAATAACTTTGTTGTCTCAATTATTGATTTAATAATATATAAAATATTATGCAGATGATAAAATGACAATAACTGAATCAATAATATGAGAAATATGATGCAGCAATTACTGTAGAAATAATTGAGTAAAACTTAGTGACTTCTCACGTAAGCATCAATAATCAATACCGTGTGCTATTATGCAACCACACGTATTACTGTACTTTTACTACCGGGTAGTTCAACAGTTAACCGGTAAAACTTCTGTTGTTATTTTTATAAAAAGATAATTATGTCGTTTTCTAACTACGACAATACTTCCGTCATAGGGTCCATTAATGATTGTCTTGTCGCATTTAATATTCCCGTTAAAACGAATATTCCCTAACCAATCGAATATTATATAACCACTTGCTTACTTTTGCAAAATTTATAAATATTACCCACAACTATAACATTATATTATATCCACACCATAATATTCAAAAAATATATTTCGAGAGAAATTAATCTTTATTCATAAAAGTTTTGGTCTTACAACCTCCCCTTCTTATGAAATTTCGTCCTCGAAATTAGGGTGCGTACCTGGTATGTCGAAGAGGTGAGGATTGAAAGTAGTATGCACATAAGCCAATCATTTTTGATGATAAAGCATATACTTTGTAACAATCTTATTCATTTATTAATAAAAGTATTAATTTATTAAAGGCTTTTAATTATCTACATGATCTTTGTTTTTATAATATGTGATAAACCCATAGTTTTAAGCAATGCTTTTAGAATAATGATGATGATCATTCTAATGAGATCTAAATTCTTAGAAAGCTTAAAACTAAAATAGTTCCCAATCATTGGATTACTAAATTGGGGATTAGTGAATCCAGGATAGATTGGGTACATACGTTCTTGCTCATTGGATGAGGATGATTGATCTCATGATCATTTGTGTGGAGACACTAATGCAAGTATGTAGGTGCTTATTAGAGAATAAGTTCTTTGAACGCATTGGCTCGCTAAGGAATACCTAATGGAGTTTTATTTGCTGTCAATAGGAATTCTGTAGTGATAGTAGTACAAGTAATCCTTGGACTTGAGATCATCATAGTATCTTGTGTATGATGAGTTATACTTTGACTTATTCCTTAAGACCCTTAGGGTATATCAAAGGGTATGCTTGGGTATAATAAGTTGTACATGGAGATAATGTATGATTAATAAAGAATCTACCACTTCTAATAAAAAAAGAAGAAATGTCCTATGTGATTCGATAAATGACAACCCAGTAGTCCTTGGTAGAAGTGCAGAATGAAATTAGAAAGGAGTTTCTAATTTGCATTATTTGAGTTGTGCATTTAAGAGTCGAAATACATATAATTAAATAAAATAAGACTTGTGACAAGAATTCCATATCTTATATTTAATTGGGACATCATGGTGGAAGGATTGAATTAGACGGTAACTATTTACTCAAAGGTTCTTTTATGATTAATGTTGAAATCTATATTATCCGGAAAGTCGTTGATCGCTAGGGAGGCTTATCCCTATTGTAGAATAAATATTATTTATTTAAATAAATTAATTATTTAATTTATTTATTTAAATAAGATTAGAATTGTTCTAATTGATGTATTCACAACTAGGTTTAATATGGAGAACCTAAAGGGTCACACCATAAAAGGAAGAATAATTATTTAAGAAGTTAATGGCATAATCGTAATAATATATGTTAAGTATATTTAATTTAATCTATGGTGATAGAATAAATTAAATAGCTTAATATTTATTATTTAATATTTTAGAAATATTAAATATAAATTAATAAGAGGAGTCTTATTAATATTATTACAATTATTATTATTTTAATTTCTAAAAGAGTTTAGGAATTAATTTAATATAAGTACTCTCATTTATTCCTAATTGGATTAGGAAGGAAAATTAGTTAAAGGAGTTTAATTAATTATCCCTAATTAGATTAGGAGCTTAATTAATTAAAAGAATTTAATTAATTAAAACCCAATTCCTTAATTGTTAAGGTGGGTTGCCCACATCTATAAATAAGAGGAGTCTTATTATGGGTGCTAAGAGTTGTTGACTTTAACAACTACGTAATAATTCCAAGTTGTTGGGAGTACACCTTTCTATAGAGATAGAAAAACTAGGGTTTAGCCAACCACCTTCTTCTCTTGAATTTTTTCTTCCTTGGTGGATCACCTCCAGAGGCCAAACATTTGGGTGGCTAACGTTGATCGAAAGGAAGGAACCAAACCCGGTGGATTCAAGATTGAACGCGAAAGGATTTGGAGGTGAACTTTGCACGAGGAAGCTCGATCTTGAGGGTATGATTTATTCTTTATCTTTTTCGTTTAATTAATAATTATGCATAAAGGATGATCCGGGTATATGGTTTGTAAATTTTTTAAACTCTGATTTTATCACGCCTCCGCTTAATTTGTGCAATTTGATTGCGCACATGAATATTACAAACCTAACAGTGGCATCAGAGCCAAACCTTTATGCGAATTATTAATTGTTTTAATTTGATATGTATATTGATATGTGTTTAGAACAATTTAATTGGGCATAATTTTATTGTATAAAATTTATTTAAAAAAAAAAAAAGGTACAATTTTGGCTGCTAAATCCTTGCCATGTGACTCACGGTTTTTCCTTTATTTCCGTGACTAGCATGTCCGGTTTTATGTTTCCGCTATGCTTATGAAAAAAAAAAAAAAACAGGCATGAATTTGCATGGAAATAATAGGAATTTCAAAGTAAAGCAGAGAAATTTTTTTTTTTATGGAAGCAGTACAGCTTTTAATATAAATGCGGAAATCGAGAAATGTTATAAAGATGGCGAGATTCACATGTTTATTGATTAAGAAGGAGCATATATATATATATATATATATATATATATATATATATATATATATATATATATATATACTTTAAAATAAAAGTTTATTTTAATTTTAAAATAAAGGTTTATTTTAATATTAAAATAAAGAGTTTATTTTAATTTTAAAATTAGAATTTCATGCTAACTAATTAGAGTTGGAATTGGATTCCATAATAACTAATTGGAGTTGAAATTGATCTTTCCTTAAATAAAGGAGTTTATTTAGATATGAAATAGATTTCATATTATTCAAAATAAAAGAGTTTATTTGTGAATAGGAAAGAGAATCCGTATTTCCTTAAATAAAAGAGTTTATTTAAATATGAAATAAGATTTCATGTTATTCAAAATAAAGGAGTTTATTTATGAATAGGAAAGAATATCCGTGTTTCCTTTAATATTTTTTTTACATGGAATTGGATTCCATAATTAATTAAAATAAAAGAGTTTATTTTAATTAGAGATTTTTTATTATTACATGGAATTGGATTCCATAATTAATTAAAATAAAGGAGTTTATTTTGATTAAAGATTTTGATTAAAATAAAATAGTTTATTTTATTCAAAATTAGATAAATTAAAATAAAATAGTTTTATTTTGATTTAAATTTGGATTAAAATAAAGGAGTTTATTTTAATTCAAAAATAGATTTTATACTAACTAAATTTGCCCATTAAATGATATCAATATATATATTAAATGTTTATTATTCATGAGATGAATGTTATTTATTGATGCGTATGGTGATGTGTATGATAATAAATGGGATTGATTATGGACTATCACCAATGTGATTGGATTTTATTTTAGTTGGATGCATCAATGTATGGGTTTTATTAAATGGGGTCTGCGTACCTCGTCTTCTCTAATTTTTCTTAATGTAAATTTTATCTCTCCTATGTACTTCCCTCGATTCACGATCAAGGTTTCTATTTATTTTAAATAGTTTTGTAATAGGAATAATTAGAATTATTTTAAAAAATTGGAGATCAAGGAACAAGGAGCGCTTGAAGACCCATTTGTAATGGAGCCTCGGGTTTAAATGTAATAGTTATATTTAAATATTAATTCTTGCACCCTTAGGGTTTGACCTTTTTGGTTCACTTGGTGGCTCTAGTGAACCAAACTAGAATAAAAGTCCATAATCAATCCGGGTAGAATATAGTATTCTATATGTGCATGCTTATACTATATATATATTATATATTATGCAAACTTGCTTCGCATGTTCATTAATATGATATTTTATATATATATATATATATAAATGCGCTTAAACAAGATGAGACAAATTAATAACAAACCCCTCAATTTTTTATATTAAGTCCTAAGCGTTCAAAGATATTTGGAATATCGAACGTCGCCTTCTAGCATGATAAAATTAATAGAGTATTAAATATTTAATATGAGTTTGTTGTGTCATCACAAGGCAAGTATTAAGTATTTAAGATGTTAATTTATCACATTTGATGCTTATAAAGAAAATTGAATAATATTGTTTTGTTGTGTCACCACAAGGATGATATTTTTCTTTTTGAATATATGGAGTGCTAGGTTGGACTTAACTTGGATAATTTTGATTCTGGATGTGCCACCACTTGATCAAAATAATCTAAGAGGCAAAATACAAGGAGTTGCATAGTTGATGTAATTGACAAAAGTTGTCTACCTATTTATTTATATATAGTTTGTTGTGTCACCACAAGGCTATATACATTTGAAATGGGATCCTTATTCTCACTAGCAAATCTTTAATTAGATTTTCCCGAACTATATAAGTGAGGGTAATATAGTTTGAAGAAAATAGTGGGAGATACCAATTTAAAACAAGACCTAAATTATTTTGGTAATTAATAAAAGAATGTATGTTAAAATGTTGTTAATTACAAATTCATTTACAGAATTTTACAATGTCTAAAATTACTATCACTGCGAAGCATATTAGATGCTAAATTAATCGGTAATCAATTAAACGGATTGGTTAAGGAATTTGAGAATAGTTCTCATAGTGAAAAGCTATCTTATGTCCATAATACGCCTATCCTCGCAATGGTTGCGCATAATGCCTTTGAGGAAGACATTGCTACTTTTAGAAAGTGGCAAAATGATGCACGATTGGCTCAATGCATCATGCTCGCATCCACGAGTAACGAGCTTGTTGTCACAAGATGAAACTATGGATGCTCCTAATATATTCCCGCACATCAAGTAGTTGATGGTGAGGAAAGTGGGACCGATAGATATCGAGATATCTAAGGAGCTCTTCCGATCTAGAATGGCCAATGGCACTATATATCTGCAGAAAAAAAAAAATTCTTAACATAATCAATTTGATTGATCAATTAGGACAACAAGTTTTGTCATGGATGGATAGTTGAGCCAAGATTTGATCTTGCATTCACTCCCGGACTCCTTTCACAATTGTTGTGAATTTTTTCATATGAACAAGCTAGATATCAGCTTTGCTGATTTGCTTAACATGTTGAAAAATGATGAGAGTCACTTTCCAACCAAGAAAGATCAAGTCTTACTGGTAGGGGCCAAAGGATCTTCTGAAAAGAAGAACGATTCAAAGAAGGTATATAGAAAGGCATAAACAAAGGATAATAAGAACAAAAGCGTCACGGATAGCAAAGGAGTTTGCTTCCACCGCTATAAGTCCGGACCTTTGGAAAGAAAGCGCAAGAAGCATCTTGTAGAGGCTAACCAAAGAAGCTTAGTGAAGTTTCTGTTATAATACGCTTTTTGTTCATGATTTAAAATAAATTTTTCTTTAAGTCGAGGTTCTACTTGGGTATTGGATACGGACTTTGGTTATCATAAATATAGATTTATGAAGGACCAAGCGAAGTAGAAAGTTAAACAAAGATAAGTAATCCTATATGTGGAAAATGAAGCAAAGGTTCTTTGCATTAGCTATAGAAACTTATAGTTTAGCAACGCCTACGGGCAAATCTATTAAGTCAATAAGTTGTTATTGTATTCCGTTTTTGTTAAAAATATTATTTCCATTTTATTGTTGGACAATGAAAACTTTGGTATTATAATTAAGAACAATTGTTGTTCTATTTATAATAATAATGTTTTGTATAGAATCTGGAATATTACTTAATAAATTTTGTATACTTGACTTACATGAAAATAATTTTGCATATTGAACAAATTAGTATAAGAAAAGGAGATGATCATTCAAAGAGTTGAATGTGTGTATTTGCTAAAAATACAAGTGTGAATTATTTGAAAGGTTCAAAGAATTGAAGTGAAACAAATTGACAAAGTATTAAGATTCTTTGATTAGATCAAGGAATAAATACTTGTGCAATAAGTTTCTAGATCATCTCAAATGGTTTTCTCATAATGGACACATCCTGATACGTAATAATTGATTGATGTATCTAAAAGGAAAAATCGTACCTTGTTGGACATGGTGCGGTCCATAATGATTTTACCGACATTCCAAAGTATCCTTCTAGGGTCATGTCCTAGAAATGGCTGCATATCTACGAAAATGGTAACCTCAAAATCCACCCCAAGACTCCATAAAAGTTATGGATAGGAGGATTCTAATCTTAAGTATGTTAAGATAAGGGGTTGTCCAACTTATGTGAAAAGGTTTCAAAAGGATAAGCTTGGGACAAGATTTGACAAGTGTCGATTTGTGGGACATCCTAAAGTAAGTTTAGGGTATATGTTCTATAATTCTACTTAGCAAAAGGTGTTTGTTACGAAACACACGCCTTCTAAGATAAAGGCGTTTATCATTGAAGGGCTAGTAGGAGGATAATAGATCTTGAAGAGTTCAAGAACCACAAAACACTATAAGTCAAATAAGAGGAACTCGTAGATAGACCTATTGTACCACAAACAGAATCGTAAATCGGAATAGTACAGAAGATACCGGGGAGGTATGGATTCATCATAGATGATGATGATGATGAGGTACGATCATAGAAGATGATGATCCAGAGTTACATACGATGAGGTAAGTTTCTAGTGTGTAAAAAAGGGTCGATTGGGAGCGTCGTGAAATTTCTAGTATTATATGTTGATATACTACAAATGAGGAATTACATACCAATGCTACAATCAGTAAAGATAAAGTTGTCTAAAAATTCCTCCACGAATGATTTGGGAAGAGTATCTTAATTGGGGATGCAAATCTATATAGATAGATTTAAAAGGATGCTCGACTTAACCCAAGGAACGTATATTCATTTGATGCTAAAGTCGTTTAGCATGGCAAACTCCAAGAGATGTCTCATGTTGATGAGCCATGGAGTGTATCTCTCTTAATAGTCCCCATAGACTCCAAAGAAGAGAGATCGCATGAGTGACAATCATGTATGCAATGAAATATACGAGACCTGATGTTGATCGGTCATATTCTGGAGAAGATCACTGTAAGACAGTTAAAAACATCTTAAAGTTCTTAACCGGCACTAAGGATGTGATCATATTCATGGTGGGTCTTAATTAAAACTAGAGGGCTTAATGGACTCAAGTTTTTCGCATGCAGACAAGATGACGAAAATCCACTTTAAGGTAAAGCGTTATCTTGAAGCGGTGGTGCGTTGAATGGAAAGGTTCCAAACAAAGAAAGAGTTCTTTGGTTTAGTGATAAAGACAAAGTATATAGCTATAAATGAAGTCGCAAGTTGATTGTTTGGATTAAAAGTTCATTACGAGAACTAGGAATAGTTCTAAGTCTCATCTTGGATCTAAACATGTGTTGTGGCACTTTCATTTGATTATTAGAATCATTGAAAGATGGGAAATCACTATAGAGATAGTGGACTCTCATAAACAACATTACATATCCATTAATTAAAGCTTATCCAACAAACAGGATAATCGCGTCACTTAGAGAAGAAGAGTATGAGTTACCATGACGATTGGTTTTTAGTGCAAGTGGGAGATTGAAAGTAGTAGTACACATAAGCCAATCATGTTTGTTTGATGATAAAGCATATACTTTGTAACAATCTTATTCATTTATTAATAAAAAGTATTAATTTATTAAAGGCTTTTAATTATCTACATGATCTTTGTTTTTTTATAATATGTGATAAACCCATAGTTTTAAGCAATGCTTTTAGAATAATGATGATGATCATTCTAATGAGATCTAAATTCTTAGAAAGCTTAAAACTAAAATAGTTCCCAATCATTGGATTACTAAATTGGGGATTAGTGAATCCGGGATAGATTGGTATATCGTTGCTCACTCATCATTGGATGAGGATGATTGATCTCATGATCATTTGTGTGGAGACACTAATGCAAGTATGTAGGTGCTTATTAGAGAATAAGTTCATCGAACGTGGCTCGCTAAGGAATACCTAATGGAGTTTTATTTGTCGTCAATAGGAATTCTGTAGTGATAGTAGTACAAGTAATCCTTGGACTTGAGATCATCATAGTATCTTGTGTATGATGAGTTATACTTTGACTTATTCCTTAAGACCCTTAGGGTATATCAAAGGGTATGCTTGGGTATAATAAGTTGTACATGGAGATAATGTATGATTAATAAAGAATCTACCACTCTACAAAAAGAAGAGAAATGTCCTATGTGATTCGATAAATGACAACCCAAAGAGTCCTTGGCAAGGAGAATGAAATTAGAAAGGAGTTTCTAATTTGCATTATTTGGAGTTGTGCATTTAAGAGTCGAAATACATATAATTAAATAAAATAAGACTTGACAGTAATTCCATGTCTTATATTTAATTTGGACATTGTATGGTGGAAGGATTGAATTGTACGGTAACTATTTACTCAAAGGTTCTTTTATGATTAATGTTGAAATCTATATTATCTGGAAAGTCGTTGATCGCTAGGGAGGCTTATCCCTATTGTAGAATAAATATTATTTATTTAAATAAATTAATTATTTAATTTATTTATTTAAATAAGATTAGAATTGTTCTAATTGATTTATTCACAATAGGTTTAATATGGAGAACCTAAAGGGTCACACCATAAAAGGAAGAATAATTATTTAAGAAGTTAATGGCATAATCGTAATAATATAGTTAAGTATATTTAATTTAATCTATGGTGATAGAATAAATTAAATAGCTTAATATTTATTATTTAATATTTTAGAAATATTAAATATAAATTAATAAGAGGAGTCTTATTAATATTATTACAATTATTATTATTTTAATTTCTAAAAAGAGTTTAGGAATTAATTTAATATAAGTACTTTTATTTATTCCTAATTGGATTAGGAAAGAAAATTAGTTAAAGGAGTTTAATTAATTATCCCTAATTAGATTAGGGAGCTTAATTAATTAAAAGAATTTAATTAATTAAAACCCAATTCCTTAATTGTTAAGGTGGGTTGCCCACATCTATAAATAAGAGGAGTCTTATTATGGGTGGTAAGAGTTGTTGACTTTAACAACTACGTAATAATTCCAAGTTGTTGGGAGTACACCTTTTCTATAGAGATAGAAAAACTAGGGTTTAGCCAACCACCATTCTTCTTGAATTTTCTTCTTCCTTGGTGGATCACCTCTAGAGGCCAAACATTTGGGTGGCTAACGTTGATCAAAGGAAGGAACCAAACCCGGTGGATTCAAGATTGAACGCGAAAGGATTTGGAGGTGAACTTGTACCTGAGGAAGCTCGATCTTCAAGGGTATGATTTATTCTTTATCTTTTCGTTTAATTAATAATTATGCATAAAGGATGATCCGGGTATATGGTTTGTAAATTTTTTAAACTCTGATTTTACACGCTTCCGCTTAATTTTTGCAATTTGATTGCGTTATGAATATTACAAACCTAACAAGGATACCTTGATTTCATTTCAGATTCTAACTCTCAGGTCATTTCCTCAACATCGTGGTTTCTCCACAAAACTTTGACTTGAGGTATAACTTTAGAGCGTAGAATATGATCCTTCTTATCTAAGATTTTAACAGGTACCTCTTCATACGTTAATCTTCCGCTATCTCATTCGGTTCTAATTCAATAATGTGGTTCGGGTCTTTCACATATTTACGTAACATAGATATGTGAAAAACGTTATGAAACGAAGACGTACTTTAGTAAAAGCGAGTCTATAAAATACGATTCTTACTCGATCGAGGATTAAAAATGGGCCAATGAATCAAGGATTGAGGTTTCCTCTCTTTCCAAATCTTGTAACTCCTTTCCATGGAGCAACACATAACAACACATGATCTCCAATATTGAATTCCACGTCCTTTCGATGAAGATTAATAAAACTCTTTTGTTGATTTTGTGAGGTTTTTATACGTTATCGGATCGTTTGAATCTTTTTCGTAGTCATAAGTACCATCTCCAATTCCAACAATATTGCTTCACCCACCTCATCCTAGTATACTGGAGAACGACACTTTCTTCCATACAACGCCTCAAATGGAGCCATGCCAATACTTGCTTGATAACTGTTGTTGTAGGAAAACTCCACCAATGGTAAGAACTTGTCCCAACTTCCCTTGAAGTCAAGGACACAGAGTCTTAATAAATCTTTAAGAGTTTGAATAGTCCTTTTCGACTGCCCATCCGTTTAAGGATGATATGCCGTACTAAATCGTAAATCCGTGCCCATAGCTTTTTGCAAACTAACCCAAAATCTTGAAGTGAATCTTGGGTCTCGATCAGAAACTATGGATACTGGCACACCATGCAATCTTACAATCTCGTTTATGTACATACTAGCAAGACGTTCAAGTGTATAAGTTTCTCGTATCGGTAAAAAATGAGCAGAATTGGTCAATTTATCAACATTGACCCAAATCACATCTATACCTTGAGAAACCTTGGGAAGACCAGTAACAAAATTCATGGTAATGTGCTCCCACTTCCATTCTGGAATTTCAAGTGGTTGCTATGGACCTTTTGGCACTTGATGCTCCGCCTTGACTGGTTGACAAGTTAGACACCTTGAGATAAACCCTGCTATCCCTCTCTTCATATTCCTCCACCAAAATGTATGTCGGAGATCACGATACATTTTGGTACTCCCAGGATGGATTGAAAATGGTGTGTTGTACGCCTCCATCATGATTTTATACTTCAAGTTAGAATCGTTAAGAACATAAAGTCTAGAGTTAACTCGAAGTATTCCTTCTTCGTCGATTCTTGCTTCTGGAATAGCACCTTCTTTCACTTTCTTCTTCATACGCATCAGCTCCAGGTCTGTAGTTTGAGCAGCTTTAACTTTATCGATTAATGTCGGTTCTACTCGTATATTCGCCGTTATCACATGGGTCCCTGGAGTCTTTTACTCTATCTCCATCCTTCGCAAGTCATACAAAATGGGTCTTTGCATTGACAATATTGCACTCGTACCCGCATATGATCTTCTACTCAATGCGTCAGCTACTACATTCGCTTTTTCAGGATGGTATTGGATGGTATGATCATAATCTTTCAACAGCTCAAGCCATCGTCGTTGCCACATGTTGAGTTCCTTTTGAGTGAATAAATATTTGAGGCTTTTATGATCCGTATAGATCTCCACCTTCTCTCCATACATGTAATGCCTCCAAACCTTAAGCGCAAAAATGACTGCTGCCAACTCTAGATCATGAGTAGGATAATTTCTCTCATATTCTTTGAGTTGTCGTGAGGCATAGGCTATGACTTTCCCATATTGCATGAGAACACATCCTAACCCTTTGCCTGAAGCATCACTGTCGATGACAAATCCCTTGAGCGGATGGTATTAGCCGTAAGCAGTGCTAAAATGAGTCTTCTCTTGAGTTTTTGAAAACTCTTCTCACATTCCTCGCTCCAACCGAACTTTCTATCTTTTTGAGTCAGCTGCGTTAATGGAGTAGCGATTTGAGAAAACCCTTCTACAAATCTCCGATAATAACTAACTAAGCCGAGAAAACTACGTACTTCGGTCACTGACTTAGGCTGCTCCCAGCTTTGAATTGCTTCAATCTTTGTTGGGTCAACATATATTCCATGATTTGATAACACGTTCCTAAGCAATGCAACTTCCTCAAGCTAGAACTCGCATTTCTTCAACTTGGCATATAGCTTGTTTTCACGAAGCTTTTGGAGTATCAGCATCAAGTGTTGCTCATGGTCTTCACGAGTTTTGGAGTATATGAGGATGTCATCAATAAAGACGAACACAAAGTGATCCAAATATTCCTTGAATACTCGGTTCATCATGTCCATGAAGGCAGCAGAAGCATTAGTCAATTCAAAAGATATGACTAGGAATTCATAATGCCGCATTAGGAGTTCCGAAGCGATCTTTGGAATGTCATTAGTTTTAATCTTCAACTGATGATATCCGGAACGAAGATCAATCTTTGAAATGAATTTGGCTCCTTGCAACCGGTCAAACAGGTCATCAATACGAGGCAACGGGTACCTATTTTTGATGGTGACATGATTCAACTCCCGATAATCAATACAAAGTCGCATACTTCCATCTTTCTTCTTCATGAATAGAACAGGAGCACCCCAAAGAGACGTACTAGGGCGAATGAAACCAATGTCTAACAATTCCTATAGTTGGGTTTTTAACTCCTGAAGCTCAATAGGAGTCATTCGATATGGAGCTTTTGAAATGGGTTTTGTACCAGATTCAAGGTCGATACAAAATTTAATTTCACGCTCTGGGGGTAGGCCAAGAAGTTCTTCAGGGAATACGTCAGGAAATTTATTAACGATAGAAATATCATTCAAATCTGACGTATTTTTATTTAAATCTGTGACATGGGCTAAGAAAGCTTGACATCCGTTTTTCAATAAACGAATAGCTTTATGACTTGATATTACAGTGATTGAATTTAGTGGTTTGGTTGCTTGAATTCGTATAATAGGTTGGTTAGGAATATGAAAGCTAACAACCTTACGAAAAGTATGATGAGTAGTTAACCAATCGATTCCTAAAATCACATCAAAGGCAAGTATTTTCAAAGAGATAAGATCGACAGGTAACGTGAAAGTGTTGATTTGAATAAATAAGATTTATAAACAGTGGAGGTAACGAAGGTTTCTACTAACGAAGTTTCAACCAATAAGTCAAAGTCTAACTTCTCTGGGGTCAAATTTAAACGTTGAACGCAAGCAAGAGAGATAAAAGAATCGGTAGAACCGGTATCTAATAAGGTATAGACTTCATAAAAATTTATAATTAACTAACCCGTGCTAACTTTGTTCGGGTTACTCGCTTTTTGAGAAGTCACGAAAAATGCTCTTTCTGAAATCACCGACTTTGTTTTGTCTCAGATCGCCTTTGGTGCCAATGTCCCAAATTTGGACTTGACTTTGGTGCCACGATAAAATCGAAGCTAGGTGACCTTCTTTTCCACAATTGTAACATGCTTTGGATCGCATCGCGATGCGGTTTGGACTTATGTGTCCTTCCCTCCACATTTTGTAACATACGCAATCTAATCGTCGTTCTCCTTCCTTAACAATGGTCTTTGGTCTTGATGTCTTTCCATCATTGTTGAATCTCCTCTTCTTGAAATGTCCACTCTTATTGTCTTGGCCATGTTTACCACCGAAGTGGTTACCATTTCTGGCATGTTGATTCCCACCATGTTTGTTGTCACCACTTCGATGACTGCTACCACTGGTATTATCGACTTGCCGGCTGCTCTCTCTTAGTTGGGTTGAATCATTAACGTGCTCCAATAACTGAGCCCTATTCACAACATCTGAATACAAACACAGTTTATGAGAGATAAGGTATTGACGTATCTCGAGTTTCAAACCTCTTAGAAACATCCACGTCATTCTCTCCTCATCATCAACCAAGTGGGACGCAAACCGAGACAACTCGGCAAACTTAGCCTCGTACTGCAACACGGTCATATTGTTTTGCTCCAACTTGATGAATTCTACCTCCTTCATGTGATGAATACATTCGGGAAAGTACTTGTCGTTGAATAATTCTTGGAACTTCTCCCAAGACATCTTCAAGTCTGGCAGTCGAGTACGCTTTCTTGTTTTTCCCACCAAGAATCGCCTCTCCTCGCAACATGAAGGTGGCAAAGGGAACCTTTTGCTCCTTGGAACATCCCAAGACATCAAATATCTTGGTGATCTGCTTTATCCATGTCTTCGCTTTAAGTGGTTTTGACTCTCCCAAAAACTCCGGTGGTCCCAGCTCTTTGAACTGCTTAGCAGTGACCAGCTGTGGGTTGCCATTGTTTTCACCTGCATTACGAACATGAGTCTCTCTTGTTTGGTGTTGCATGAATTGCATAAAGCCTCTGAACATCCCATTGTTCATCATCTGATCGGTGTTATATATTACCTGAGGATTATTGTCCCCCTGTTGCACATTATCCTGGGTATTGATCGTTGGTGACTCAACGGTCTCATGTGCTTCATTGCTGATCTCAACATTTTCAGATGCCATTTTCAAACACTATCACAAAACAAGGGTTAATTGAAATGCAACATATTATCCCTATACTCTGACTGACCAATTAAATACCAAATAAACTTAGGTAGGTCATACTAGCAAAGGAATTCCCCGTCTCTCCCCTCCTAATTCTTGTCTCACATCTCAGCCAGGGATCATATACCTAAGCTTTGATACCAACAGTGACGCCCCCAAAATAGGTATACATCATCCATCTTGAGTCGCCAAATAAATGGTACAAAATTCAAATACAACTTAATTATACAACAGTCGTGTAAAATACGACAAAACATAGTTGAGAATTTAAACAGGAATATTGCCTTCTAGACAATATCCACTCTCAAATAGAGTTCTCATTACATTTATTGTCACACTATTTAATAGAATAGTGAGGACTACTATAACACCATCTCGGACCATCACTCCGTTCCTCGACTAGTCCCAGCTACGTTCTCATTTCCTGAAGGGAACAATGAAAGCAAAAGGGTGAGATTAACTAGCCCAGTAAGAAATGTTATGACTAAGATAATGTAGGATAAATTATCATTAGCCTTCTACAATGTTAAACTAATAAAATACAATATACATTAAGTTTAACTGCAGCGGAATAAGCAATCCATTAGAAGAGTCAAGTAGAGCATGATATCTACTATCTTCTATGATTTAAAATGTTTTCATCAATTTTATCATTTGAGACAAATTTTAATAAATTAACCACATCATCGAATAATCCTCGCACTACACAGCCAATGATATTCATTAAATCATCAATGGTCGTGACTATACCTAAGAATAATCCCTGGTCATAATCATACCAAAAACTGTCCATCAATGCACTACAGGTGTGACACCCCCAAAACAGGTATACATCACCCATTTTGAGTCGCCAAATACATGGTACAAAATTCAAATACAACTTAATTATACAACAGTCGAATAAAATACGACAAAACATAATCTAAGAGTTTTAATAAGAATATTGTCATCTAGACAATATCCACACTCAATAGAGTCCTCATTACATTTATTGTCACACTATTTAACAGAATAGTGAGGACTACTAATGCTATCATCTGGACCATCACTCCGTTCCCCAACTAGTCCCGGCTACGTTCTCATTTCCTGAAGAGAACAATGAAAGCAAATGGGTGAGCTCAACTAGCCCAGTAAGAAATATTATGACTAAGATAATGCAGAATAAATTATCATTAGTCTTTAACAATGTTAAACTGATAAAATACAATAGACATCAAGTTTAACAGCAGCAGAATAAGCAATCCATTAGAAGAGTCAAGTAGAGCATGATATCTACTATCTTCTATGATTTAAAATATTTTCATCAATTTTTATCGCTGAGACTCAGCTTCATAAATAAACCACATCATCTAATCATCCCTGCACTACGGGCCAAGGATATTCATTAAATCATCAATGGTCATGACTATACCGAATAATCCTTGGTCATAATCATACCAAAAAATGTCCATCAATGCATTACAGGCCACTGAAGACCTTTACCACATCATTTATAACATTACAGGTCATGATTATACCAAATGATCCCTGGTCATAATCATACCAAGTCCATCTATGCACGTAAGCCAAAGACGACTTTCATCACAATATAAGCATGAGGATGAAGACAATGACATAATAATTTAATAAAACAAGTTCAAGAATAAATTTTAAAGATTTATAAGTTAATTTATCCTGAAATCAATTACGTCCAAATTGTCAACATGATACTGCTTTGTAGAGTAAAATTCAAGAATGCTCAGAAGAATATTTCCATGAAATGATCTTTGGATGAAGCGCAAATATCAGGATATTCTACTAATTTCATGGAGTATAGAAGTCAAAACTTTAACCAATGAGTATAATAGAATATATAAAGCGCAAATGGATTTTTGCTCCGCCATGCAGTAATCCACGCAGTATGCATCATTTCCACAATTTAATAAGGAATGAATACGAAGGATCATTCACCATGCATGTGGTAATCCACATAGACGAGTTATTCAATAGAACAATAAGGAATGGAATAATGGAAGAATTTACGTGCATGCGATAGACCCATGATAGACGAAAAGTTATTCCAATGAGAATAACAAATAATGGAACGGTCGTCACGTAAAACGCGCGCATGCAGATTATTCCAACAGAGTAATAAATAATGGAACCGGTCGTGCGTAAACGCACAAACGTGATATTAAAACGAATAATAAATAATGGAACAAAGTCATGCGAACGCACGCATATGATGATATTAAACAGAATAATTAAGAATGAAATAATAGAAGAATTTCACCATGTATGCGGTACTTCGCATAGACATGTTATTCTAACATAATAATAAAGAATGGAATAACAAAAGAATTTCACCATATATACGGTAGTCCGCGTATACAGGTTATTCCAATAGAATAATTAGGAATGGAATAATAATAACTCTTTTCATGAATACGAAAAAAATAATACCCCTTACCTCAAAAGAAGACTGGATACTAGAATAGTGTGGTAGCAGACTTCTCTTCTTCTTTCTCTCTATAATTTCTCTCTATAATAATTGCTCTAAAGCTTTAGTGAATTAGTGAGAAATGAAGGAAGAATGAGCTTCTATTTATAGGAAAATATAGTTTCAATAATTGCACATTTTGGGGCTCAAAATATTACAGTACAATACCTCTAACTATTCTTTTATTTTTAATTTAGTCCTGCAAGTATTATCAAACTTTCACCACCTCCCCTAATAGTAAATAATGTGAATCAATAGTTCAAACATGTGAACCAATAGTTATAATCATGTGAAAATACGAATTATAGTATAGTACCTCCATCTATACCTCTATTTTTAACTTAGTCATGCAAGTATTATCAATCTTGCACCAACTCCCCTAATAGTACAAAAATGTGAATCAATAGTACACACATGTGAGCAAATAGTTATAATCATGTGAATTAATAGCAATTAATTTCTCATTTATCCGATTAATTATCCGACTGGTCAGTATAACTTCCAGACATCAATTAATATCGAAATAAATGTCGATTTCCACTAACACTAATAATTCCAACACAATGGAACTATCAATTTCATCTTTCATCAATACGAACTTATTCATCATTAATATTATAATTCACAATATTTAACAACCAGGTCGTTCCCCGGAAAGAGGGGGCTTTTCAATAAGGATTTCTCCCTATTGGCGTGCAATTAGGTGACCAAACCTCTCATTAACAGAACTTCTAGACATTGTAAATATTGAAAATAATAATATGAATAACTTTGTCGTCTCAATTATTGATTTAATAATATATAAAATATTATGCAGATGATACTGTGACAATAACTGAATCAATAATATGAGAGATATGATGCAACATTTACTGTAGCAATAATTGAGTATAACTGAGTGACTTCTCACGTAAGCATCAATAATCAATACCGCGTGCAACAATGCAACCACGCGCATTATCGTACTTTTACTACAGGGTAGTTCAATAGTTTTAACAAGTAACACTTTTTCATTATTTTTTATAAAAGATAATTATGTCATTTTCTAACTACGACAATACTTGGTTGTGGGGTCCACCAATGATTGTGTTGGTTATACGAATATTCCCTGTTAAAACGAATATTTCCCGACCAATCGAATATTATATAACCACTTGCTTACTTTGCAAAATTTATAAATATTACCCACAACTATAACATTATATCAAATCTACACCATAATATTAAAAAATATATTTTAAGAAAATTATTCTTTATTCATAAAAGTTGGGGTCTTATAACCTCCCCTTTTTATGAAATTTCATCCTCGAAATTAGGGTACGTACCTAGTATATCGAAGAGGTGAGGATATCTTGACTTTATCTCAGATTCTAACTCCTAGGTCATTTCTTCCAACTCGTGGTTTCTCCACAAAACTTTGACTTGAGGTATAACCTTGGAGCGTAGAATATGATCCTTCTTATCCAAGATTTTAACAGGTAACGCTTCATACGTTAAATCTTCCGCTATCTCATCCGGTTCTAATTTAATAATGCGGTTCGAGTTTTTCACATATTTACGTATCATAGATATGTGAAAAACGTTATGAACACGAGACATACTTGGCGGTAAGGCGAGTCTATAGGCCACAGTTCCTACTCGATTGAGGATTAAAAATGGGCCAATGAATCGAGGATTGAGCTTTCCTCTCTTTCCAAATCTTGTAACTCCATTCCATGGAGCAACACGTAACAACACATGATCTCCAATATTGAATTCCACGTCTTTTCGATGAAGATCAGCATAACTCTTTTATCGATCTTGTGAGGTTTTTATACGTTGTCGGATCGTTTGAATCTTTTCTGTAGTCATACGTACCAACTTTGGTCCCAACAACATTGATTCACCCACCTCATCCCAGTATACTAGAGAACGACACTTTCTTCCATACAACGCCTCAAATGGAGCCATGCCAATACTTGCTTGATAACTGTTGTTGTAGGAAAACTCCACCAATGGTAAGAACTTGTCCCAACTTCCCTTGAAGTCAAGGACACAGAGTCTTAATAAATCTTTAAGAGTTTGAATAGTCCTTTTCGACTGCCCATCTGTTTGAGGATGATATGCTGAACTAAATCGTAAATCCGTGCCCATAGCCTTTTGCAAACTAACCCAAAATCTTGAAGTGAATCTTGGGTCTCGATCAGAAACTATGGATACTGGCATACCATGCAATCTTACAATCTCGTTTATACACATACTAGCAAGACATTCAAGTGTATAAGTTTCTCGTATCGGTAAGAAATGAGCAGACTTGGTCAATGTATCAACAATGACCCAAATTGCATCTATGCCTTGAGAAACCTTGGGAAGACCAGTAACGAAATCCATGGTAATGTGCTCCCACTTCCATTTTGGAATTTCAAGTGGTTGCAATGGACCTTTTGGCACTTGATGCTCTTCCTTGACTCGTTGACAAGTTAGACACCTTAAGATAAACCCCGCTATCTCTCTCTTCATATTGCTCCACCAAAATGTATGTCGAAGATCACGATACATTTTGGTACTCCCAGGATGGATTACAAATGGTGTGTTGTGCGCCTCCATCATGATTTTATACTTTAAGTCAGAATCGTTAGGAACACAAAGTCTGGAGTTGACTAGAAGTATTCCTTATTCATCGATTCTTGCTTCCGAAATAACACCTTCTTGCACTTTTTTCTTCATACGTATCAGCTCCAGGTCTGTAGTTTGAGCAGCTTTAACTTTATCGATTAAAGTCGGTTCCACTTGTATAATCGCCATCATCACATGGGTCCCTAGAGTCTTTAACTCTATTTCCTTCCTTTCCAAGTCATACAAAATGGGCCTTTGTGTTGACAATATTGCACTCGTGCCCGTATATGATATTCTATTCAATGCGTCAGCTACTATGTTCGCTTTTTCAGGATGGTATTGGATGGTATGATCATAATATTTCAATAACTCAAGCCATCGTCGTTGCCGCATGTTGAGTTCCTTTTGAGTGAATAAATATTTGAGGCTTTTATGATCCATATAGATCTCCACCTTCTCTCCATACAGGTAATGCCTCCAAATCTTAAACACAAAAATGACGGCGGTCAACTCTAGATTATGAGTAGGATAATTCCTCTCATATTCTTTGAGTTGTCGTGAGGCATAGGCTATGACTTTCTCATATTGCATGAGAACACATCCTAACCCTTTTCCTGAAGCATCACTGTAGATGACAAATCCCCCCGAGCCAAATGGTATTGTCAGAATAGGTGCTAAAATGAGTCTTCTCTTGAGTTCTTGAAAACTCTTCTCACATTCCTCGCTCCAACCGAACTTTGTATCTTTTTGAGTCAGCTGAGTTAATGGAGTAGCGATTCGATAAATCCCTTCTACGAATATCCGATAATAACCAGCTAAGCCGAGAAAGCTACGTACTTTGTTCACTGACTTAGGTTGCTCCCAGCTTTGAATTGCTTCAATATTTGTCGGGTCAACAGATATTCCATGATTTGATATCACGTGCCCAAGGAATGCAACTTCCTCAAGCTAGAACTCGCATTTCTTCAACTTAGCATATAGCTTGTTTTCACGAAGCTTTTGGAGTATCAGCCTCAAGTGTTTCTCATGGTCTTCATGGGTTTTGGAGTATATGAGGATGTTATCAATAAAGACGACCACAAAGTTATCCAAATATTCTTTGAATACTCGGTTCATCATGTCCATGAAGGCAGCAGGAGCATTAGTCAATCCAAAAGACATGACTAGGAATTCATAATGCCCGTACCGAGTTCTGAAAGCAATCTTTGGAATGTCATCAGTTCTAATCTTAAACTGATGATATCCAGAACGAAGATCGATCTTTGAAAAGAATTTGGCGCTTTGCAACTGGTCAAACAAATCATCAATACGAGGTAACGGGTACCTATTTTTGATGGTGACATGATTCAACTCCCGATAATCAATACAAAGTCGCGTACTTCCATCTTTCTTCTTGACGAATAGAATAGGAGCACCCCAAGGAGACGTACTAGGACGAATGAAACCGATGTCTAACAATTCCTCTAGTAGGGTTTTTAACTCCTGAAGTTCAATAGGAGCCATTTGAGATGAGGCTTTGGAAATGGGTTTTGTACCAGTTTCAAGGTCGATACAAAATTCAATTTCACGCTCTGGGAGTAGGCCAGGAAGTTCTTCAGGGAATACGTCAGGAAATTTATTAACAATAGAAATATCATTCAAATTTGATGTATTTTTATTTAAATCCGTGACATGGGCTAAGAAAGCTTGACATATATTTTTCAATAAACGAATAGTTTTATGGCTTGATATGACAGTGATTGATTTTAGTTGTTTGGTTGCTTGAATTTGTATAATAGGTTGGTTAGGAATATGAAAGCTAACAACCTTACGAAAACAATCGATTTTAGCATGATGAGTAGTTAACCAATCAATCCCTAAAATCACATCAAATGCAAGTATTTTCAAAGAAATAAGATCGACAGGTAACGTCAGTATTCTTGATTTGAATCAAACAAGACTTATAAACCGTGGATGTAATGAAGGTTTCTCCCAACGGAGTTTCAACAGATAAGTCAAAGTCTAATTTCTCCGGAGTCAAATTTAAACATTGATTGCAAGTAGGAAAAATAAAGGAATGGGTAGAACCGGTATCAAATAAAGTATAAACTTCGCTAGAGTTTATGATTAGCTTACCCGTGATCACCTCGTTCAGATTCCTCGCTTTTTGGGAGGTTACGACAAACGCTCTCCCTTGAACTACCGGTTTTGTCGTATCTGGGACACTCTTTGATGCCTCCATCCCAGCTGGACTTGACTTTGGTGCATAACAAAATCGGGCTAGGTGACCTTCTTTTCCATAATTGTAACATGCTTTGGACTGCATCGTGCAGTTTGGACTTATGTGTCCTTCCCCTCCACATTTGGAACATACGACCGGCGGTCATTCTCCTTCCTTAACAACAGGTGCTGGTGCTGACGTTTTTCCATCATTATTGAATATCCTCTTCTTGAAATGTCCACTGTTATTGTCATTGCCATGATTATCACCGAAGTGATTACCATTTCTGGCATGTTGATTCCCTCCACGTTTGTTGTCACCGCTTTGATGACTGCTACCACTGGTATTATCGACTTGCCGGCTGCTCTCTCTTGGTTGGGTTGACTCATTATCGCGCTCCAATAACTGAGCCCTATTCACAACATCTAAATACAAACACAGTTTATGAGAGAAAAGGTATTGACGTATCTCGGGTTTCAAACCTCTTAGAAACATCCGCGTTATTCTCTCCTCATTATCAACCAAGTGGGACGCAAACCGAGACAACTCGACAAACATAGCCTCGTACTGCGACACGATCATATTGTTTTACTCCAGCTTGATGAATTCTACCTCCTTCATGTGACGAATACTTTTGGGAAAGTACTTGTCGTTGAATAATTCTTGGAACTTCTCCCAAGACATCTTCAGTGCGGCAGGCTGAGTACGTTTTACTGATTCCCACCAGTAATCTACCTCTCCTCGCAATATGAAGGTGGCAAAGGGAACCTTTTGCTCCTCGGAATAACCCAAGACATCAAATATCTTGGTGATCTGCTTTATCCACGTCTCCGCTTTAAGTGGTTTTGGCTCTCCCAAAAACTCTGGTGGTCCCAGCTCCTTGAACTGCTTAGCGGTGACCAGCCGTGGGTTGCCATTGTTTCCACTTGCATTATGAACAGGAGTCTCTCTTGTTTGGTGTTGCATGAATTACATAAAGCCTCTGAACATCCCCTCGTTTATCATCTGATTGGTGTTGTTGTTTACCTGAGGATTATTGTCCTAATGTTGCACATTATCCTGGGTATTGATCGTTGGTGACTCAACGGTCTCATGTGCTTCATTGTTGATCTCAACATTTTCAGATGCCATTTTCAAACACTGTCACAAAACAAGGTTTAATTGACATGCAACATATTATCTTTATACTCTGACCGACCAATTAAATACCAAATAAACTTAGGTAGGTCATACTAGCGAAGGAATTCCCCGTCTCTCCCCTCCTAATTCTTGTCTCACATCTCAGCCAGGGATCATATGTGACGCCCCCAAAATAGGTATACATCACCCATCTTGAGTCGCCAGATACATGGTACAGAATATAAATACAAACTTCATTATACAACAGTCATGTAAAATACGACAAAACATAATCTAAGAGTTTTGACAATATCTACACTCAATGGAGTACTCATTACAATTATTGTCACACTATTTAACAGAATAGTGAGGACTACTAATGCTATCATCTGGACCGTCACTCCGTTCCCCGACTAGTCCCGGCTACATTCTCATTTCCTGAAGAGAACAGTGAAAGAAAGGTGAGCTCAACTAGCCCAGTAAGAAATATTATGACTAAGATAATGCAGAATAAATTATCATTAGTCTTTAACAATGTTAAACTGATAAAATAAAATAGACATCAAGTTTAACTGCAGCGGAATAAGCAACCCATTAGAAGAGTCAAGTAGAGCAAGATATCTACTATCCTCTATGATTTAAAATTTTTTTCATCAATTTTTATCGCTGAGACTCAGCTTCATAAATAAACCACATTATCTAATCATCCCTGCACTACGGGCCAAGGACATTCATTAAATCATCAATGGTCATGACTATACCGAATAATTCTTGGTCATAATCATACCAAAAACTGTCCATCAATACATTACAGGCTACTGAGGACCTTTACCACATCATTTATAACATTACAGGTCATGATTATACTGAATGATCCCTGGTCATAATCATACCAAGTCCATCTATGCACGTAAGCCAAAGATGACTTTTATCACAATATAAGTATGAAGATGATGACAATGACATAATAATTCAATAAAACAAGTTCAAGAATAAATTTTAAAGATTTATAAGTTAATTTATCCTGAAATCAATTACGTCCAAATTGTCAACATGATACTACTTTGTAGAGTAAAATTCAAGAATGATCAAAAAAATATTTCCATGGAAAGATACTGGATGAAGCGCAAATATCCAGGATATTCTACTAATTTCATGAAGTATAGAAGTTAAAACTTTAACCAACTGAGTATAATAGAATATATGAAACTGCAAAGGGATTTTCTCCCGCCATACGGTAATCCACGTAGACAGATCATTTCCACAATGTAATAAGGAATGAATATGAAGGATCATTCACCATGAATGTGGTAATCCACATAGACAAGTTATTCCAATAGAACAATAAGGAATGGAATAACAGAAGAATTCATCAGGCATGCGATAGACCGCACAGACAGGTTATTCCAATAGAATAATAAATGGAACCAGGTCATGCGTAATCCGCACAGACAAGATATTCCAACAGAATAATAAAGAATGGAATAACAATAGAATTCACCATGCATGCGATAGATCGCATGCAGATGTGTTATTCCAATGTAATAATAAATAATGGAACCAGGTATATGTAAACGCGATGCATGTGATAGGATATTACATGCGAATAATAAAGAATGGAACCAGGTCATGCGTAAATGCACAGACAAGATATTCGACAAAATAATAAAGAATGAAATAATAGAAGAATTTCACCATGTATGCAGTACTTTGCATAGAAACATAATAATAAAGAATGGAATAATAGAAGAATTTCACCATGTATGCGATACTTCGCATAGACAAGTTATTCCAACATAATAATAAAGAATGGAATAACAGAAGAATTTCACCATGTATGCGGTACTTCACATAGACTGGTTATTCGAACATAATAATAAAGAATGGAATAACAGAAGCTCTCTTCATGAATACGAAAGAAATAATATCCCTTACCTTAGAAGAAACTTGATATTGGAAAAGTGAGGTAGCAGACTTCTCTTATTCTTTCTTTCTATAATTTCTTTCTCTAGAGTTTTAGTGAATTTATAAGAAATAATGAAGGAATGAGCTTCTATTTATAGGAGAATGGACTGAATAATAACTAATTCATGAACGGTCCAGAATGATTTACTTTTAAATGGACGCTCCATATTTATTTACTATTAAAACTTAAAGCAACCGTCCATACTAATTCACTATTAAAACTTTAAACCAGCGATCCATATTGATTTACTATTAAAACTTTAAACCAGTGATCCATATTGATTTACTATTAAAACTTTCAACCAACGATCCATATTGATTTACTATTATAATTTCAACCAACGGTCTGAAAAATTAGCACATCTCCTCATGGAATAATATTGTACCCAAAAATGATTTGGACCGAAAAGAAATATATTTTTCGGGTTGAATAGTACCCCGTGAATGGTATTTGGGAATAGTACCCCGTGAATAGTATCCCGGAAGCACCTAAAAGTGTCCCAAATATTCGAAAGTGAACAATACTAGAGTGAATAGTAATCTGGGTGGATAGTAACCGATGAATAGTAACTTCGTGAATAGTATCTCGGATAACTAAAAGTGTCCCAAATACCCGAGTGAATAATACTAGAGTGAATAGTAATCGGGTGAATAGTAACCCGTGAATAGTACTCCGACACAAAAAGTGTCCCGAATACCCGATTGAATAATATAACCTCCAGACATCAATTATTATCAAAATAAATGTCGATTTTCACAAACACTAATAATTCCAACACAATGGAACTATCAAATTCATCTTTAATCAACACGAACTTATTCATCATTAATATTATAACTCACAATATTTAACAACCAGGTCGTTCCCAGGAAAGAGAGGGCTTTCCGATAAGGATTTCTCTTTATTAGCGCGCAATTAGATGACCAAACCTCTCATTGATAGAACTTCTAGACATTGTAAATATTGCAATTTAATAATATGAATAACTTTGCCGTCTCAATTATTGATTTAATAATATAACATATTATACAGATGATACCGTGACAATAATTGAATCAATAATATGAGAGATATGATGCAGCAATTAGTGTAGTAATAATTGAGTATAACTGAGTGACTTCTTACGTAAGCATCAATAATCAATACCGTGTGCAACTATGCAACCACGCATATTATTGTACTTTTACTACCGGGTAGTTCAACAGTATTAATGGTAAAACTTCCGCTGTTATTTTCATAAAAATATTTTTTTCATTTTCTCAATTCGACAATAATTCCGTTGTGGGGTCCACCAATGATTGTATCATCTTACGGATATTCCCCGACAAAAAGAATATTCCCTGACCAATCGAATATTATACAACAACTTGCATACTTTTCAAAATTTATAAATATTATCCACAACTATAACATTATATCAAATCCACACCATAATATTTAAAAAAATATTTTGAGAAATTTAAATCTTTATTCATAAAATTTGGGGTCTCACAATCTCCTCTCCTTATGAAATTTTGCCCTCGAAATTTACGTACATACCTGGTATGCCGAAGAGATGAGGATACCTTGACTTCATTTCAGATTCTAACTCTTGAGGTATAACCTTTGAGTGTAGAATATGATCCTTCTTATCCAAGATTTTAATATGTATCTCCTCATACGTTAAATCTTCTGCTATCTCATCTAGTTCTAATTTAATAATGTGGTTTGAGTCGTCCACATATTTACGTAAGATCGATACGTAAAAAAAACGTTATGAACACGCGACATACTTGGCGATAAAATGAGTCTATAGGCCACAGTTTCCTACTCGATCGAGGATTTCAAATGGGCCAATAAAATCGAGGGTTGAGATTTCCTCTCTTCATTGATTCTTGCTTTTAGAATAATTCCCTCTTGAACCTTCTTCTTTACATTCACCAGCTCCGAGTATGTAGCTTGCACGACTTTAACTTTATCGATTAAAGTCGACTCTACTCGTATATTCGTTATCTTCACGTGGGTCCCTAGAGTCTTTAACTCTATCTTCATCATTTGTAAGTTATACGAAATGGGTTTTTTTTGTATTAACAACATCACACTCGTAAACGTATACGATCTTCTACTCAACGCGTCTGCTACCACATTCGCTCTTCCACAATGATATTGAATGGTATAGTTATAATCTTCAACAGCTCGAGCCAATGTCTTTGGAGCATGATACGTTCATTTTAAGTAAAGAAATATTTTTAGAAATGGGTTTTGTACTGGGGTCAATACAAAATTCGATTTCACGCTCTGGGGGTAGGCCAGGAAGTCTTCAAGAATACATTAGGAAATTTATTAACAATAGAAATATCATTCAAAACTGTGACTCTCATCCCAAGACTTGGATAACACGTCACATTGATACCTATCAACTTGCCATCGTCATTCACGACGTCGCTTATAGAAAGTCTGGTTTCTGTGAATTCCACACAAGAAAGTCAACAACGAAAGGATCGGAGCTCTTTACTTATGGCTTGATATGACAATGATTAACTTTAGTGGTTTGGTTGCTTGAATTCGCATAACAGGTTGGTTAGGAATATGAAAGCTAACAACCTTACGAAAAGTATGATGAGTAGTTAACCAATCGATTCCTAAAATCACATCAAAGGCAAGTATTTTCAAAGAGATAAGATCGACAGGTAACGTGAAAGTGTCGATTTGTATCAACAAGATTTATAAATAGTGGAGGTAACGAAGGTTTCTACTAACGAAGTTTTAACCAATCAGTCAAAGTCTAATTTCTCCGAAGTCAAATTTAAACGTTGAGTGTAAGCAAGAGAGATAAAAGAATGGGTAGAACTGGTATCTAATAATGTATAGACTTTGCAAGAATTTATAATTAACTATCCCGTGCTAATTTCGTTCGGTTTACTCGCTTTTTGAGAAGTCACGAAAAATGCTCTTCCTGAAATCACCGACTTTGTTTTGTCCGTATCCGCCTTTGGTGCCACCGTCTCAACTGGACTTGACTTTGGTGCACGACAAAATCGAGCTAAATGACCTTCTCTTCCGCAATTAATACATGCTTTGGACTGCTGCGTACAGTTTGGCTGATGTGTCCCTCCCCTCCGCATTTGTAACATACGACCGGCGGTCGTTCTCCTTCCTTAACAACAGGTGCTGCTGTCTTTCCATCATTATTGAACCTTCTCTTCTTGAAATTTCCACTTCTATTATCTTGGCCATGATTACCACGGAAGTGGTTACCATTCTTGGCATGATAATTTTCCCCACGATGGTTATCATTGTTCCGATGGCCGTTGCCACTGGTACGATTATTATCGTGTTGTTGGTCGTTGCCCTTTGGTTGTGCTGACTCATTATCGTGCTCCAATAATTGAGCCTTATTCACAATATCTGAATATAAACACAACTTATGAGAAATGAGGTATTGACGTATATCGGGTTTCAAACCTCTTAGAAACATTCACGTCATTCGCTTTTCATTATAGACCAAATGGGATGCAAACCGGGATAACTCCGCAAATTTAGCCTCGTATTGCGACACGGTCATATTGTTTTGCTCCAACTTGATAAACTTCACCTCTTTCATATGACGAATACTTTCGGGAAAGTACTTGTCGTTGAATAGCTCTTGGAACTTCTCCCAAGACATCTTAAGTGCGTCAGGATGGGTACGTTTTACAGATTCGCACTAGTAGTCTGCCTCTTCACGCAACATAAAGGTGACAAAGGGAACCTTTTGCTCCCCAGAGCATCCCAAGACATCAAATATCTTGGTGATCTATTTTAACCACGTCTCCGTCTTAAGTGGTTCTGGTTTTCCCAAAAACTCCGGCGGTCCAAGCTCCTTGAACTGCTTAGCGGTGACCATCCAAGAGTTGCCATTGTTTCCACCTGCATTTTGAATAGGAGTCTCTCTCGCCTGATGTTGCATGAATTGCATAAAGCTTCTAAACATCCCATCGTTTATCATTTCATCGGTGTTATTATTTACCTGAGGATTATTGTCTTCCTATTGCATATTATCCTGGGTATTGATCTATGGTGACTCAGCGGTCTCATGTGCTTCATTGCTTATCTCAACATTTTCGGATGCCATTTTTAAATACCGTCACAAAATAAGGGTTAATTAACATATCACATATTATCCCTATACACTGACCGACTAATTAAATACCAAATAAACTTAGGTAGGTCATACTAGCGAAGGAATTCTCCGTCTCTCCCCTCCTAGTTCTTGTCACACATCTCAGCCAGGGATCATATCCCTAAGCTTTGATACCAACTGTGACGCCCCCAAAATAGGTATACATCACCCATCTTGAGTCGCCAGATACATGGTACAGGATACAAATACAAACTTAATTATACAACAGTCGTGTAAAATACGACAAAACATAATCTAAGAGTTTTAATAAGAATATTGTCATCTAGACAATATCCACACTCAATGTTGTCCTCATTACATTTATTGTCACACTATTTAACAGAATAGTGAGGACTACTAATGCTATCATCTGGACCGTCACTCCGTTCCCCGACTAGTCCCGACTATGTTCTCATTTCATGAAGAGAACATTGAAAGAAAGGGTGAGCACAACTAGCCCAGTAAGAAATATTATGACTAAGATAATGTAGAATAAATTATCATTAGTCTTTAACAATGTTAAACTAATAAAATACAATAGATGTGACGCCCCAAAAATTAGGTATACGTCACCCATCTTGGGTCGCCACTTACATGGTATATAAATTCAAATACAACTTACTAATATAACTGTCGTGTACAATACGACATAAACTATGAGTTTGAATACAAATATTGTCTACTAGATATTATACAAACTCAAAAGGAGTCCTCATTACAACTATTATCACACTATTTCACAGAATAGTGAGGACTACTAATGCTATCCTCTCGGACTATTACTCGCTCCCCGACTTGTCTCGGCTATGTTCTCATTTCCTCAAGAGAACAAAGAAAGAAAGGTGAGCTCAACTAGCCCAAGAAGAAATATTATGACTAAGATAATGCGTAATAATTTATCATTAGCCTTCAACAAATTGTTAAACCGATAAAATACAATAGACAACAAGTTTAATCTGCAATGAATAAGCAATCCATTAAAAGAGTCAAGTAGAGAATAAAGTCTATTATCTTTTAGGTTTTAAAAGGTTTTCATCATCATATAAATGAGACTCAACTTTAATAAATATTCCACATCATCGAATCACCCCCTTTTCTACTACCAAAGATATTCATCAAATTATCAATGGTCATAACTATACCGAATCACCCCGGTCATAATCATACCAAAACTATCCATCACCGCATTACAAAAGCCACCGAGGACTTTTATCACATCACTTATAACAAGCCATGATTATACCGAATGATCCCTGGTCATAATCATACTAAGTTCATCTATACACGTAAGCCGAAGATAACATAATATAACATAAGGATGATGACAATGACATAATAATTCAATAAAACAAGTTCAAGAATTATTTTATCCAGAAATTATTAACGTCCAATTGTCAAAATGATATTGTTTTGTAGAGTAAAATTCAAGAATGATCAGAAGAATATTTCCATGAAAAGATACTGGATGAAACGCAAATATCAAGGATATTCTACTAATTTCATGGAGTATAGAAGTCAAAGTTTTAACCAACTGGGTATAATAAAGAATGGAATAACAAAAGAAATCACCATACATGCATGCTTGCAGATGACAGACAAAGTTATTCCAATGTAATAATAATAAATAGAACCAAAGTCGGTGAAATTCACACCAAGCGGGATGTTCCAACAGTAATAATAAAGATGGAACCAGATCCGGTGTAAAACACACGATAGGATATTCCAACAGAATGATAAAAGGCGGAACCAGTGGGTGTAAAAACACACATGCATGAGGATGTTCCAATGTAATAATAAAGCGGAACCAGTCCTGTAAAACACATGCAGACAGGATGTTTCAAATGTAATAATAATAAAGATTTTAACCAGTCAGGTGTAAAACACATGCATGTGATGTTCCAAATGTAATAATAGAAGAATGTCACCACGTATACAAAAGTTATTCTAATGTAATAATAAGCAATGGAATAACAATAGTTCTCTTCATGAATAAGAAAGAATAACACCACTTACGAGTACAACAAATAATATTCCCTACCTTAGAAGAACCGAATATTGGCAAGGTGAAGTAAATGTAATACTTTTTCTTCTTTCTCTCTATAGTTTCTCTCTCTAGAGTTTCAGTGAATTCGTGAAAATAATGAAGCACTAGGCCTCTATTTATAGAAGATTTCTAGCTTAGCACCTACCATGTGAAAAGGCAAGTGGCTTCGACGATCGGTGATGTGAAAAGAAAAGTGGTTCGATCACTCGAATGTGAAACGACAAGTGGTTCGACGCTTGTAATGTGAAACGACAAGTGGTTCGACGCCTGTAATATGAAACGGCAAGTGGTTCGACGCCTGTAATGTGAAACGGCAAGTGGTTTGACGTCTGGTAAAGGTAATTACTATCGACGGTTAATTACTATTCACAAGTGGTAATTACTATCGACGAAGGTAATTAGGTAATTAAGGTAAATATTATTCGAAGGTAATTACTATTCACAAAGGTAATTACTATTGACGAAGGTAATTACTATTGACGAAGGTAAATACTATGACGAAGGTAAATACTATCGACGAAGGTAATTACTATTCATAAAGGTAATTACTATCGACGAAGAGACTCTTAGATAATGACATATGGGCCCCCATAAAATAATCAAACTTACCATAAACGCCTCATAATGGACTCTTTATATACATTAAGGATTGAATAAATATTACCACAAATCATTTTATTTTTAATCAACACATTTTTAATCTTTCAACAATTATTAATCATTTATAACTTGTCGTCTCAATTAATAATATAATATATTATATGTATGATATCTTGTGACAATAATTGAATCAATAATATAAGAGATATGATGCAAAGAATTATCGTAGTAATAATTGAGCATAGCCGAGTGACTTCTCACGTAAGCATCAATAATCAATACCGTGTGCTACTATGCAACCACGCCAGACATCGTATTTTTTACCACGGGTAGTTCAACAGCTTTTAACGGTAACACCTCCGCCTTTATTTTTATAAAATATTTTTGTCGTTTTCTCAATCCGACAATAATTACATTGCTAGGGGTCCACCAATGATTGAGGTAGTTGCATTAATATTCCCTAACAAAAAGAATATTCCCACCAAACTAATATTTTATAACAACTTGCATACTTTGCAAAATTTATAAATACTACCCACAACTATAATATTATCTCAAATTCACACCATAATATTAAAATTATTTTACAAAATTTAAATCTTTATTGATAAAATATGGGGTCTCACAATCTCCCTCCTTATGGAATTTCGCCTCGAAATTAGGATAATGCACTGTATGATAAAGAGGTGAGGATACCTTGAATACCTTTATCGTTGAAAACATTAAATTCATCTTTGCAATCCTACCAAAGATATTTATTCACAATTCATCTTTGCACTACAGTCAAAGATATACAATCAAAACCAATAATGCCGAGACGCAGCCTTTAATTAATAGTATCACGACCACGAATTATCCATGCACCATGGCCAAGGATATTCGTGTTTTCATTTACTGATCATGATTATACCGAATAATCCTTGGTCATAATCATACCAAGTCTACTACTACCAAAGATGACTTTTACCACATCCATGAATTAATATTTCATTCACGAGACATTTCAATAATTAATCCATATCATCGAATCATCCCCGCACTACGTGCCAAGGATATTCATTAGTATCACGACCATATTAATTATCCATGCACTACTACCAAAGATAATCGTATATTCATTAGTATCACGACCACAAATTATCCATGCACTACTACGCCAAAGATAATCGTGTATTCATTAGTATCACGACCACAAATTATCCATGCACTACTACCAAAGATAATTGTGTTTTCAATTACTGTTATGATTATACCGAACAATCCTGGTCATAATCATACCAAGTCCATCTATGCACTACAAAGCCACGTAGATGACTTTCAACATAATATAAACATGAGGATAACGATATAAAGAATCAATCAAATGAGATAAATGATAAATATTAAACATTTATAATATAATTTATCCAGATTCAAGAATATCCCCATGTTATCAATTACTTAATAATCTCATAATCTAATATCATTAATATTATAACAATATTTTAATCACTTCTTAAATTTATAAACAATTTATCTCAATTGTTTACGCTTTACCATATAATGCATTTAATCACACAAAATGCCATACTCATAAGATATCATCACCAATTATCAAATCCCTCATCAAAAAAATATGCATATATTCTATATAGGATTCTCTAGCCATAAAATCCTATTTTCAACTTTTGTTACTTCACATAACATATTTAACTCATATGTTCATAACTAAACTATTTTCATGAAAATACCAAATCAGTCCCAAAAATATTTCTTTTCTGGGTTTTAGCATAATATAGTCCCATAATGAAAATATATTTTTCGGATTTTTTAAAATTCATTTACTATTTTTCAAAAATCAATTTCTAATTAATTCCTTAAGAAATTAGCTACCTCAAGTTTAACTCCAAAAATTCCCAAATCTTGGCAGGACCTTACACATGTTAACGTGAGCTTCCAGTTTAAATTTCATGGTCATCGGAGTTATAGAACTCCGGTTATAGTGTTTTTCGTCGGAAAAACCTAAATATTGAAATAGTCATAACTTGCTCATTTTTAGTCAGAATGAGCTCATTTTTGGACAGGAGGTACTTTATACCATATACCTTCATGTCCCAAAAGGCCAGAATTTTTCTCATAATTTAAGTGGCCGAAACAGCCCGTCTAAAATCATGGCAGCAACTTTTTTCGATTTTTACAGCTTTGCACTCCTTTGCTAAAATCAGTCCACACAAAAATCTACAACACTTTTTCCAGTAATTCCACTTGGATTAGTTAGGTAACTCATAAATTTAACTCTAGGACTCGACCACACTCAAAAATTCAAAATATAGTAGGAGATATGGTCAATTGAATTTCATGTTACGTTTTTCACCAAAATCTGATTTTCAACTATTTGTGATTTCTAAGAAACTTTCATGTTTTCACATACTAACCAACATAACTCATCATAAAACTTACTAATACCACGTATACCCATGATTTTCATTAGTCCAATGCTTTTATTATGACTTTCATCATAAACCACGTAAACTGTTCATTTTAGTTGAAGAAATATTTGAGGGTTTAAGAAATGGGTTTTATACTGGGGTCAATACAAAATTCGATTTCACGCTCTAGGATAGGCTAGGAAATCTTCAAGAATACGTCAAGAAATTTATTAATGATAGAAATATCATTCAAAACTACTACTCTTATCCAAGACTTGGATAGTACGTTACATTGATACCAAATCGTGACTTTCATCCCAACTTTGGATAAGACGTCACAATGACACCTTACATAAATGTATAGTCAAAAAACCTGTTTTAGAAATTAGAATCTTTGGGAAGTGCTCAAGGAAACCTTCGTACATGGGAGGCCATGCTTCTAGGTTGTGATAGATATCATATGGCCACGTAATTATCCTTGGTTTACCCAATAGACCCCTAAAGAAAAATGAGAAGATTACTATCATATTCTTCCCAATGGTGAGTCTTCTCTTGATTTATCATTATCTCCATCGTCTCAAATTGAGAATTATACTTCAAACAAACACCAAGATCATATAGGTAGTGCTCAGAATATACTCAAAGAAGTGAATGAGCACAACCCCGTCTTTATGATGACACGAGGTTGTATGTCATTAGACATCTTGTATGATAGTGGCAAAACACTCTTCCAACGTTGGGTTCGCCTCACCCTAGTTGATTTACCAAATATAACTACTAAATGATGACCACCGTTCTATTCCAATCGTTACCCCACTCGACCTAGCTACACTCTTATTAATCGAAAGGAATTGTGAAGCAAAAGGGTTAATTAATATATCAAATATTATCCCTATACTCTCAATTCCACCAATTAAATACCAAATAAATTTAGGTAGGTCATACTACTAGCGAAGAATTCCCTGTCTCTCTCCTCCTAGTTCTTATCTCACATCTCACCCAGGATCATATCCCTAAGCTCGATACCAACCGTGACGCCCCAAAATTAGGTATACGCCACCCATCTTGGGTCGCCACTTACATGGTACATAAATTCAAATACAACTTACTAATATAACTGTGGTACAATAATACATAAACCGTGAGTTTGAATACAAATATTGTCTACTAGATATTATACAAACTCAAAAGGAGTCCTCATTACAACTATTATCACACTATTTCACGTAATAGTGAGGACTACTAATGCTATCCTCCGGACTATTACTCCGCTCCTCGACTTGTCTCAAATTTATGTTCTCATTTCCAAGAGAAACGTTGAAAGAAAGGGTGAGCTCAACTAGCCCAAAGAAGAAATATTATGACTAAGATAATGCGTAATAATTTATCATTAGCCTTCAATGTTGTTAAACCGATAAAATACAATAGACAACAAGTTTAATCTGCAATGAATAAGCAATCCATTAAAAGAGTCAAGTAGAGAATAAAGTCTACTATCTTTTAGGTTTTAAAAGGTTTTTCATCACTGTTATAGCTGAGACTCAACTTTAATAAATATTCCACATCATCGAATCACCCCTGCACTACGGCCAAAGATATTCATCAAATTATCAATGGTCATAACTATACCGAATCACCCCTGGTCATAATCATACCAAAAACTATCCATCACTGCATTACAGGCCACTGAGGACTTTTATCACATCACTTATAACAAGCCATGATTATACCGAATGATCCCTGGTCATAATCATACTAAGTTCATCTATACACGTAAGCCGAAGATAACATAATATAACATGAGGATGATGACAATGACATAATAATTCAATAAAACAAGTTCAAGAATTATTTTATCCGTAAATTATTAACGCCCAATTGTCAAAATGATATTGCTTTTGTAGAGTAAAATTCAAGAATGATCTCAAGAATATTTCCATGAAAAGATATCGATGAAAGCGCAAATATCAAGGATATTCTACTAATTTCATGGAGTATAGAAGTCAAAGTTTTAACCAACTGGGTATAATAAAGAATGGAATAACAAAAGAAATCACCATGCATGCGGATTTCATGATAGACAAAGTTATTCCAACAGAATAATAATAACGGAACTAGGTCGTGAAATTCACACCGGCATGTGATGTTCCAACAGTAATAATAAAGATGGAACTGGATCCTGTAAAACACATGAGATAGGATATTCAAATGTAATGATAAAGACGGAACCAGTCCTGTAAAACACATGCATGACAGGATGTTCCAAATGTAATAATAAAGATTTTAACCAGTCCGGTGTAAAACACATGCATGTGATGTTCCAATGAATAATAATAAAAACGGAACCAGTCGGTGTAAAACACATGCATGCAGGATGTTCCAATGTAATAATAGAAGAATGTCACCAAGTATAGGGTAAACCACGATACAAAGTTATTCTAATGAATAATAAGCAATGGAATAACAACAATTCTCTTCATGAATAAGAAAGAATAACACCCTTTACGGTACAACAAATAATATTCCCTACCTTAGAAGAACTGAATATTGGCAAGGTGAAGTAGCGTAATACTTTTCTTCTTTCTCTCTATAGTTTCTCTCTAGAGTTTCAAAGTGAATTCGTGAAAATAATGAAGCACTAGGCCTCTATTTATAGAAGATTTCTAGCTTAAAGACCTACCATGTGAAAAGGCAAGTGGTTCGATTTTGATGTGATGTGAAAAGAAAAGTGGTTCGGACGCCTTCAGAATGTGAAACGACAAGTGGTTCGACGCTGTAATGTGAAACGACAAGTGGTTCGATCAGTAATGTGAAACTAAGCAAGTGGTTCGGCGCTGTAATGTGAAAACAAGCAAGTGGTTCGACGTCGATAAAGGTAATTACTATCGACGAAGGTAATTACTATTCACAAGGGTAATTACTATTGATGAAGGTAATTACTATCGACGAAGGTAAATACTATCGATTGAAGGTAATTACTATTCACAAAGGTAATTACTATCGACGAAGGTAATTACTTATCGACGAAGGTAAATACTATCGACGAAGGTAAATACTATTGACGAAGGTAATTACTATTCACAAAGGTAATTACTATCGATTTAAGAGACTCTTAGATAATGACATGGGGCCCCCATAAAATAATCAAACTTACCACAAACGCCTCATAATGTAGACTCTTTATATACATTAAGGATTGAATAAATATTACCACAAATCATTTTATTTTTAATCAACACATTTTTTAATCTTTCAACAATTATTAATCATTTATAACTTGTCGTCTCAATTAATAATATAACATATTATCTGAGATGATCTTGTGACAATAACCTGAATCAATAATATAAGAGATATGATGCAAAGAATTATCGAAGTAATAATTGAGCATAAACCGAGTGACTTCTCACGTAAGCATCAATAATCAATACCGTGCTACTACGCAACCAATGCCAGACATCGTATTTCATTTTTACCACCGGGTAGTTCAACAGCTTTTAATTGGTAACACCTTCGCCGTTATTTTTATAAAATATTTTGTCGTTTTCTCAATCCGACAATAATTACGCTGTGGGGTCCACCAATGATTGAGTCATTGTATTTAATATTCCCTAACAAAAAGAATATTCCTCGACCAAACGAATATTTTATAACAACTTGCATACTTTGCAAAATTTATAAATACTACCCACAACTATAATATTATCTCAAATTCACACCATAATATTAAAAAATTATTTCGACAAAATTTAAATCTTTATTGATAAAATATGGGGTCTCACAATCTCCCCTCCTTATGAAATTTTCGCCCTCGAAATTGGGATAAATACTGGTATGATAAAGAGAATAATAAAGAGCGGAACCGGGTCGTGTGTAAAACACATGCATGTGGATGTTCCAATGAATAATAATAAAGAGCGGAACCAGTCCAGGTGTAAAACACATGCATGCAGGATGTTCCAATGTAATAATAGAAGAATGTCACCAAGTATAGGGTAAACCACGTACAAAGTTATTCTAATGAATAATAAGCAATGGAATAACAACAGATTCTCTTCATGAATAAGAAAGAATAACACCCCTTACGGCACAACAAATAATATTCCCTACCTTAGAAGAACTGAATATTGGCAAGGTGAAGTAGCGAATACTTTTCTTCTTTCTCTTTATAGTTTCTCTCTCTAGAGTTTCGGTGAATTAAGTGAAAATAATGAAGCACTAGGCCTCTATTTATAGAAGATTTCAGCTTAAGACCTACCACGTGAAAAGGCAAGTGGCGATTAATGGTGATGTGAAAAGAAAAGTGGTTCGACCTTTCAGTAATGTGAAACGACAAGTGGTTCGACGCCTGTAATGTGAAACAACAAGTGGTTTGACACCTGTAATGTGAAACGGCAAGTGGTTTGACGCCTGTAATGTGAAACGGCAAGTGGTTCGACGTCTGGTAAAGGTAATTACTATCGACGAAGGTAATTACTATTCACAATGGTAATTACTATCGTGAAGGTAATTACTATCGATTGAAGGTAAATACTATCGACGAAGGTAATTACTATTCACAAAGGTAATTACTATCGACGAAGGTAATTACTATTGATTTAAGGTAAATACTATTGACGAAGGTAAATACTATTGACGAAGGTAATTACTATTCACAAAGGTAATACTATTGACGAAGAGACTCTTAGATAATGACATATGGGCCCCCATAAAATAATCAAACTTACCACAAACGCGTCTCATAATGGACTCTTTATATACATTAAGGATTGAATAAATATTACCACAAATCATTTTATTTTTAATCAACACATTTTTAATCTTTCAACAATTATTAATCATTTATAACTTGTCGTCTCAATTAATAATATAACATATTATACAGATGATATTGTGACAATAATTGAATTAATAATATAAGAGATATGATGCAGCAATTACTGTAGCAATAATTGAGCATAGCTGAGTGACTTCTCACGTAAGCATCAATAATCAATACCGTGTGCTACTATGCAACCACGCGTATTACTGTACTTTTACCACCGGGTAGTTCAACAGTTTTAACGGTAACACCTCCGCCGTTATTTTTATAAAATATTTTTGTCGTTTTCTCAATCCGACAATAATTACATTATGGGGTCCACTAATGATTGAGCAGTTGCATTTAATATTCCCTAACAAAAAGAATATTCCCCGACCAAACGAATATTTTATAACAACTTGCATACTTTGCAAAATTTATAAATACTACCCACAAATATAATATTATCTCAAATTCACACCATAATATTAAAAATTATTTCGACAAAATTTAAATCTTTATTGATAAAATATGGGGTCTCACAATAGACATCAAGTTTAACTGCAGCGGAATAAGCAACCCATTAGAAGAGTCAAGTAGAGCATGATATCTACTATCTTCTATGATTTAAAAATGTTTTCATCAATTTTTATCGCTGAGATTCACCTTCATAAATAAACTACATCATCTAATCATCCCTGCACTACGGGCCAAGGATATTCATTAAATCATCAATGGTCATGACTATACCGAATAATTCTTGGTCATAATCATACCAAAAACTGTCTATCAATGCATTATAGGCTACTGAGGACCTTTACCACATTATTTATAACATTACAGGTCATGATTATACCGAATGATCCCTAGTCATAATCATACCAAGTCCATCTATTTTCCTATAAATAAAGGGCTAAGTTAGAATTGAAAATCACACCAGAAACATAAGTTATCTCTCTTCATATTATCAAGCATATTTTTGTGAGTATTTAGATACTTTGAGAGTTGCTTTTCAGTGCAAGTTTCCTTCAGCTTTTCATCCGATATTCCAGTCAGAAGTACTGCTCTTTTGAGGTAAGGAATTTTAAGGGTTATTATGTTTTTCAGTTTCGTAATTTTTCTGACCTTCAAAAATTCTGAAAAAATTTGAAATGATAATTTGATGAGTTTTCTAGATTCTGTCCAAAAATGGCTTTTTTTGGATGTATAGATTATTAGTTATTAATTTTATGAGAAAAGACTATTTTAAAAGTAAACCCTTATAACTCCTTGTGGTTAACTCCAAAATTGGTGAAATTTTTATTGGGAGTACATGTATATAATAGAAGTATAATATGTAAATTTCAGAATTTTTGGAAAAAAGTACAATTTATGATAAATATCTAAATATTCGGCAGTTTTGTCCATATGAACAATAGTAAATGAATTTTAAAAATTTTGAGAAAAATATATGTTCAATATGGGACTAATATTCTGCTAAATCCCAGAAAAGAAAATTTGTTTGTACTGATTTGGTATTTTTCATGAAAATAGACTAGTTATGAGTAAATGAATTAAATATGTTATGTGAAGGAAGAAAATTGGAAAATATGATTTTATGGCTTGAGAATCTTATATGAGGTATATGCAGATTTTTGATGAGGGTTTTGGTTATTGGTGATGAAATCTTATGAGTTTGGCATTTTAGGATGATTAAATGCATTAATTAGTAAAGTGTAAACAATTAAAATAAATTGTTTATAAGTTTAAGAAATGTTATTCTTTCAATATCATTATACCGAAATATGGGTATGGATTTTATTATGGAATTTCTACCTTTTTCATGTCAGGGTTACTATTCATGAATTACTATTCATGAGTTACTATTCACGAGTTACTATTCATGGGGTACTATTCACGACAAAATTAGTTTCTTTTTCTAACCAAGTTATTGTTGATTTATGAATCTTACTCTTGAAATTAAATCCATGTTTTGATCATATTGTTTTTATTATCATATATAACATTTTTATAATCCTGGTGAAGAAATTTCTCTTTGACTTGAGTGTAAAGATGAGTAGATTATTGGTATGATCGTGACTATGAGTTCTCTTTGGCCAGTAGTGCAAAGCTGAATCGTTGATTTGTATGATCATGACCATTGAATTTACAATTGAATATTTTTAGCTTAAGTGCAAAGGTGAATTGATCAACATGGTTATAATTATGGTTTATATAAATTCTAAAATGATTATGTATTTCTTTGAGATATGAATATCTTTGGCCTGTAGTGCAAAGATGACCTGTTGTTGAATATCTTTGGCCCGTGGTGGAAAGATGACATATTGCTGAATATCTTTGGCATGTAGTGCAAAGATGATCTGTTAATAAATATCTTTGGCCCGTAGTGCAAAGATGAACTTATTAGTATGATTATGAACAGGAACTCTGATTTGGTATAACCATGATCTTTGATGTTTCAGGTAAAGAAATGTGATGAAAATTATCTTCGTCCTAGATGAGAAGGGGAATTTAGAACTATAATTATGATTATGAGTTATTCATATGATTGTGGAAAGGAACTCGTTGATTGATGTTGTTGTGGATAAAACATTGTTGGTGGACTTTTAACACGGAGAAAATAATAGACTTTTTATGGTCTATTCGACTTCTTCTAATGGATTGCTCGTTCCACTGCAATTATGGTTGAAAAGTTTTATCATCTACCATATGTTCTAAATCTCTGATTTATTACTGACGATGACTATTGATAATTTAATTATCTTTAGTTATGATATTCTTTACTGCGCTATTTATGCTCACCCTTTTGCTTTACAATTTCTTTCGTGTAATAAGAGTGTAGTTGGGTTTGAGGGGATAATAGGAATAGAGGAATAATTATGGTCTATAGTTGTTGAGGTTCTCCCTAAATAGTATGGAAATAATTTTATTGAGAACTTTAGATAAGTGTGGCGTATTATATACGTCATTTGATATTTAATTTTGGTGAACCTAATAGGGTGAGGTGAACTCAACTTTGGAAGGGTGTTTTGCCACTATCATAGAAGATGTCTAATGACATACAAACTCGTGTTATCATAAGCCATGGTTGTGCACATCCACTTGCTGAGTATATCTATGAGCACTACCTATATGATCTTGGAGTTTGGTTGAAATATAATTTTCAATTACAGACAGTGGAGATAGCTATATGTCAAGAGAAGACTCACCATTGGAAAGAGCATGATAGTAATCTTCTCATTTTTCTTTGGGGTCTATTAGGTCAACCAAGGATAATTCTGTGGGTATATGATATCTATTATAACCTAGACGCATGGCCTCCCATGTATGAAGGTTTCCTTGAGCACTTCCCAAAGATTTTAATTTCTAAAACAGTTATTGACTATACCTTTATATAAGGTGCCATTATGACATGCTATCCAAGTTGGTGTCCAGAGTCACAGTTGGTATATATTTGTATCAAAACTCACAACATATGTGTTGTTGTATTTTGCACGACAATTGTAGTAATAAAGTTGTAGTTGTTTTCTGTACCATGTATTTGGGGACTCAAAATGGGTTGGATGGATTGGACCTATTTTGGGGGCGTCACAATTGATGATTACATGAATATCCTTGGCCGTAGTGCATGGATGAATCGATGCTGTGAATTATTTATTAAGCTGAGTCTCAGCGAGAAAATATTGATTATACACTTTTAATTCATAAAAGATAGTAGATATCATGCTCTACTTGACTCTTCTAAAATATAGTTGTATATCTTTGGCCTGTAGTGCAAAGATGAATTGTTAATAAATATCTTTGGTCGTAGTGCAAAGATGAATTTATTAGTATGATTATGAGAAGGAATTACGATTTGGTATAACCATGATTTTTGATGTTTCAGGTGAAGATAGGTGATGAAAATTATCTTCGTCCTGAGTGCGAAGAGGAATTTAGAATCACAATTATGATTATGAGTTATTCATATAATTGTGGACAAGAATTGTTGATTGATGTTACAGGGATAAAACATTATTGGTGGACTTTTAACATGGAGAATATAATAGACCTGATGGTCTATTTGACTCTTCTAATGGATTGCTCGTTCCGCTGCAACTATGGTTGAAAAGTTTTATCATCTACCTTATGTTCTTAATCTCTGATTTATTATTGACGAAGGCTATTGATAATTTAATTATCTTTAGTCATGATATTCTTTACTGGGATATTTGTGCTCACCCTTTGCTTTACAATTCCTTTCAAGTAATAAGAGTGTAGCTGGGTCGAGGGGGGATAACAGGGAAATAGTGTGATGGTCCGAGACTGTCGAAGTTTCTCTCTCAATACATTATAAAACGACATGACATGCAACAAAGAATTATATTGAGGACCTAAGATGTGTGTGTCGTATTTTATATGTCACTTAATAATTGATTTTGGAGAACAACAATAGGGTGATGAGAACCCGACTTTGAAAGCGTCAAAAGTGCACTTCATTAGAATGAATATGATAGTAATCTTCTCCTTCTTCTTTGGGGTCTTAAAATATTTACTGCTGTATTTTATATGGCATTGTAACAATTTGAGTTTGGATACTGTCTACGAGATAATATTGTATTAAAACTCACACTTATCTGTCATCATATCGCATCTAAAGTTCAACAACAGATAAATGAAGTTTGTATTTGATTTTTATAGAGTGATATCTGGCACTTCGAATGGGTCGTGTGGACCTATTTTGGGGCGCCACAAATGGTATCGAGCTAGGGATGGTCGTCAAGTGAGATATGAGTCTAGAACTAGGAGGGGAGAGAGGTAATAATATACTTCGCTAAAGTGTGTGACTTACCTAAGTCAAAATCATTTACTTGATAAAGTTGACAAATTATGACATGTCAATTAACCTTTGTTTTGAAGGTATATTCTAAAATGATATCTGAAATACAGGAGATGAGCAATGGGAAAATCATGATACAGAGGAAATAACCGGGAAGGTACAATCCGAAAAGAAAGCAAGGTATTCTCATATCTTCGAACTACCAGGTACGTAAATTTCTAGGGCAAAATTTCATAAGTAGGGGAGATTGTGAGACCCCGAATTTTAGGAAATGAAAGTATTCAATTTTCTTATAATTATTCTATTTAGTAAATGGTTAAATTGATAAAAGGTTAAAGTTAAGGGTAATGTGTGAAAATTTTTAAGTATGCAAGTTGTTATAAAATATTCGTTTGGTCGGGAAATATTCTTTTTGTCGGAGAATATCCGTAGGACGGCACAACCATTGGTGGACCCCATAATGGAAGTATTGTCGTAGTAAGAAAACGACTGAATTATCTTTTTATAAAACTAACAGCGAAAGTGTTACCGTTAAAACTGTTGAACTACTTCTAAGAGTAAAAGTAAAGAATACTGGTGTGGTTGCATATAGTAACACACAGTATTGATTATTGATGCTTACGTGAGAAGTCACTCATTTATACTCAATTATTACTGCAGTAATTGATGCATCATATCTCTCATATTATTGATTCAATTATTGTCACAGTATCATCTGCATAATATTTTATATATTATTAAATCAATAATTGGGACGACAAAGTTATTCATATTATTATTTGCAATATTGACAATGTCTAGAAGTTCTGTCAAGGAGAGGTTTGGTCATCTAATTGCACGCCAATAAGGAGAAATCCTTATCGAAAAGACCCTCTTTCCGGGAACGATTCGTTGTTAAATATTGTGAGTTATAATATTAATGATGAATGTTATTAAAAATCAAATTTGAGTTCGGAGTTGAATTTGGAGACGCGGACGTGATATTTGAGTTCAGAACGATGAAATTAGTAGAAATAGACTATAAACACAAAATTTGTCGGGGTTGACTTTTTGGTCAAAAAAGTCAATAGTTGACTTTTTTGGAAAAAGTCAAACTTTGAGATTTCAAAATGAAATTTTTGAGAAAAATATTTCCATTGTGTCGGGATTATTAGTGTTAGTGGAAATCGACATTTATTTCGATAGTAATTGATGTTTGGAAGTTATATTGACCAACCGGGTAATTAATCAGATAAATGAGGAATTAATTGCTATTAATTCACATGATTATAACTATTTGTTCACATGTGTGTCCTATTGATTCACATTCTTGTACTATTAGGGGAGGTGGTCCAAGATTGATAATACTTGCACGACTAAGTTAAAAATAGAGGTATAGATGGAGGTACTATACTATAATTCGTATTTTTACATGATTATAACTATGTATTCACATGATTGTACTATTAATTCACATGATTTACTATTAGGGGAGGTGTTGCAAGTTTGATAATACTTGCAGGACTAAATTAAAAATGAAAGAAAAGTTGAAGGTATTATACTGTAATATTTCGAGCCCCGAAACGTGCAATTATCGAAACTATATTTTCCTATAAATAGAAGCTCATTCCTTCATTATTTTTCACCAATTCACTAAAGCTATAGAGCAATTATTATAGAGAGACATTATAGAGAGAAAGAAGAAGAGAAGTTTGCTACCTCACTATTCCAGTATCCAGTTTTCTTCTAAGGTAAGGGATATTATTATTATAGTAAGGGATATTATTATTATAGTAAGGGGTATTATTTCTTTCGTATTCATGAAGAGAGCTATTGTTATTTCATTCCTTATTATTCTGTTAGAATAACTCAGTATATGATCACCAGATATATATGGTGAAATTCTTCGTTATTCCATTCTTTATTATTATGTTGGAATAACTTTAATCATCAAGCTACCGTATACATGGTGAAATTCTTCTATTATTCCATTCTTTATTATTCGTCAAATATCCTTTCTCGAAAGCGTTTATGCATGACTGGTTCCATTATTTATTATTCCGTTTTAATATCTCATCGTGCATTTACGCATTAATTCGGGTTCCATTATTTATTATTCTCATTGCAATATCCTCGTTCGTAAGCGTTTACGCATGACATTCGGTTCCATTATTTATTATTCATTGGAATAACACCGTATGCATGCGGCCTATCGCATGCCTAGTGAAGTCTTTTTGTTATTCCATTATTTATTATTCTCATTTGAATAACCTTTGTTTTGTCTGATCTATCGCATGCGCTCGGTGAATTCTTCTGTTATTCCATTCCTTATTGTTTTGTTGGAATAACCTGTCTATGTGGATTACCACATGCATGGTGAATGACCTTTCATATTCATTCTTTATTAAATTGTGGAAATGATCTGTTTACGTGGATTACCGCATGACGGATGAAAATCCATTTGCGATTTCAGATATTCTATTATACTCTGTATTTGAGATATCATTTCTTTTGTACTCGTCATGAAATATCATTTTATTTGGTATTTTCTGTTATGAGTTACTATTCACCCGATTACTATTCACTTCAGTATTCGGGGCACTTTTCATGCTGGAATACTATTCACGAGTTATTATTCACGGGTTACTATTCACCCAAATTACTATTCACCTAAATATTTTTCACTCGAGTATTTGGTGTACTTTTCATGTTGGGGTACTATTCACGAGGTACTATTCCCAAAGTACTATTCACGGGGTACTATTCACGACAAAAAATTGATTCTTTTCTGTCCAAATTATTTTTGGTGAATGAATATTATTCTTGAATTTTACTCTACAAAGTAGTATCATGTTGACAATTTGGACGTTATTGACTTCAGGATAAATTAACTTATAAATCTTTAAAATTTATTCTTGAACTTATTTTATTGAATTATTATGTCATTGTCATAATCCTCATGTTTATATTGTGATGAAGGTCATCTTTGGCTTACGTGCATAGATGGACTGTTGATTATTGGTTTTACAGTTGTATATCTTTGGCTTACGTGCATAGATGGACTGTTGATTATTGGTTTTACAGTTGTATATCTTTGGCTTACGTGCAAAGATGGACTGTTAATTATTGGTTTTATGATTGTATATCTTCGCTTACGTGCAAAGATAGATCGTTGATTATTGGTTTTACAGTTGTATATCTAAGGCTTACGTGCAAAGATGGACTATTGATTTATGAGTATCTTTGGCTTATGTGCATAGATGAACTGTTTATTGGTATGATTATGACCAGGGATCATTCGATATAATCATGACCCGTAATGTTATAGATGATGTGGTAAAAATCCTCATCAATTCGTAGAAGTGTATTGATGGATGCTTATTGGTATGATTATAACAAGGGATTATTCGGTATAATCACGACCATTGATGATTACATGAATATTCTTGGCCGTAGTGCAGGGATGAATCAATGATGTGGATTATTTATTAAGCCGAGTCGTGTAAAATACGACAAAACATAATCTAAGAGTTTTAATAAGAATATTGTCATCTAGACAATATCCACACTCAATGGAGTCCTCATTACATTTATTGTCACACTATTTAATGTAATAGTGAGGACTACTAATGCTATCATCCGACCATCACTCCGCTCCCCGACTAGTCCCGCCACGCTTCTCATTTCTCAAGAGAACAATGAAAGCAAAAGGGTGAGCTCAACTAGCCCAGTAAGAAATATTATAACTAAGATAATGCAAAATAAATTATCATTAGTCTTTAACAATGTCAAACTGATAAAATACAATAGACATCAAGTTTAACTGCAACAGAATAAGCAATCCATTAGAAGAGTCAAGTAGAGCATGATATCTACTATCTTCTATGATTTAAAATGTTTTCATCAATTTTTATAGCTGAGACTCAGCTTCATAAATAAACCACATCATCTAATCATCCCTGCACTACGGGCCAAGGATATTCATTAAATCATCAATGGTCATGACTATACCGAATAATCCCTACTCATAATCATACCAAAAACTGTCCATCAATGCATTATAGGCCACTGAGGACCTTTACCACATCATTTATAACATTACAGGTCATGATTATACCGAATGATCCCTGGTCATAATTATACCGAGTCCATCTATGCACGTAAGCCAAAGATGACTTTTATCACAATATAAGCATGAGGATGATGACAATGACATAATAATTCAATAAAACAAGTTCAAGAATAAATTTTAAAGATTTATAAGTTAATTTATCCTGAAATCAATTACGTCCAAATTGTCAACATGATACTGCTTTGTAGAGTAAAATTCAAGAATGCTCAGAAAAATATTTCCATGGAAAGATACTGGATGAAGTGCAAATATCCATGATATTCTACTAATTTCATGGAGTATAGAAGTCAAAACTTTAACCAACTGAGTATAATAGAATATATGAAATCGTAAATGGATTTTCGCCGCTGCATGCAGAATCCACGTAGATGCATCATTTCCATAATTTAATAAGGAATGAATACTTAAAGATCATTCACCATGCATGTGGTAATCCACATAGTCAAAGTTATTCCAACAAAACAATAAGGAATGAATAATGTAAGAATTCACCGTGCATGCGATAGACTCACGTATATAAAGTTATTCCAATGTAATAACATATAATGGAACTGTGTCATGCAGAACGCATGCATGTAATATTCCAATAGAATAATAAATAATGGAACCAAAGTTACGCAGAACGCATGCATATATGATAGTCCTACATAATAATAAAAATGGAATCAGTCATGCAGAACGCACGCATGTGATATTAAACTGTAATAATAAAAATGGAATAATAGAAGAATTTCACCACGTATGCTAGATTTCATGTATGTGTTATTCCAACATAATAATAAAGAATGGAATAATGTAAGAATTTCACCATATATACTAGAGTCTCACAGATACACGTTATTCCAATGTAATAATAAGGAATGGAATAACAATAGCTCTCTTCATGAATACGAAAGAAATAATACCCCTTACCTTAAAAGAAGACTGGATACTGAAATAATGATGTAGCAGACTTCTTTTATTCTTTTTCTCTATAATTTCTCTCTATAATAATTGCTCTAAAGCTTTAGTGAATTGGTGAGAAATGAAGGAATAATGAGCTTATATTTATAGGAAAATATAGTTTCGATAATTACACATTTTGGGGCTCGAAATATTACAGTACAATACCTCCAACTTTTCTTTCATTTTTAATTTAGTCCTGCAAGTATTATCAAACTTGCACCACCTCCCCTAATTGTAAATAATGTGAATCAATAGTTCAAACATGTGAACCAATATTTATAATCATGTTAAAATACCAATTATAGTATAGTACCTCCATCTATACCTCCATTTTTAACTTAGTCATGCAAGTATTATCAATCTTGCACCAACTCCCCTAATAGTATAAGAATGTGAATCAATAGTACACATATGTGAACAAATAGTTATAATCATGTAAATTAATAGTAATTAATTGCTCATTTATCCGGTTAATTACCCGACTGGTCAGTATAACTTCCAGACATCAATTAATATCGAAATAAATGTCGATTTCCACTAACACAAATAATTCCAACACAATGGAACTATAAATTTCATCTTTAATCAACACAAACCTATTCATCATTAATATTATAACTCACAATATTTAACAACCAGGTTGTTCAGAAAAGTGTGTTTCAATAAGGATTTCTCCATTGTCGCATGATTAGTGAGTGAAACCTCTTCTCGACAGAACTTCAGACATTGTAAATATTGCAATTTAATAACATGAATAACTTTGTCGTCTCAATTATTGATTTAATAATATATAAAATATTATGCAGATGATACTCGACAATAAATCAATCAATAATATGAGAGATATGATGCAACATTCTTCAAGCAATAATTGAGTATAATCGGTGACTTCTCATTATAAGCATCAATAATCAATATGGTATTGCTTATGTCTGACCACAGCGTATTCATTGTACTTTTACTCAGGGTAGTTCATTAGTTTTAACGGTAAGTACTTTTCGTAGTTATTTTATAAAAGATAATTATGTCATTTTTTAACTACGACAATATTATGGGGTTCACCAATGATTATCTTGTCAGATAATATTCCTCGTTAAAATAAATATTCCCCAATCAATCAAATATTATATAACCACTTACTTACTTTTTAAAGTTTGTAAATATTACCCATAACTATAACATTATATCAAATTCACACCATAATATTCAAAAATATATTTCGAGAAAATTATTTTTTATTCATAAAAGTTGGGGTCTTACCGTAAGACCCCAACTTTTATGAATAAAGATGAATTTTCTATAATTATCATTTTTAAATATTATGGAATGAATTTGATATAATGTTATAGTCAGGGTAATATTTATAAATTTTGCAAAGTACGCAAGTTGTTATATAAGATTCGATTGGTCGAGGAATATTCGCTTTTACTGTGGAATATTCGATTTACTCAAGACAATCATGGTGGACCCTACAACGGAATTATTCATTTGATCGAGAAAATGACAAAAATATTTTTATGAAAATAATCTATGGAAGTTTTACGCTTAAAACCGCTGAACTACCTGGTAGTAAAAGTACAAGAATACGCGTGGGTCAGATAAGAGTAATACTCAGATTGATTGTTGATGCTTACGTAAGAAGTCACCAAATTTGTTCAATTATTGCTACAAGAATTTCGTGATAAGATCTCACGTTATTTGATTCAATTATTGTCAATATTTTATATATTATTAAATCAATAATTGAGACGACAAAGTTATTAATATTATTATTTGCAATATTAACGATGTCTAGAAGTTCTGTCAAGGAGAGGTTTGGTCACCTAATTGCATGCCAATAGGGAAAAATCCTTATTGGAAAGCCCCCTCTTTCCTGGGAATGACCTGGTTGATTAATATTATGAATTATAATAATGATAATAAATGTTGTTAAAAATGTTGAGAGGATTTTTATGAAGTTGTTGTTGTAAGTTTTGCTTATTATTTGGTTTCCCATTTACCCATTTTTAAAATAATCGGTAGAAATTTGTTTAGTATAATATAATGGGACCCACCTGTGAGTATGACATGTTGGTGGGAGGGGAACATGTGGGGCCCACGTGGGAGAAAATGAATTTAGGAGAAAGGAATCTAGCAAGTGTTCGGGTGGGAGTAATAATTCAAATAAACATGTGTTTGTGTTTTATATATATATATATATATATATATATATATATATATATATATGATGAAAGTGACTTTGGGGGGTGGGGAATTGATGTTGGACACGGGGAATAAAAATCAAGTGGTGTATATATATTATTGATATATATAAATTGAAAGCATGTGTTTATATATATATATATATATATATATATTATTGATATATATAAATTGAAAATTTGCATCCGTGATTCTCAAAGTTTTCATCCGTGAGTTGCGCATCTATTGCATTAGTGATTTTTCCTTGCACAGTGCCCTTCAATTCTCCTATAAATAGGATGCTTAGTTAGAATTAAAAACACACCAGAAATTCAGAGAATTCTTTTTCTATAATCTTGAGCGTATTTTCTTTAGAGTTTTAAGAAACTTTGAGCGCAGTGCAAGTTTTCTTCAAAAATATCCTCGCCCTACCAGTCGGAATACTCTTCTTTTACGGTAAGGGGTATTATTTCTTTCGTATTCATGAAGAGAACTTTTGTTATTCCATTTTTTTCATTATTCATTGGTATAACTCAGATACGCCATCTACACCTATACTTGGTGAAATTCTTCTGTTATTCCATTCTTTATCATTATATTGGAATAACCTGTCTATGAGAAGTACCACATACATGGTGAAATTCTTCTATTATTCCATTCTTTATTATTCTGTTGGAACATCCTGTCTGTGCGTTTACGCATGATCTGGTTCCGTTATTTATTATTCTGTTGGAACATCCCGCTTGGGCATGCAATTTCGCACCGATTCGTTCCGTTATTTATTATTCTATTGGAATATCTTTATGCGTGCGTTTACACATGTCCCGGTTCCGTTATTTATTATTCATTGGAATAACTCGTCTGCAGACGGCCTATCGCATGCCGGTGATTTCTTTTGTTATTCCATTCTTTATTATTCTAAGTTGGTTAAAGTTTTGAATTCTATACTCCATGAAATTAGTGGAATATTCTTGATATTTGCGCTTCATCCAGTATCTTTTCATGGAAATATTCTTCTGAGCATTCTTGAATTTTACTCTACAAAGAAGTATCATGTCGATAATTTGGACGTTATTAGTTCTCGGATAAATTAATTCTTGAACTTGTTTTATTGAATTCTTATATCATTGTCATCATCCTCATGTTTATATTTTGTTGAAAGTCATCTGTATTCCTGTAGTTCATAGATGGACTTTGTATGATTATGACCGTGGATTATTGATTGTAATCATGATCGTAATGTTACAAATGATGTGGTAAAAGTCCCGATTCGCCCTTAGTGCATTGATGGACGAGTTGTTGGCATGATCATGACCATCGATGAATACACGAATATCCTGGCCGTGTAGTGCATGGATAATTTGTGGTTGTGATACTAATGAATATCCTCGTCAGAAAAGGTGGGGATGATGTGGATTATTTATTGTCGAGTCCTAGCGATAAAAGTGATGAAAAACCTTTTAAATCATAAAAGATAGTAGATTTTATTCTCTACTTGACTCTTTTAATGGATTGCTTATTCCGCTGCAGTTAAACTTGATGTTTGTTATATTGTATTAGTTTAACACTGTTCAAGGCTAACGATAATTTATTCTGCATTATCTTAGTCATAATATTTCTTAATGGGCTAGTTGAGCTCACCCTTTTACTTTCATTATTCTCTTCAGGAAATGAGAACGTAGCAGGGACTAGTCGGGGAACGGAGTGACGGTCCAGATAATAGCATTAGTAGTCCTCACTATTCTGTTAAATAGTGTGATAATAAATGTAATGAGGACTCAATTGAGTGTGGATATTGTCTAGATGACAATATTTGTATTAAAACTCATGAAGATATGTTTTGTCGTATTTTACACGGATCGTTGTATAATTAAGTTGTATTTGAATTTTGTACCATGTATTTGGCGACTCAAGATGGGTGATGTATACTTATTTTGCAGCCGTCACACTTACAACAGGCCACTGAGGACTTTTACCACATTATTTATAATATTACAGGTCATGATTATACCGAATGATCCCTTGTCATAATCTTACCAAGTCCATCTATGCACATAAGCCAAAGATGACTTTCATCACAATATAAGCATGAGGATGATGACAATGACATAATAATTCAATAAAACAATTTCAAGGATAAATTTTAATGATTTATAATTTAATTTATCCAGAAATCAATAACGTCCAAATTGACAACATGATACTGCTTTGTAGAGTAAAATTCAAGAATGCTCAGAAGAATATTTCCATGAAAGATACTGGATGAAGCGCAAATATCTAGGATATTCTACTAATTTCATGGAGTATAAAAGCCAAAACTTTAACCAACCGAGTATAATAGAATATATGAAAAGCGCAAATGGATTTTCGCATCGCCATGCAGTAATTCACGTGAGATGCATCATTTCCATAATTTAATAAGGAATGAATACAAAGGATCATTCACCATGCATGCGGTAATCCACATAGACAAAGTTATTCCAATAGAATAATAAAGAATGGAAACCAGACAAGCATAATCCGCATGTATATGATATTCCAAATGTAATAATAAAGAATGGAATAACAATGAATTCATCGTGCATGCGATAGACCGCATGCATAAAAGTTATTCCCAATGTAATAATAAAGAATGGAACTGTGTCACGCCAGAATCCGCACATACATGATATTCTAATGTAATAATAAAGAATGGAACTGTGTCACGCGTGAATCCGCGATAGGCATGTGATATTCCAATGTAATAATAAAGAATGGAATAACAACAGTATTCACTGTGCATGCGATAGATCAAGACATACAAAGTTATTCCAATGTAATAATAAAGAATGGAATAACAAAAGAATTTCACAATGTATGCGGTACTTCGACAGGTTATTCCAACATAATAATAAAGAATGGAATAACAACCCTTACGAGTATTGAAAGAAAATAACTCTCTTCATGAATACGAAAGAATAATACCCCTTACCTTAGAAGAAAACTGGATACTAGAATAGTGAGGTAGCAGACTTCTCTTTTTCTTTCTCTTTATAATTTCTCTTTATAATAATTGCTTTATAGCTTTAGTGAATTGGTGAGAAATGAAGGAAGAATGAGCTTCTATTTATAGAAAAATATAGTTTCGATAATTGCACGTTTTAGGGCTGAAAATATTACAGTACAATACCTTCAACTTTTCCTTCATTTTTAATTTAGTCCTGCAAGTATTATCAAACTTGCACCACCTCCCCTAATAGTAAATCATGTGAATTAATAGTTATTCATGTGACTCAATAGTATAATCATGTGAAAAAAATAATTACAGTATAGTACCTTCAACTATACATCCATCTTTAATTTAGTCATGCAAGTATTATCAATCTTGCACCAACTCCCCTAATAGTACATGAATATGAATTAATAGTACACACATGTGAACAAATAGTTATATGCATGTGAATTAATAGCAATTAATTGCTCATTTATCCGGTTAATTACCCGATTGGTCAATATAACCTCCAGACATCAATTATTATCGAAATAAATATCGATTTTCACTAACACTAATAATTCTAACACAAGGGAACTATCAATTTCATCTTTAATCAACACGAACTTATTCATCATTAATATAATAATTCATAATATTTAACAACCAGGTTGTTCCCAGGAAAGAGGGGGCTTTCAATAAGGATTTCTCCCTATTAAGCGCAAATTAGGTGACCAAACCTCTCCTCGATGTAACTTCTAGACATTGTCAATATTGCAAATAATAATATGAATAACTTTGTCGTCTCAATTATTGATTTAATAATATATAAAATATTATGCAGATGATACTGTGACAATAACTGAATCAATAATATGAGAGATATTCCCTGTTAAAATGAATATTCCCCGATCAATCGAATATTATATAACCACTTGCTAACTTTGCAAAATTTGTAAATTTGACCCACAACTATAACATTATATTATATCCACGCCATAATATTCAAAAAATATATTTCGAGAGAAATTAATCTTTATTCATAAATTTGGGGTCTTACAGTATTGCATGGTGGATACACAAGGAAAATGCGATGAGTCTCGCACAAATGTTGAGGGAGACATCATATTACAAACTGACCAATCGGTGGAGTCTGAAGTTGGAGACAAACGGAGAAACAGTGGTTGTATAGTCATTATGGATCTACAATCAGAAACCACGTTCTCGACTGTGAAAACCCTGGAGGGCCCGCTAGAGCATGAAGAACGCTTTTAATTTAATGAAACGGGCGAATTAGTGGATAATTCCAGTGGCGAAAGATTCATTGTACCAAAGGATGATTGGATGGACAAAGAAAAGGAGAGTGGCAAAGCATCCATGTCGGCCAATACTTTAAAGGAATTGACGAATAGGCGGCATGAAAAGGTCATTTTAGCCTATGAGCCGGATTGAACGGCATTGGTATAGTCAATCCGATGACTTTAAAACAAGCACTTGGTGGGGAGGCACCCCCATCTCGGTATAGATTCTATCTGTTTTCTTTACTTATGTCTAGTTTACTTTGTGTCTGTTCACCTTAGTTACTAACATAGCTGTCAGATTATGCGTTTTGTGTCTAACATCTGCAGGCAGGCAGCATGTTTATTAAGATGTATCATATATTACAATTGTGTTTTTGAGTTTGTAATAATGCATGTTTGCTTCAAAGTGCTTCTGTTATACTTGTCCTGGCATGTGTAGATAACAGATAGGGAAAATCTCAGAAATGGTACTCATGGCATATGCTAAAACAAATGAATCAGATCTCGTCACTGTAAGGCCATGCTCATTTTCCCAATATTCAACTCTCGCACTGCAGCGCCACATCTCAATAGTCAGTCATGTGCGCGGGCGCCATGAACGTATTTCTAGCCTATCAGAACTCCGCAGCTACCAACCAACCAAGGGTAGTCGTGCCATACCACAAGGAAACCATTAACTATCGTTAACTCGCATCGCGGCGCCAAGTAATGAAGGACATGTCGCGCCGCGGCGCCGTTAGCGAGAATTTGAGTTTTGAGTGCAGTTTTTAGCAATCAGTTTCGGAAAGATTATAATCCATTACCTCCCATTCTGTTGACACTCTCAGCACTCACCTCTCGACACCAGAGCATAAAAAGACCCCATCGTTCCCATAAGACGTATCATTCCAGTATTAGCAGTGATCTTGTCTCATCAATAACTTTCATAGCAAACCAAGAGTCATCAACAATCGCGTGCCAGAGTTCGAGCCCACATATTCTCAAACTAGGGTTTTTACACTCAAGGTTATTTTTGATTTCCAGTCATTCAGTAACGAATTATTGGGATTTTCCTTGTATTCTGGTTATCTATTTGTAATTTCCACTGCCAAAAATCTGGTTAGAGATTGTTCAAGCAAGGTCTGTCCAAGTTGGTTTTGAAGAGCGCACATTGTTGAAGAGCGCACACAATGTGTTTGACAAATTTCCTGAGAGAAGAATTTGACGGAAGTTAGACTGTTTTGGCTTAAATTCACTGGGATTGCATTGGGGATTTGTTGTGCATTGCTTCAAGGGTCGTTTTTGCAGATTTTGGCACTGTGTAGGGTTTGTTTGCGAACTTCTTCAACTTAAATTTTGACATGGCTCCCAAGAGGCAACGTCTGATCGTCGATGGGTCTTTGTCTTCGTCCGCAGCACCACAGGCCTGGGACAAAGCCAAGTTTGTGAGCGAAGAAACCTGGAAACGGTACAAAGACTCTTTCGGCACGCAAAACTTGATTCCTAAATGGGGGTTGAGGTCTGATAAAAAGGATGGTGAACTCACAAGCATGATACTTGAACGTCAGTGGATAAACTTGACAAAACCACCCGTATCAGCTGTTGTATCTATAGTTCGGGAGTTCTATACAAATTCCAGTCCAGATGGTCCTACTGTGGTTCAAGTCAGGGGGCGGTCCTTGGCATTTGACAGGCAAGCCATCAATGCACTGTTCGCGGCACCCAACTATTTGGGCAATGATTATATGCAGTCAGGACTCCACAGTTATGACTAGGAGGATATCATCAGAAGGCTCTGCAAGACCGGGACGACATGGGAGAAAAATGACTATACGGGTGAAAAGACTAGTTTCCCATCTTCGGCACTCAGCCGATATGGGAAGGCTTGGTTCAGCTTTATTTGTGTCAGCATGATCCCGACCCATCACTTGAGCGACATAACTAAAGATAGGGCAATTCTATTATTCGCCATTGTCACGGGTCTGAACGTGGATATTGGAGTTCTCATCCATGACTCGATAATTAAGGAGGTCAAGAGTACCGTCGCTTCGGGACTTCCCCATCGATCAGTGATCATGCGATTGTGCAAGCAGGCAGGGATACAGTGGGGACCAGAAGAGATAGCTTTGCTGCCCATGACTATCATCGACCATCAGACGATCAAACGCTTCAATGTCGTGGGACGGGGCTGAGTCTCATGTCAGGGGTGAAGGGTACGGACCGCCTACAAAGACCACCTCCTACAAGAGAGCCGAGCCCTCGTGCAGCTGCATGACATGTGCCCAGCCTAGCTAGGTATTATTGGCCGATATCATGGCGCTCTCTCACCCCTCAGCATTGTTAGGGTTTGTAATATTCAAGAACGCAATCAAATTGCATAAATAAGCGAAGCGTGTAAAATCGAGTTTAAAATTTACAAACCATATACCCGGATCACCCTTTATGCACAATTATTAATTAAACGAAAAAATGAAGAACAAGAATCATACCTGAAGATTCGAAGCCTCGTGTACAAGTTCACCTCCAATCCTTTTTGCGCTCAACTTGAATCCACCGGGTTTGGTTCCTTCCTTTGATCAACGTTAGCCACCCAAGTGTTTGGGCTCTCAGAGGTGATCCACCAAGGAAGAAGAAGGATTTAAGAAGATGGGTATTTGGCTAAAACCTAGTTTTTCTATCTCTATAGAAAAGGAGCGCACTCTCCAACCATTCGAATTATAACGTAGTCTTGATATCCGATATAAGAGACCTCTTATAAAGATATCAAGTAACCCTATTAAAATAAGGTATTATTTAATTAAACCCTTTTAATTAAAAGGGCTCCTAATCTTATTAGGGATAATTAATTAAACTCCTTTAACTAATTTTCCTTCCTAATCCAATTAGGAATAAATGAGAGTACTTATATTAAATTAATTCCTAAACTCTTTTAGAATTTAAAATAATAATAATAATTGTAATAATATTAATAAGACTCCTCTTATTAATTTATATTTAATATTTCTAAAATATTAAATAATAAATATTAAGCTATTTAATTTATTCTATCACCATAGATTAAATTAAATATACATAACATATTATTACGATTATGCCATTAACTCTTAAATAATTATTCTTCCTTTTATGGTGTGACCCTTTAGGTTCTCCATATTAAACCTAGGTTGTGAATAAATCAATTAGAACAATTTAATCTTATTTAAATAAATAAATTAAACAATTAATTTATTTAAATAAATAATATTTATTCTACAATAGGATAAGCCTCCCAAATGATCAACGACTTTCCAGATAATATAGATTTCAACATTAATCATAAAAGAACCTTTGAGTAAATAGTTACCGCACAATTCAATCCTTCCACCATATAATATCCCAATTAAATATAAGACATGGAATTATCGCCAAGTCTTATTTTATTTAATTATATGTATTTCGACTCTTAAATGCACAACTCAAATAATGCAAATTAGAAACTCCTTTCTAATTTCATTCTCGCTCTGGCCAAGGACTACTGGGTTGTCATTTATCGAATCACATAGGACATTTCTCATCTTTTTAATAGAAGTGGTAGATTCTTTATTGATCATACATTATCTCCATGTATAAATTATTATACCCAAGCATACCCTTTGATATACCCTAAGGGTCTTAAGGAATAAGTCAAAGTATAACTCATCATACACAAGATACTATGATGATCTCAAGTCCAAGGATCATCAGTACTACTATCACTACAGAATTCCTATTGACAGCAAGTAAAACTCCATTTGGTATTCCTTAGCGAGCCACGCTCGTTGAACTTATTCTCTAATAAAGCACCTACATACTTACTTTAGTGTTCCACACAAATGATCATGAGATCAATCATCCTCATCCAATGAGCAAGCAACGACGTATGTACCAATCTATCCGGATTCACTAATCCCCAATTTAGTAATCCAATGATTGGGAACTATTTTAGTTTTAAGCTTTCTAAGAATTTAGATCTCATTAGAATGATCATCATCATTATTCTATAAGCATTGCTTAAAACTATGGGTTTATCACATATTATAAAACTGCAACATGTAGATAATTAAAAGCCTTTAATAAATTAATACTTTTTATTAATAAATGAATAAGATCGATTACAAAGTATATGCTTTATCATCAAACATGATTGGCTTGTGTGCATACTACTTTCAATCTCCCACTTGCCCTAAAGCCAATCGTCATGGTATCTCATACTCTTCTTCTCTAAGTGACGATTATCCTGCTGTTGGATAAGCTTTACTTAATGGATATGTAATGTTGTTCATGAGAGTCCACTATCTCTATAGTGATTTCCCATCTTTCAATGATTCTAATAATCAAATGAAAGTGCCACAACACATGTTTAGATCCAAGATGAGACTTAGAAACTATTCCTAGTTCTATAATGAACTTTTCATCCAAACAATCAACTTGTAGCTTTCATTTATAGGTATATACATTGTCTTTTATCACTAAACCAACAACTCTTTTGTTGTTTGGAACCTTTCCAATTCATCGCACCACCTGCTCAAGGTAACACTTTACCTTAAAAGTGATTTTTTCGTCGTCTCTCGTCCGTCTCGAAAAAAACTTGAGTCCGTTAAGCCCTCTAGTTTTAATTCGGACTCCACCATGTATGATCACATCCTTAGTGCTTTGGTTAAGAACTTTAAGATGTTTTTTTCACCGACTCAAAGTGAACTTCTCCATAATATGATCGATCAACATCATCGGTCTCGTATATTTCATTGCATACATGATAAGTTACTCATGTGATCTCTCTTTGGAGTCTTTGGGGACTATTAAGAGAGATACACTCCATAGCTCATCAACATGAGACAACTCTTGGAGTTTGCCATGCTAAACAACTTTAGCATCAAATGAATATACGTTCCTTGGGTTAAGTCGAGCATATTTTTAAATCTATCTATATAGATTTGTATCCCCAATTAAGATACTCTTCCCAAATCATTCATGGAAGAATGTTTAGACAACTTTATATTTACTGATTGTAGCATTAGTATGTTATTCCTCATCCGTAGTATATCAACATATAATACTAGAAATTTCACGACGCCCCCATAACCCTTTTACACACTAGAACTCTTACCTCATCGTATGTAACTCTGGATCATCATCTTCTATGATGCGTACCTCATCATCATCATCCATGATGAATCCATACCTCCTAGGTATCTTAGGTATTATTCCAGATTTATGATTCGGTTGTGGTACAATAGGTCTATCTACAGGTTCCTCTTATTTGACTTATAGTGTTTTGTGGATCATGAACTCTTCAAGATCTATAATCCTCCCACTAGCCCTTTCAATGATAAACACCTTTATCTTAGAAGGCAGCGTGTTTCGCAACAAACACCTTTTGCTAAGTAGGATTATAGAACACATGCCCTAAACTTACTTTAGGATGTCCCACAAATCTGTACATGTCAAATTTTGTCCCAAGCTTATCCTTTGAAACCTTTTCACATAAGTTGGACAACACCTTATCTTAACATACTTAAGATTAGGAATCCTCCCTGTCCATAACTTTTATGGAGTCTTAAATGGATTTTGAGGTTACCTTTTCGTAGATATGCGTACCATTTCTAGGACATGATCCTAGAAGGATACTAGAATGTCAGTAAAATGATTATGGACCGCACCATGTCCAACAAGGTATGATTTTTCCTTTCAGATACATCAATCAGTTATTGTGTATCAGGATGTGTCCATTATAAGAAAACCATTTGAGATGATCTAGAAACTTATTGCACAAGTATTTATTCCTTGATCTAATCAAAGAATCTTAATACTTTGTCAATTTGTTTCACTTCTGAATTCTTTGAACCTTTCAAATAATTCACACTTATATTTCAACAAATACATACATTCAACTCTTTGAATGATCATCTCCTTTTCTTATACTAGTTTGTTCAATTTGCAAAATTATTTTCATGTAAGTCAAGTATACAAAATTTATTAAGTAATATTCAAATTCTATACAAAACATTATTATTATAAATAGAACAACAATTGTTCTTAATTATAATACCAAAGATTTCATCCAACAATAAAATGGAAATAATATTTTTAACAAGAACTGGAATACAATAACAACTTATCGACTTAATAGATTTGCTTGTAGGCATTGCTAAACTATAAGTTTCTATGGCTAATATGGCAACCTTTGTTACATTTCCACACATAGGTTTACTTATATTTGTTTAGCTTTTACTTCGCTTGGTCCCTTCATAAATCTATATTTATGATAACCAAAGTCGGTATCCAATACCCAAGTAGAACCTCGACTTAAAGAAAAATTTATTTCAAATCTTGAACAAAATTGTATTTGTAATCAAACTTCATTAAGCTTCTTTGGTTAGCCAACGCAAGGTGCTTCTCGCAGCTTTCTTTCCGTTGTCCATGCTTATTGCAAAGGAAGCAAACTCCTTTGCTATCCGTACGCTTTTGTTCTTATTATCCTTTGTTTTTGCCTTTCTATATACCTTCTTTGAATCGTTTTTTTTTTCGGAAGATCCTTTGGCCCCTACCAAGAAGACATGGTTTTTCTTGGTTGGAAAGTGACTCTCATCATTTTCAACATGTTAAGCAAATCAACGAAGGTCGATATCTAGCTTGTTTATATGAAAAATTCACAACAATTGTGAAAGGAGTCCGGAGTGAGTGCAAGATCAAATCTTGGCTCAACTCTCCATCCATGACAAAACCAGTTATCCTAATTGATCAATCAAATTGATTATGTTAAGAACCTTTTTGTTCTGCATTTATAGTGCCATTGGCCATTCTAGATCGGAAGAGCTCCTTAGATATCTCGATATCTATCGGCCCTACTTTCCTCACCATCAACTACTTGATGTGCGGGAATATAGTAGAGAGCATCCATAGTTTTATGTCGACAATCAAGCTCGTTACTCATGAATGCGAAAGCATGGTGCATTGAGCCAATCAGGCATCATCTTGCCACTTTCTAAAAGTAGCAATCTCTTCCTCGAGGCATTGTCTCGCAACCATTGCAGGATAGGCGACAGGACATAAGATAGCTTTTTCACTATGAGAACTATTCTCAAATTCCTTAACCAAACCGCTTAATTCGGTTTTCAGTTAATTTAACATCTAATATGCTTCGCAAATGATAGTAATTTTAGACATTGTAAAATTTCAGTAAATGAATTTGTAATTAACAACATTTTTAACATACATTCTTTTATTAATTACCAAAATAAATTAGGTCTTGTTTTAAATTGGTATCTCCCACTATTTTCTTCAAACTATATTACCTCAATATATATAGTTCTAAGCAAAATCTAATTAAAGATCTGCTAAAGTGAGAATAAGGATCCCATTTCAAATGTATATAGCCTTGTGGTGACACAACAAACTATATATAAATAAATAGGTAGACAACTCTTGTCAATTACATCAACTATGCAACTCCTTGTATTTTTTGCCTCTTAGATTATTTTGATCAAGTGGTGGCACATCCGAATCAAAATTATCCAAGTTAAGTCCAACCTAGCACTCCATATATTCAAAAAAGAAAATATCATCCTTGTGGTGACACAACAAAACAATATTGTTCAATTTTCTTTATAAGCATCAAATGTGATAAATTAACATCTTAAATACTTAATACTTGCCTTGTGGTGACACAACAAACTCATATTAAATATTTAATACTCTATTAATTTTATCATGCTAGAAGGCTTAACGCTCGATATTCCAAATATCTTTGAACGCTTAGGACTTAATAAAAAAAAATTGAGGATTTTTTATTAAATGTCTCATCTTTGTTTAGCATAACATATATATATATATATATATATATATATATATATATATATATAAAATACGCGTATTATATTAATTAACATGCTAAGCATGTTTGCATAATATATAATATATATAGTATAAGCATGCACATATAGAATACTATATTCTACCCGGATTGATTATGGACTTTTATTCTAGTTTGGTTCACTAGAGCCACCAAGTGAACCAAAAGGTCAAATCCTAGGCAAGCAAGAATTAATATTTAAATATAACTATTACATTTAAACTGGGCTCCAAGACAAACGGGTCTTCACGCCTCCTTTTTCCTTGATCTCTAATTTTTCAAAAATTAATTCTAACTATTCCTTTACAAAAATATTTAAAATAAATAGAAACCTTGATCGTTAAAGCAGTCAGGGGAAGTACATAGGAGGGAGATAGAATTTACATTAAGAAAAAATTAGAGAAGACGAGGTACGCAGACCCCATTTAATAAAACCCATACATTCATGCATCCAACTAAAATAAAATCCAATCACATTGGTCAATAGTCCATAATCAATCCCATTTATTATCATACACATCATCATATGCATTAATAAATAACATTCATATCATGAATAATAAACATTTAATATATATATATATTTATATCATTTAATGGGCAAATTTAGTTAAGATAAAATCTAATTTTGAATCAAAATAAACTCCTTTATTTTAATCCAAATTTAAATCAAAATAAAACTATTTTATTTTAATTTATCCTATTTTGAATAAAATAAACTATTTTATTTTAATCAAAATCTTTAATCAAAATAAACCATTTATTTTAATTAATTATGGAATCCAATTCCAAGTAAAAAAAAAACTCCTTTATTAAAGGAAACACTTGATTCTTTTCCTATTCACAAATAAACTCCTTTATTTTGAATAATATGAAATCTTATTTCATATATAAATAAACTCCTTTATTTAAGAAAATACGGATTCTCTTTCCTATTCACAAATAAACTCTTTTATTTTGAATAATATGAAATCTTATTTCATATATAAATAAACTTCTTTATTTAAGGAAATTAGGATTCTCTTTCCTATTCACAAATAAACTCTTTTATTTTGAATAATATGAAATCTAATTTCATATCAAAATAAACTCCTTTATTTAAGGAAAAATAGAATCCAATTTCAACTCCAATTAGTTATCATGGAATCCAATTTCAACTCCAATTAGTTATCATGGAATCCAATTCCAACTCTAATTAGTTAGCATGAAATTCAATTTTAAAATTAAAATAAACTTTTTATTTTAAAATTAAAATAAACTTTTTATTTTAAGATTAAAATAAACTATTTATTTTAATTATAAAATTATTATATATATGTATATAATATCCATATACGCTTTTTTTGGAATCACGTGGATTCACAAATTCATTTAAATCGCAACCATTTTCACGCTTAAATTTGGTGGTCTCATTAATATTACATATTAATATTATATATATAAAACTAACATAAATGATAACCTGTAATCATGTTTCCATGTTTCCAAGTATCTTTGAATCACTTGCAGGAAACATAATATATTAGTTATATGTATAATATTAACCAACACTGAATCACGGAAAACATGTTTTGCCAATAACGTTTTTCAAAAAAAAAACTTGTTTCGCGATTTTTTTTATACAATAAAATTATGCCCAATTAAATTATTTTAAACACATATCAATATACATATCAAATTAAAATAATTAATAATTTGCATAAAGGTTTGGCTCTGATGCCACTGTTAGGTTTGTAATATTCAAGAACGCAATCAAATTGCATAAATAAGCGGAAACGTGTAAAATCAGAGTTTAAAAATTTACAAACCATATATCCGGATCACCTTTATGCACAATTATTAATTAAACGAAAAATGAAGAACAAGAATCATACCTTGAAGATTCGAGCTTCCTCTGCACAAGTTCACCTCCAATCCTTTTCGCTCAACTTGAATCCACCGGGTTTTGTTCCTTCCTTCGATCAACGTTAGCCACCCAAGTGTTTGGCCTCAGAGGTGATCCCACCAAGAAGAAGAAGAAGGATTTAAGAAGATGAGTATTTGGCTAAACCCTAGTTTTTCTATCTCTATAGAAAATGAGCGTATTCTCCAACCATCGAATTATAACGTAGTCTTGATATCCGATATAAGACTCCTCTTATAAAGATATCAAGTAACCCTATTAAAATAAGGTATTATTTAATTAAACCCTTTTAATTAAAGGGGCTCCCTAATCTTATTAGGGATAATTAATTAAACTCCTTTAACTAATTTTCCTTCCTAATCCAATTAGGAATAAATGAGAGTACTTATTTTAAATTAATTCTTAAACTCTTTTAGAAATTAAAATAATAATAATAATTGTAATAATATTAATAAGACTCCTCTTATTAATTTATATTTAATATTTCTAAAATATTAAATAATAATATTAAGCTATTTAATTTATTCTATCACCATAGATTAAATTAAATATACATAACATATTATTACGATTATGCCATTATCTTCTTAAATAATTATTCTTCCTTTTATGGTGTGACCCTTTAGGTTCTCCATATTAAACCGGTTGTGAATAAATCAATTAGAACAATTCTAATCTTATTTAAATAAATAAATTAAATAATTAATTTATTTAAATAAATAATATTTATTCTACAATAGGATAAGCCTCCCAAATGATCAACGACTTTCCGGATAATATAGATTTCAACATTAATCATAAAAAACCTTTGAGTAAATAGTTACCGTATAATTCAATCCTTCCACCATACAATGTCCCAATTAAATATAAGACATGGAATTACTTGTCAAGTCTTATTTTATTTAATTATATGTATTTTCGACTCTTAAATGCACAACTCAAATAATGCAAATTAGAAACTCCTTTCTAATTTCATTACTCCTTCGCCAAGGACTACCGGGTTGTCATTTATCGAATCACATAGGACATTTCTTCTTTTAATAAGTGGTAGATTCTTTATTGATCATACATTATCTCCATGTACAACTTATTATACCCAAGCATACCCTTTGATATACCCTAAGAGTCTTAAGGAATAAGTCAAAGTATAACTCATCATACACAAGATACTATGATGATCTCAAGTCCAAGGATCACTTAGACTACTATCACTACAGAATTCCTATCGACAGCAAGTAAAACTCCATTAGGTATTCCTTAGCGAGCCCACGCTCAAAGTTGAACTTATTCTCTAATAAACACCTACATACTTGCTTTAGTGTCTCCATACAAATGATCATGAGATCAATCATCCTCATCCAATGAGCAAGCAACGTATGTACCAATCTATTCGGATTCACTAATCCCCAATTTAGTAATTCAATGATTGGGAACTATTTTAGTTTTAAGCTTTCTAAGAATTTAGATCTCATTAGAATGATCATCATCATTATTCTAAAAGCATTGCTTAAAACTATGGGTTTATCACATATTATAAAACAGCAACATGTAGATAATTAAAAGCCTTTAATAAATTAATACTTTTTATTAATAAATGAATAAGATCGATTACAAAGTATATGCTTTATCATCAAACATGATTGGCTTGTGTGCATACTACTTTCAGCTGCATCAAAAGCACGACACCAAGGCTCATGAGCAGAGAGGCACATCACAAATTTGTGGGTGGCATGAGGAAGTGAAATTGCGATGCGAGCACTCAGTTGAGTGGTAAACACTATGCAGAGCATCTACACTGACTATTGTGGTGAGAGCACTAAGTTCAAGCCATACCAGTTTCCAGAGCCTCCTGTTTTTCCACCATCACCGCCTGCCAAAACTGATCAGGACGCAGCTGATGAGGATGAAGCCGATGCCACTGCAGAGTGAGCGATCTTCAGGGAAGGCCTCTTGTATCCATTGTGTTATGTTAAGCAATGAGGGCATTGCTCATTTTAAGTTTGGGGGTGTTTTTGGATATTATCTTTTATTTCCGTACTGCCATGTTAGGTTGCTAGACTTTAGTACTTTATTATGTTTTTGTTATCAGTTTTGTGGTGCAGTCGTTTTTAAACTGCGGGATTATGTTTGATTTTTTTTATCATTATGGATGCCATGAACTGATTTTTGGTTTTATTTATTAATTCTTTGATTATTATTAGCATGATTGTGGTCTATAGCCATCTTTTTGGGGCTTATACAGATTTAGATGCTTGTGCCATATGAATGGCCTTTTTCACCCTATTTTGAGCTGCTATTTAGCGAGGGTGTTATAGTTATCATTAATCTTTTGATTATGGCTGATGACAAGCACCAAGTTTTCTGGTCTATCTCTTAGAGTCGTGTCAAGCATGTATGAGCTAGGGGTTTTTCAATTGATAAGTTTAGACTGTTATTAATCCGTCCTTCTAGCAAGCACCGACCAACTATGTTAACTAGTAATTTTTTCAAAATTTAGTTCGGGTGTTTATTTCTTTGAGCATTTGTTCACTCTTATAAATTTTCATTTTTACAAGGTGATAAAAGGCTTAGACGTTTATACAGTTTTGGATCTTGGATTCGTGCATGTTTAGATATTAAAAAAAAGAATAAATTGTTATTGAAGATTGAATATCGAAAGTCTTGCGGTGGATCGAGATGGAGCATAAAACGCACTCGCCCATAAACGCAGAACCAATATTGAGATGGAGCATAAAATGCACTCACCTAATAATCTTCGGTTCTCGTAAAGTCTAATTTGACTTATGTTGATTATGTGGCCTTTGCTGCTCGAGTTACTAGATTCTTAGGGGTGTTCTACACCTAGTGCCCTAAAGCCGTCTGGCTTGGGAGTCACTGATCAAAATCTCATTAATGGGTCGTTCTGATTAGCCTAAGGTAATTAAGGACTTTCTGAGTCAAGGTTTACTATCTTCATGCTAGAGTCTTTTGATCCGTTACTGCACTTGTGTCTTATTCTTAATGCTTGTTAAATGTTTAAGTTACGGAGTGTGCATATTAGTATTAACAATCGACTGTGCGAACTTATTTGAGGTACGATTAGTCAGGACGATTGGTCTCCACACACACACACATAGAATGGATCGAATACAGTCTTATACTTGAAATTGAATGAACCCCTATTCATATCTATGTTTGCCTTGTTCTCTGGGAGTACTTTAAGCTTTGAAGCCAAGATATTATATTACAGTTTTATTTCTCTTTCGCGTGTGTTTTACTTTTGTTAATGTGTATTAGATAGTTTGCTCGAGGACAAGCAAATACTTAAGTTTGGGGGTATTTGATGAGTGGGATTTATACCCGCGAATCGAATACTTTATGACTTAAATAATTACCTGACTTCGTAGTTTTTATGTAGTTTTATATAAATATAGTGTTATTGCGCTTAACTGATGTATTGTAGAGCTTTACAGTTCTTTTCTAGCATTCAGGGGCAAAATGGTCATTTTCCTCATACCCGCGCCGCGGCGCAAAAGCCAAGCTTTGTGCTCACGCCGCGGTGCCACCTTCCTAGCCTTGGCGTCACGACTCACCTCACAGCGCATGGCGCCATCGAAGCTTTCTATGGCTCGTCTTTATAAGCCTTGAGCTCCGTGTCCCTCATACTAATGAAATATTGCAGTACTAATTACTGACTTTCATTGGCATGCCACCATCCACCTCTCAGCAGTACTCAGAGATTGCTTGGCTTGACCTAGCAAAAGAGGGGGAATGATATATAAGAGAAGGAGGCTTTGCATAGAATAAGATAGACTTAGTAGATCTGAGAAGAGAATTAGCATAGATTAGTTGTGTTCTGTAATTTCTCTTGCTTTCTCTTAGATAAATGTTTGTAAATATAGATTAGCTAGATTAGGGAGAAGTATGGGTTTCTTTGGAGCATCAAGAGCAGTGAGCTACATGGACCGGAGAGCTTGATTTGAGAAAAATGCTTAGAGATTGAAGGGCTTTGACAGAGTTTCTTCTTATCTATTTATTGTCTCTAATTTTGTAATTCATAAATGTTGTCTTTATTGCTACTTGTATTTTGTTCAATAGCTATGAACTGAATATTTGCTCTAAGGTTATAATGGAACCATTTGTTATTTAAATTGACTGTCTTATCTCTTTGGTTGGCACCATACAATTTGGTTCGATATATTTATGCTTAATGATTCTCGCTAAGACATTAGTGATGATTTTGGTAATTTACATGATATCGACAGAAGGATTGTAGATTTACACCTGAATATATTGACATGTGATTGTGGGTTTCGACTGCATAAGTTGTACGTAGAATAGATATATATCCGTGCGCCACGTGCAGCCTAATTGAGAACTTATGCTTAAATCCTCGTTATGATCAACTCGCATACTCATATGTAGGATTGTATCTAGCTTGGGCATTTTTTTCTGTTCTATTCCCTAACGGGTGGATCTGGAAAAGATATGTTTGTGCATACCTCAACAGAGGTGCATAGGCACCTATGTGTTCTCGGTCGACAGATTGTCGTGACCATTAAGACCAGAGAGAGAAGGGTAGGTAGTTTGATGAAACACAACACGTCAGGTGTTCGACAAAATGCCTGAGTGGGGTGAAGTTGTAACCTTAGCTTGTAATTCCTTAGATTATCATTCGTTATCCATTTACTTGCTTTGATAATTAGTATGCTTAGATTAATCACACTTTCATTTATTGTTGTTCGAATAAGACTTTACCGATACAAAGTCGGTACTTAGTAAATATTAGTGATAGTGTGACGCCCCCAAAATAGGTATATATCACCCATCTTGAGTCGCCAAATACTTGGTACAGAATACAAATATAATCTTAAATATACAACATGTGCTGTGAGTTTTAATACAAATATTATCTTCTAGACAGTATTCAAACTCAAAATAAGTCCTCAATACATTTATTATCACACTATTTCATAGAATAGTGAGGACTACTAATGCTATCATCTGGACCGTCACTCCGTTCCCCGACTAGTCCCTGCTACGTTCTCATTTTCTGAAGAGAACAATGAAAGCAAAAGGGTGAGCTCAACTAGCCCAGTAAGAAATATTATGACTAAGATAATGGAGAATAAATTATCATTAGCCTTCAATAGTGTTAAACTGATACAATATAACAAACATCAAGTTTAACTGCAGCGGAACAAGCAATCCATTAGAAGAGTCAAGTAGAGAATAAAATCTACTATCTTCTATGATTTAAAAGGTTTTTCATCACTTTTATCACGAGACTCGACTTAATAAATAATCCACATCATCAAATCATCCCCACGCACTACGTGCCAAGGATATTATTTAGTATCACGACCACGAATTATCCATGCACCACGCCAAAGATAATCGTGTTCTCATCAACGTTCTAATCATGCCATAAAACAATTCATCTTTGCACCCTTGGCCGTCAAGAGAATCCATAGCCATAATCATACCAAAAACTCGCCCATCAATGCACTACGGGCGATGAGGACTTTTTCCACATCATTTGCAACATTACGGTCATGATTATACCGAATAATCCCTGGTCATAATCATACCAAGTCCATCTATGCACTACAGGCCACAGATGACTTTCAACACAATATAAACATGAGGATGATGACAATGACATAATAATTCAATAAAACAAGTTCAAGAATTAATTTATCCAGGAACCAATAACATCCAAATTATCAACATGATACTTCTTTGTGGAGTAAAATTCAAGAATGCTCAGAAGAATATTTCCATGAAAAGATACTGGATGAAGCGCAAATATCAAGGATATTCCACTAATTTCATGGAGTATAAAAGCCAAAACTTTAACCAACTGAGTATAATAAAGAATGGAATAACAAAAGAAATCACCAGGCATGCGATAGACTGCACAAACAGGTTATTCCAATAGAATCATAAATAACGGAACCGGTCGTGCGTGAACGCACGCATGGGATATTCCAATGTAATAATAAATAAAGGAACCGGTCATACGTAAACGCATTGCATGTGAAATTCCAGCGTAATAATAAATAACCGAACTCAAAGTTATGCGTAAACGCACGCATGGATGTTCCAACGTAATAATAAAGAATGGAATAATGGAAGAATTTCACCATGTATATGCAGACTTGCATAGATAGGTTATTCTAACATAATAATAAAGAAAGGAATAATGGAAGAATTTCACCGTGTATGCAGATTGTGATGATAAAAGTTATTCCAACATAATAATAAAGAATTGAATAATGTAAGAATTTCAACAAGTATAGGGTAGTCCACAGATACAAAGTTATTCCAATGTAATAATAATGAATGGAATAACAGAAGTTCTCTTCATGAATACGAAAAAAATAATACCCCTTACGAGTACAACAAATAATATCCCTTACCTTAAAAGAAGAGTATTCCGACTGGTAGGGCGAGGATATTCTTGAAGAAAACTTATACTGTTTTCTACGCTCAAAGCTTTCTTAAACTCTAAAGAAATACGCTCAAGATTATAGAAGAAGAATTCTCTGAATTTCTGGTGTGATTTCAATTCTAACTAAGCATCCTAATTATAGAAGAACGGAAAGGACACTATGCAATAAAATATAATATATTCAATAAATATATATATAATTTAAAATCTAATAAAACAAATAATTTTATAAAAGTATTCTGTTTTATATAAAAAGATTTTACTATACAAACACTATGCAAGCACTATGCAAATACTATGCATAATAAAATATAATATATTCTATTTATAATCAAATAAAAAAATAACTTTATAAAAGTATTATGTTTTATATAAAAGATTTTACTATGCAAATACTATGCATTTACTATGCAAACAATGCATAATAAAATATAATATATTCTATTTATAATCAAATAAAATAAATAACTTTATAAAAGTATTCATTTTATATAAAAGATTTTACTATGCAAACACTATGCAAATACTATGCATAATAAAATATACTATATTCTATTTATAATCAAATAAAATAAATAACTTTATAAAAGTATTCTGCTTTTATATAAAAAGATTTACATTTTATTACATTAATAATAATAATAAAATAAAATTTATATATATATATATATATATATATATATATATAAACTTTTGTGACTTCTTAAAAAATACCTCAATATCTTTAACAACATTTATCATCATTATTATAATTCACAATATTAATCGACCAGGTCGTTCCCAGGAAAGAGAGGGCTTTTCAATAAGGATTTTCTCTATCAAAAGCGCAATTAGGTGACCAAACCTCTCCTCGATGTAACTTCTAGACATCGTTAATATTGCAAATAATAATATTAATAACTTCGTCGTCTCAATTATTGATTTAATAATATATACAATATTGACAATAATTGAATAAAATAATGTGAGATACTATGCAACAATTACTGTAGCAATAATTGAACAAAACTGAGTGACTTCTCATGTAAGCTTCAATAATCAATACCGTGTGCTACTATGCAACCACGCATATTACTATACTTTTACTACCGAGTAATTCAACAATTTTAATGGTAAAACTTCCGCCGTTATTTTCATAAAAATATTTTTGTCATTTTCTCCATCCGACAATAATTCCGTTGTGGGGTCCACCCATGATTGTACCGTCGTACAGATATTCCCCGACAAAAAGAATATTTCCCGACCAATCGAATATTATATAACAACTTGCATACTTTTCAAAATTTATAAATATTACCCACAACTATAACATTATCTCAAATCCACACCATAATATTAAAAAAAATATTTCGAGAAAATTAAATCTTTATTCGTAAAATTTGGGGTTTCACAGATAGTTCCTCGTGGGTACGATATTCTACTTATCACTGTATTACTTGTTAGACCGCGTATACTTGCGCGTGTTTAGTGATCGGTTTTCCAACCAACAGTGCTTACTAAGAAAGACTGATCAATAACAGTCTCAACTTAAGGACTGAACTAACCCCTCGTCCACACATGCTTGACACAGACTCTAAGCAATAATCATAATCACCTGGCGCTTATTATTAGCCACAATCAAAAATTTATGAACTCTAAAACCCTTGCCCAGCATATCAACAGTTAAAGAAAGGCAACATGGTTGATCAAAAACCATAATATGAAAGATAAGAGTTAAAGTTTACCCTAGCACTAATACCAGCTCAAAATAGGGTAAAGCCAAAACATGGCATCAAGTATACCAATCTGTACAAATCCCAAAAGATGGCTATAAATAAAACTTGCTAAATAAAGCCATAGATTCATCAAAATTTGTTCATGCATCCAAAATATAATAAAACAGTAAACATAAGTCTGTTCATGCATCCAAACATAATAAAACATTAAACATACGTCTGTGTCTATAACACCCCAAAAGATGACAATAGCAGTTCATACATGACTGCACTACAATACTGATAAAACATAAACACAATATTAAGATGGCAACCTATTATGGAAATAGACAGAATAAAATAGATAAAACACCCCCAGACTGAAGATGAGAAATGTCCTCATTTCTAAGCATATATAAATTAATACAAGAGGGCTTCCCTGAGGTTTGCTCACTTGGCATCATCATCATCCTCTTCAGCATCCTCGGTCGGCGATGGTGGAGGATATGGAAGGCATATTGGAGGCATCGGGAACTGGAACGGCATCGAGTCTTCTTCGTCACCACCAGATGCAACGTAGATGTTCTCCACTGTATTGACAAACTCCGTGTGATATTACATGAGAGATCTTGTCGTTGAACCACTGCATTGATCTTCTTACCCTACCGGCCAATCTTCTGGTTCAGGAGATTCATGGAGGTCAATATCTCTGCCAACTGATCAGAAGCTGAATGACCTATCTCTATCGGTTGTGCGGACGTGTCGGCCTCAGAAGAAGAAGGCGGGGGCTAAGTAGCAGGCAGGAAGCCCTCACCATAGGGATAAGACTCTACACCCTCCCAGGCTTGGTATTGGGTAATAGTGGCGTGATCTATAATCGCCATGGGAGGAAGAAGTATCTCGTCCGTGGCCATGGGTACCGCTGCTATCTGGCACCAGAATTTAATGACCGAGGGATGCGGTAGACCTCCCAAAGTGCTGCCGCGCAGAGCCTTAAGGATCAATTCTTGAATAAGGTATCCAAAGTCAATGTTCAACCAGATGACTATGGAAAATAGTAGCACTGCCCTTTCTCTAGTCACATCACTGACATGCCTGGTTGGTATCAAGTTATGGTAGATGAAACTATACCACGCCTTCCCATAGCGCGATAGCTCGGTATGTGCGAAGTTGGATTTTTCGTTTGTGTATTGGTTTATCTTCCATGTGGTGCCAGGTTTACACAACCTTTTTACTATATCATCCGCATCGTAGCTGTGCACCCCATCATCTAGGTAATCCCTATCAAAATTGGGCATCTAGAAACAATCGTTAATTGACCTCTTGTCGAACCAAATTGTATTTCCCCTTATTAGCACCGCCAAACTCCCCTCAGCAGTGGCATTGGCATAAAATTCTTTCACCAGGGCAATAACTAGGGACACGGGCTGACGAGTGAAGTGTGTCCAGTTCCTATCAGCAATCATTTGGAACATCTCGCCATCAAGCAGTGCATCAGGCCCGAGGCCTCTTTCGGGCACTAAGCTTTTGTTAGCCAAAGTGGTGTAGAACTTTTCCGATGCCTCCTTGCTAATGAACCTTGTGCGATCCCAGTGTGGTAAGAATGAAGAGGATCCGCCCACACTCAGCTTTTGCTTCTTTGGTGCCATTTTAGAACTTAGTAATCTCTAGAAACACTTACAAGCAGAACTCCCAATACCAAGTACACCGCCATAAAATGCTCGCTGAGGTAAAATGTTAAACACCTTATGTGCGCTGCTTAAAACTAGGGCTTTTCAACGATAGCTTAGATGCTAGCTTAACCACAATTTCCCTAAAAGATATCTTACAGCAAGTGTGACGCCCCCAAAATAGGTATACATCATCTATTCTGAGTCACCAAATACATGGAACAGGATACAAATACAATCTTAAATATACAACAAGAGCTGTGAGTTTTAATACAAATATTGTCTTCTAGACAATATCCACTCCCAGAATAAGTCCTCATTACATTTATTATCACACTATTTATAGAATAGTGAGGACTACTAAGACACCATCTCGGACCGTCACTACGTTCCCCGACTAGTCCCGGCTACGTTCTCATTTGCTGAAGAGAACAGTGAAAGAAAGGGTGAGCTCAACTAACCCAGTAAGAAATATTATGACTAAGATAATGTAGAATAAATTATCATTAGTCTTCAACAATGTTAAACTGATAAAATACAATAGACATCAAGTTTAACTGCAGTGAAACAAGCAATCCATTAAAAGAGTCAAGTAGAGAATAAAATCAACTATCTTTTATGATTTAAAAGGTTTTCATCACTTTTATCATTTGGGACTCAAATTTTAATAAATAATCCACATCATCCCCGCACTACTACGAGGATATTCATTAGTATCACGACCACAATTATCCATGCCCTACGGGCCAAAGATATTCGTGTATTCATCAATGGTCATGATCATGCCAACAATCGTCCATTAATGCACCACAGCCAATGAGGACTTTTACCACATCATTTATAATATTACTACCATGATTACAACCGAATAATCCTCGGTCATAGTCATACCAAGTCCATCTACGCACTACAAAAGCCACATATGACTTTTAAAAAAAAAACATGAGGATGATGACAATGATATAAGAATTCAATAAAACAAGTTCAAGAATTAATTTGTTCAGGAACTAATAACGTCCAAATTGTCAACATAATACTTCTTTGTAGAGTAAAATTCAAGAAAGCTCAGAAGAATATTTCCATGTAAAGATACTAGATGAAGTGCAAATATCAAGGATATTCCACTAATTTCATGGAGTATAGAAGTCAAAACTTTAACCAACTGAGTATAATAAAGAATGGAACAACAAAAGAAATCACCATGCATGCGGTACTTCGCATAGACAGGTTATTCTAATAGAATAATAAATAACGGAACCAGGTCAGGGGTAATACGCATCGACAGGATATTCCGACAGAATAATAATAAAGAATGGAATAACAACAGAAATCACCGTAAATGCGATACAAGATAGACAAAAGTTATTCCAGCAGAATAATAAATAACGGATCCGGTCGGTGCAAAATTCAGACCGGCTGGGATGTTTCAACAGAATAATAAAGAGCGGACCCAGTCCCGCCAGAAACGCATGCATGTGATATTCAGCAGAATAATAAAGAATGGAATAATAGAAGAATTTCACCAAGTATAGGGTAGCCCACGTATACAGGTTATTCCAATAGAATAATAAAGAATGGAATAACAGAAGTTCTCTTCATGAATACAAAAGAAACAATACCCCTTACCATAAAAGAAACTGGATATAGGAGTAGTGAAGTAGCAGAATATTTTTCTTCTTTCTCTCTATAGTTTCTCTCTCTAGAGTTTCAGTGAATTCATAAGAAATAATGAAGGAATGAGCTTCTATTTATAGGAGAATGGATTGAATAGTAACTAACTCATGAACGGTCTAGATTGATTTACTTTTAATCGGACGGTCCATAAAATATTCTAATAAAACAAAACTTTTAAATAAAATATAATATATATTATATATATATATATATATATATATATTATATATTTATATAACATGCCTAACTTTATAATCATGGAATACACCAGTGATTCCCTTCTCCCCATTTTCAATATTCCACCAACTTTGTAGAATCTTGACAATTAGTCTCCACCTATTTCAATACTCCACCACATGCAATACATACATTAATTAATTATATATATATATATATATATATATATATATATATATATATATATTATACTAACCCTTATATTCCCTCCCACACACGCACACAACCCCCCACCCACCATTCCCACAATATTTTTCCTATATATATATATATATATATATATATATATATATAAGTAATAAATTGAAACTCGAGATAACTTTCTCCAATTGTTTTGAAAAATGGGTAAGTGGAGGTCCAAATAATAAATAAAATTTATAACAACTACTTCATAAAAATCGCCTTATTTTAACAACATTTATCATCATTATTATAATTCACAATATTAATCGATCAAAGTCGTTCCGTGAAAGAGGGGCTTTCAATAAGGATTTCTCCTATTCAGCGTAATTAGTGACCAAACCTCTCCTCGATAGAACTTCTAGACATCGTTAATCATCGTAAATAATAATATTAATAACTTTTTTGTCTCAATTATTGATTTAATAATATATAAAATATCGACAATAATTGAATCAAATAACGTGAGATACTACGCAAAGAATTCTTGTAGCAATAATTGAACAAATCGAGTGACTTCTCACGTAAGCATCAATAATCAATACCGATTTGCTCTTATGCAACCACGCAGACATCGCATTTCTTTTACTACCGAGTAATTCAACAGTATTAACGGTAAAACTTCCGCCGTTATTTTTATAAAAATATTTTTGTTGTTTTCTCAATTCGACAATAATTCTGTTGTGGGGTCCACCAATGATTGTGCCGTCGTACGAATATTCCTTGTTAAAACGAATATTCCCCGACCAATCGAATATTATATAACAACTTGCGTACTTTGCAAAATTTATAACTATTAGCCATAACTATAACATTATATCAAATTCATTCCATAATATTCAAAAATGATAATTATAGAAAATTCATCTTTATTCATAAAAGTTGGGGTCTTACAGCAAGACCAATATCAACCCAATGCATTGACAGACCAAGATCAAATAGACTAGATGTACTTTCAAAAGTATATGCACCGAGAGTAATGGGAAATCAACTGACCCAATTGCCTCAAAATTGATGGATGGCTTTGCGAGAATCCTTAGCCCTTGATATTGTTGAAGCACAAATTGACTATTGATAGAATGGGCAAGATTGGGTGTGTAAAATGGTTTTGTTGCTTAGAGGGCTTGGGAGGAACGTCTGTCGAGAGGGGAGAGTGTCTGTCGAGATGCATGGCTAAATGTGGGAACAGAACTGAAACAACCCTACTTAATCAATCGACGACGCTTACTTGGCATTGCAGTATTGTGATTCCTTTGTAAATCGGGCGCCACTGAGAGCGGTGTGTCGATCTTGACTTTTTAAAGCGATGCTGCAGTGTTGTCCATAGGAATTAAGATGGCACTGTAGCGCATATTTCTAGTAGGTTATGTGTTATGATGGCGCTGCAACGCTGGTTTCTAAGGCAACACAGGCACTGTAGAGATGTGTTGTGTAACTTGTCTTTAGAGCTGGCGTTGCAGCGCCGATTCAGGCTTACATCCAGGCACCACAGCGCCGTCCCTACATAAACCCAAGATAAAAAAATTTCCTGCACAAACCAAGCCAGATATAAGCCATCATACTCATCAACACAAAAACTTATAGCAAAAACTTATAACAAGCTTAACTCTAACTACTATATACATAATCAACATACTAGATAAACATGCTACCTGCATACTATAGACACAATAACATGCATATTAGGTAAGACACTACAGTAATAATCATATAAAAAGCTATTTAACAAACCAAAGAGAAAAAAAATGCAATGCACTAGACATAAGTAAAGAGAAATAGAAAATTTTGATACTGAGATGAGGTTGCCTCCCTCATCAAGTGCTTGTTTTAAAGTCGTCAGCTTGACTATTCCCCTATCTTACACCGGGTCACTCAATGTGATGGAAGTGTTCTGCCGATCGACCTCGCTGCCCCAATAGTGTTTAAGGCGTTGCCCATTCACCTTGAAAGTTTTGTCTGAATTTGGGTCTTGGACCTCAATTACTCCATAAGGGTATACCTTGGAAATTGTGAACGACCCCGAACATCGGGACTTTAACTTCCCGGGAAATAGTTTCAATCAGGAGTTGAATAGAAGCACTTTCTGGCTCGGTTCGAAATCTCATTCGACTATCTTTTTGTCATGCCATCTCTTTGTCTGCTCTTTGTACAACTTAGCATTTTCATACACTTGGAGCCAAAACTCGTCTGATTCATTCAGTTGTAACAATCTCTTCTCCCCTGCTGTATCCAAATCAAAATTGAGCTTTTGAATCACCCAATAAGCACTATGCTCCAATTCGACCGGGAGATGACATGCCTTACCATACACAAGCCTATACAGAGACATTTCGATAGGCGTCTTATAGGTAGTGCGGTATGCCCACAAGGCATCATCTAGCTTTTTGGACCAATCCTTCTTGTTCAGGTTCACAATCTTCTCTAGAATGCGCTTGACATCCCTGTTTGATACCTCTACCTGTCCACTTGTTTGCAGATGATAGGCAGTGGAAATTTTATGGGATACCCCATATTTAGTGAGAATGGCTTCAAAATACTTATTGCAGAAATGTGACCCATCATCACTAATTATTGCCCGAGGTGTGCCAAACCGGGTGAATATATTCTTTCTTAAAAAATTCAGCACAACCTTAGCATCATTTGTAGGCAAGGAAATGACTTCCACCCACTTAGAGACCTAGTCCACTGTGACTAGTATATAGATATTGTTGTATGAGGAGAAAAACGGGCCCATGAAATCTATTCCCCAAACATCGAACAATTTTACCTCCAAAATATTTTGCAAAGGCATTTCATGCCTTTTGGAAATAGTTCCTACCCTTTGGCAATTATCGCAACACGATACATAAAGATGAACATCTTTAAACAAAGTTGGCCAGTAGAAACTAGATTGGAGCACCTTTAACAGCTATTCTTTGGCCACCAAAATGCCCTCCGTAGTTCGAGGAATGACAGTGATGGAGCACACCATCAATTTCTTCCTCCGGCAGACATCTTCACAGAATTTGGTCTGCACACTATTTGAATAGGAAAGGATCGTCCCACAGATAATGCTTCGCATCATTTAGGAATTTCTTCCTCTGTTGATAGCTCATGTTTGGGGGCAACACATTGTAAGCGACAAAGTTTGTGAAGTCATCATACCACGGTGCTACGCCTTGAACAACATACAACTTCTCATCTGGGAAGAAGTCATTTATATATATCTCTACATCCCCCGAATGAGTTGGGTTTTCCAATCACGATAAGTGATCTGCGACTTGGTTTTCAGTCCCTTTTTTTATCACGAATCTCAAAATCAAATTCTTGAAGGAGAAGGACCCATCTAATCAGCCTTGGCTTAGCATCTTTCTTTGAGATAAGGTATTTGATTGCGGAGTGGTCAGTGTACATGATAACCTTGGTTTCGATAAGATAGGAACGAAACTTATCAAAGGCATAAACCACTGCCAGAAGTTCTTTCTCAGTTGTGGTGTAGTTAAGCTGAGCATCAGTCAAAGTCTTATTGGCAAAGTAAATGGTGTGAAACACTTTGTCCCTCCTTTGGCCCAACATTGCTCTAATTGCAAAATCACTGGCATCGTACATAAGTTAAAACGGAAAGGTCCAATCAGGAGCCACTACTATAGGAGCGGAGACGAGTCTTTCCTTTAACAACTTAAATGCTCCTAGACAGGATTCGTCAAACTTGAAAGACACGTCCTTTTCCAATAAGCTACAGAGCGACTTGGTTATTTTTGAAAAGTCTTGGATAAACCGTCTGTAGAATCCCGCACGCCCCATAAAACTTCTTACCCCTTTCATTGATGTTAGCGGTGGTAGATTATCGATAACATCAATTTTGGCCCTGTCTACTTCAATACTGCAGGCAAATACTCTATGCCCTAAAATAATGCCCTCTTTTACCATGAAGTGGCACTTCTCCCAATTCAACACTAGGTTTGTCTCTACGCATCTTTTCAGGACGGCAGTCAGATTATGTTGACAGTTCTCAAAAGAGCTCCCAAAGACAGAAAAATCATCAATTTTTATCGCTGAGACTCAGCTTAATAAATAAACCACATCATCTAATCATCCCTGCACTACGGGCCAAGGATATTCATTAAATCATCAATGGTCATGACTATACCGAATAATCCGTGGTCATAATCATACCAAACCCTATCCATCAATGCATTACAGGCCACTGAGGACTTTTACCACATCATTTATAACATTACAGGTCATGATTATACCGAATGATCCCTGGTCATAATCATACCAAGTCCATCTATGCACGTAAGCCAAAGATGACTTTCATCACAATATAAGCATGAGGATGATGACAATGACATAATAATTCAATAAAACAAGTTCAAGAATAAATTTTAAAGACTTATAAGTTAATTTATCCTGAAATCAATTACGTCCAAATTGTCAACATGATACTGCTTTGTAGAGTATAATTCAAGAATGCTCAGAAGAATATTTTCATGAAAAGATACTGGATGAAGCGCAAATATCCAGGATATTCTACTAATTTCATGGAGTATAGAAGTCAAAACTTTAACCAACTAAGTATAATAGAATATATGAAACTGCAAATTGATTTTCACCCACCATGCGGTAATCCACGTAGACAGATCATTTCCATAATTTAATAAGGAATGAATATGAAGGATCATTCACCATGCATGTGGTAATCCACATAAACATTTTTTCCAACAGAACAATAAATAATGGAATAACAAAAGAATTCACCAGGCATGCGATAGACCTCACAGACAGGTTATTCTAACAGAATAATAAAGAATGGAACCAGGTCATGCGTAATCTGCACAGATAGGATATTCTAACAGAATAATAAAGAATGGAGTAACAACAGAATTCACCATGCATGCGATAGGCCAAGTAGAGACAAAGTTATTCCACGAGTAATAATAAAGAATGGAACTGTGTCATGCAGAATCCGCATGCATATATGATATTCCAACTGAATAATAAAGAATGGAATAACAACAGAATTCACCATGCATGCGATAGACCACATTAACAAGTTATTTCAATAGAATAATAAAGAATGGAACCAGGTCATGCGTAATCCGCACAGACAGGATATTCCAACAGAATAATAAAGAATGGAATAACAATAGAATTCACCATGCATGCGATAGACCGCACAGATAGGTTATTCCAACAAAATAATAAAGAATGGAACCAGGTCATGCATAATCCGCACACACAGGATATTCCAATAGAATAATAAAGAATGGAATAACAACAGAATTCACCATACATGCGATAGTAAGCCTTGCACAGACAAAAGTTATTCCAATGAGAATAATAAAGAATGGAGCCGAAGTCATGTGTAATCCGTGATAGATGGATATTCCAATAGAATAATAAAGAATGGAATAACAACGAGAATTCGCCACGTAAATGCGATAATCGCATGCATAAAAGTTATTTTAACAGAATAATAAAAAATGGAATAACAGAAGAATTTCACCATGTATACGGTAGTCCACGTATGCAGGTTATTCCAAAAGAATAATAAGGAATAGAATAACAATAGCTCTCCTCACGAATACGAAAGAAATAATTCCCCTTACCTTAGAAGAAAACTGGATATTGGAATACTGAGGTAGCAGACTTCTTTCTTCTTTCTCTCTATAATTTCTCTCTATAATAATTGCTCTATAGCTTTAGTGAATTGGTGAGAAATGAAGGAAGAATGAGCTTCTATTTATAGGAAAATATAGTTTCAATAATTGCACGTTTCGGGGCTCGAAATATTACAGTACAATACCTACAACTTTTTTTCATTTTTAATTTAGTCCTGCAAGTATTATCAAACTTGCACCATTTCCCCTAATAGTAAATAATGTAAATCAATAGTACACATATGTAAACAAATAGTTATAATCATGTGAATTAATAGCAATTAATTGCTCATTTATCTAATTAATTACCTGACTGGTCAGTATAACTTCCAGACATCAATTAATATCGAAATAAATGTCGATTTTCACTAATACTAATAATTCCAATACAATGGAACTATCAATTTCATCTTTAATCAACATGAACTTATTCATCATTAATATTATAACTCATAATATTTAACAACCAGGTCGTTCCCAGGAAAGAGGGGGCTTTCTGATAAGGATTTCTCCTTATTGGCGCGCGATTAGATGACCAAACCTCTCCTTGATAGAACTTCTAGATATTGTAAATATTGCAATTTAATAATATGAACAACTTTGTCATCTCAATTATTGATTTAATAATATATCATATTATGCAGATGATACTGTGACAATAACTGAATCAATAATATGAGAGATATGATGCAACAATTACTGTAGCAATAATTGAGTATAACTGTGACTTCTCACGTAAGCATCAATAATCAATACCGTGTGCTACTATGCAACCACGCCAGACATCGCATACTTTACTAACGGGTAGTTCAACGGTTTAACAAAAGAAACTTATGCCGTTATTTTTATAAAAAGATAATTATGTCATTTTCTAACTACGACAATACTTCCGTTGTGGGGTCCACCAATGATTGTGCCGTCGTACGAATATTCCCTGTTAAAATGAATATTCCTCGACCAATCGAATATTATATAACCACTTGCTTACTTTGCAAAATTTGTAAATATTATCCACAACTATAACATTATATTATATCCGCACCATAATATTCAAAAATATATTTCGAGAGAAATTAATCTTTATTCATAAAAGTTGGGGTCTTACAACCTCCCCTTCTTATAAAATTTCATCCTCGAAATTAGGGTACGTACCTGGTATATCGAAGAGGTGAGGATATCTTGACTTCATCGCAGATTCTAACTCCTAGGTCATTTCTTCCACATCATGGTTTCTCCACAAAACTTTGACTTGAGGTATAACCTTGGAGCGTAGAATATGATCCTTCTTATCTAAGATTTTAACAGGTAACTCTTCATACGTTAAATCTTCCTCATCTCATCCGGTTCTAATTCAATAATGCGGTTCGGGTCTTTCACATATTTATGTAACATAGATATGTAAAAAATGTTATGAACACGAGACATACTTGGCAATAAGGCGAGTCTATAGGCCACAGTTCCTACTCGATCGAGGATTAAAAATGGGCCAATGAATCGAGGTTTGATCTTTCCTATATTTCCAAATCTTGTAACTCCTTTCCATGGAGCAACATGTAACAACACATGATCTCTAATATCAAATTCCACGTTGTTTCGATGAAGATCAGCATAACTCTTTTATCGATCTTGTGAGGTTTTTATATGTTGTCGGATCGTTTGAATCTTTTCTGTAGTCATATGTACCAACTTCGGTCTCAACAACGTTGCTTCACCCACCTCATCCCAACATACTGGAGAACGACACTTTCTTCCATACAACGCCTCGAATGGAGCCATGCCAATACTTGCTTGATAACTGTTGTTGTAGGAAAACTCCACCAATGGTAAGAAATTGTCCCAACTTCCCTTGAAGTAAAGGACACAGAGTCTTAATAAATCTTCAAGAGTTTGAATAGTCCTTTTCGACTGCCCATCCGTTTGAGGATGATATGCCAAACTAAATCGTAAATCTGTTCCTATAGCTTTTTGTAAACTAACCCAAAATCTTGAAGTGAATCTTGGGTCTCGATCAGAAACTATGGATACTGGCATACCATGCAATCTTACAATCTCGTTTATATACATAATAGCAAGACGTTCAAGCGTATAAGTTTCTCGTATCGATAAGAAATGAGCAGACTTGGTCAATCTATCAACAATGACCCAAATCGCATCTATGCCTTGAGAGACCTTGGGAAGACCAGTAACGAAATCCATGGTAATGTGTTCCCACTTCCATTATTGAATTTCAAGTGGTTGCAATGGACCTTTTGTGTGAGATCCCGAATTTTATGAAATAAAAGTATCCAATTTTTCTATTTTGGTAAATAGTTAAGTTGATAAAAATTTAAAGTTAAGGGTGATATGTGAAATTTTTTTAAAGTAAGCAAGTTGTCATAAAATAACCGGTAGTAAAAGTATAGTAATATGCGTGGTTGCATAGTAGCAAACGGTATTGATTATTTATGCTTACGTGAGAATTCACTCAGCTATACTCAATTATTGCTACAGTAATTGCTGCATCATATCTCTCATATTATTAATTCAATTGTTGTCACAGTATCATCTGCATAATATGATATATTATTATATCAATAATTAAGACGACAAAGTTATTCATATTATTATTTTCAATATTGACACTATCTAGAAGTTCTGTCAAGAAGAGGTTTGCTCATCTAATTGCGCGCCAATAAGGAGAAATCCTTATCGGAAAGCCCCCTCTTTCCTGGGAACAACCCGGTTGTTAAATATTGTGCATTATAATATTAATGATGAATAAGTTCGTGTTGATTAAAGATGAAATTGATAGTTCCATTGTATTGGGATTATTAATGTTAGTAGAAATCGACATTTATTTCGATAATAATTGATGTCTGGAAGTTATCGGGTAATTAATCGGATAAATGAATAATTAATTACTATTAATTCACATGATTATAACTATTTGTTCACATGTGTGTACTATTGATTCACATTCTTGTACTATTAGGGGAGTTAGTGCAATATTGATAATACTTGCATGACTAAGTTAAAAATGGAGGTATAGATGGAGGTACTATACTGTAATTCATATTTTCACATGTCTAGAACTATTGATTCACATGATTTACTATTGATTCAAATTATTTACTATTAGGGGAGGTGGTGCAAGTTTGATAATACTTGCAGGACTAAATTAAAAATAAAAGAAAAGTTAAAGGTATTATATTGTAATAATTTGAGCCCCAAAACGTGCAATTATTGAAACTATGTTTTCCTATAAATAGAAGCTCATTCCTTCATTATTTTTCACTAATTCACTAAAGCTATAGAGTAATTATTATAGAAAAAAATTATAGAGAGAATGACGAAAGAAGTCTGCTACCTCACTATTTTAGTATCCAATTTTCTTCTAAGGTAAGGGATATTATTATTAAAGTAAGGGGTATTATTTCTTTCGTATTCATGAAGAGAGTTATTGTTATTCTATTCCTTATTATTCTGTTGGAATAACTCAGATATGCCAGCATCTTCACCGTATATATGGTGAAATTCTTCTGTTATTCCATTCTTTATTATTATGTTGGAATAACCTGTCTATGCGAAGTACCGCATACATGGTGAAATTCTTCTATTATTCTATTCTTTATTATTCTGTCGGAATATCCTGTCTGTGCGTTTATGCATGACTTAGTTCCATTATTTATAATTCTATCAGAATATCCTGTCTGTGCGTTTACGCGTGACCTAGTTTCATTATTTATTATTTTGTTGGAATATCCTGTCTGTGTGTTTACGCATGACCTGGTTCCATTATTTATTATTCTTTTGGAATAACTCGTTATGCGTGTGGTCTATCGCACGTACGGTGAATTCTTCTATTATTCCATTATTTATTATTACATTTGCTGAATAACTCTTTATCATACGGTCTATCGCATGCTCGGTGAATTCTTGATTATTCCATTCCTTATTGTTCGTTGAAATAACTTCGTCATGTGGATTATCTGATGCATGGTGAATGATCCTTCAGATTCATTCTTTATTAAATTGTGAAAATGATCTGTTAACGTGGATTACCGAATGGCAGATAAAAATCCATTTTCAATTTCGTATATTCTATTATACTCGTATGAGATATCATTTCTTTTGTACTTGTCATAAAATATCATTTTATTTGGTATTTTCTGTTACGAGTTACTATTCACAGGTTACTATTCACCCGGTTACTATTCACTCTAGTATTATTCACTCAGGTATTCAGGTCACTTTTCATACCAGAATACTATTCACGAGTTACTATTCACGGGTTACTATTCACCCAAATTACTATTCACCCAAATATTATTCACTCGGGTATTTGGAGTACTTTTCATGTCAGGGTACTATTCACGAGGTACTATTCCTGAAGTACTATTCACGATGAAAAATTGATTCTTTTCTGTTCAAATTATTTTTGGTGCATGAATATTATTCTTGAATTTTACTTCACAAAGCAGTATCATGTTGACAATTCGGACGTTATTGATTTCAGGATAAATTAACTTATAAATCTTTAAAATTTATTCTTGAACTTGTTTTATTGAATTATTATGTCATTGTCATCATCCTCATGCTTATATTCTGATGAAAGTCATCTTTGGCTTAAGTGCATAGATGGACTCAGTATGATTATGACCAGGGATCATTCGGTATAATCATGACCTGTAATGTTATAAATGATGTGGTAAAAGTCCTCAGTGGCCTGTAGTGCATTGATGGATAGTTTTTGATATGATTGTGACTAGGGATTATTCGGTATAGTCATGACCATTGATGATTTAATGAATATCATTGGCCCGTAGTGTAGGGATGATTCGATGATGTGAATGAATATCATTGGTCCATAGTGCAGGGATGATTCGATGATGTGGTTTATTTATTAAGCTGAGTCTCGGCGATAAAAATTGATGAAAACATTTTAAATCATAGAAGATAGTAGATATCATGCTCTACTTGACTCTTCTAATGGATTGCTTATTCCACTGCAGTTAAACTTGATGTCTATTGTATTTTATCAGTTTAAAATTGTTGAAGGCTAATGATAATTTATCCGCATTATCTTAGTCATAATATTTCTTCGGGCTAGTTGAGCTCACCCTTTCTTTTCCTTTTTCTCTCGTGAAATGAGAATATAGCTGCGACGAGTTGGGGAACGGTTTGACCGTCCAGATGATAGCATTAGTAGTCCTCACTATTCTGTAAAATAGTGTGATAATAAATGTAATGAGGACTCCATTGAGAGTGGATATTATCTAGAAGGAAATATTCTTGTTTAAACTCTCAGCTTATGTTTTGTCGTATGTTACATGACAGTTGTATAATTAAGTTTGTATTTGATTTATGTACCATGTATTTGGCGACTCAAGATGGGTGATGTATACCTATTTTGGGGGCATCACATTATGGCACTTGATGCTCCGCCTTGACTCATTAACAAGTTAGACACCTTGAGATAAACCCCGCTATCTCTCTCTTCATATTGCTCCACCAAAATATATGTCGAAGATCACGATACATTTTGGTACTCCCAAGATGGATTGCAAACGGTGTGTTGTGCGCCTCCATCATGATTTTATACTTTAAGTAAGAATCGTTAGGAACACAAAGTCTGGAGTTGACTCGAAGTATTCCTTCTTCATCGATTCTTGCTTCCAGAATAGCACCTTCTTTCACTTTCTTCTTCATATGCATCAGCTCCAGGTCTGTAGTTTGAGTAGCTTTAACTTTATCGATTAAAGTCGGTTCCACTCGTATATTCGCCATCATCACATGGGTCCCTGGAGTCTTTAACTCTATTTCCATCCTTTCCAAGTCATACAAAATGGGCCTTTGTGTTGACAATATTTCACTCGTGCCCGCATATGATCTTCTACTCAATGCGTCAGCTACTACGTTCGTTTTTCCAAGATGGTATTGGATGGTATGATCATAATTTTTCAACAACTCAAGCCATCGTCGTTGCCGCATGTTGAGTTCCTTTTAAGTGAAGAAATATTTGAGGCTTTTATGATCCGTATAGATCTCCACCTTCTCTCCATATAGGTAATGCCTCCAAATCTTCAGCGCAAAAATGACGGCGGCCAACTCTAGATCATGAGTAGGATAATTCCTCTCATATTCTTTGAGTTGTCGTGAGGCAAAGGCTATGACTTTCCCATGTTGCATGAGAACACATCCTAACCCTTTGCCTGAAGCATCACTGTAGATGACAAATCCCTCTAAGCCAGATGGTATTATCAGAACATGTGCTGAAATGAGTCTTCTCTTGAGTTCTTGAAAACTCTTCTCACATTCCTCGCTCCAACCGAATTTTGTATCTTTTCGAGTCAGCTGCGTTAATGGAGTAGCGATTCGAGAAAACCCTTCTACAAATCTCCGATATTAACCAGCTAAGCCGAGAAAGCTATGTATTTTGGTCACTAACTTAGGTTGCTCCCAGCTTTCAATTGCTTCAATCTTTGCCGGGTCAACAGATATTCCATGATTTGATATTACGTGCCCAAGGAATGCAACTTCCTCAAGCCAGAACTCGCATTTCTTCAACTTGGCATATAGCTTGTTTTCATGAAGCTTTTGGAGTATTAGCCTCAAGTGTTGCTCATGGTCTTCACGGGTTTTGGAGTATATGAGGATGTCATCAATAAAGACGACCACAAAGTGATCCAAATATTCCTTGAATACTCGGTTCATCATGTCCATGAAGGCAATAGGAGCATTAGTCAATCCAAAAGACATGACTAGGAATTCATAATGCCAGTACCGAGTTCTGAAAGCAGTCTTTGGAATGTCATCAGTTTTAATCTTCAACTGATGATATTCAGGATGAAGATCAATCTTTGAAAAGAATTTGGCGCCTTGCAACTGGTCAAACAGATCATCAATACGAGGTAACGGGTACCTATTTTTGATGGTGACATGATTCAACTCCCGATAATAAATACAAAGTCGATACTTCCATCTTTCTTCTTCATGAATAGTAACAGAGCACCCCAAGGAGACGACTTAGGACTTAATGAAACCGATGTCTAACAATTCCTCAGATTTGGGTTTTTAACTCCTCAAGTTCAATAGAGCCATTCGATATGGGGCTTTGGAAATGGATTTTGTACTGGTTTCAAGGTCGATATAAAATTCAATTTCACGCTTCTAAGGCGAGGCTGTGAAGTTCTTCAGGGAATACGTAAGGAAATTTATTAACAATAGAAATATCATTCAAATCTGACGTATTTTTATTTAAATCCGCGATATGGGCTAAGAAAGCTTGACATCCATTTTTTAATAAACGAATTGCTTTATGGCTTGATATGACAGTGATTGATTTTAGTGGTTTGGTTGCTTGAATTCGTATAATAGGTTGGTTAGGAATATGAAAGCTAACAACCTTACGAAAATAATCGATTTTAGCATGATGAGTAGTTAACCAGTCAATCCCTAAAATTACATCAAATGCAAGTATTTTCAAAGAAATAAGATCGACAGGTAACGTGCGGTTACCGATTTGAATCAAACAAGACTTATAAACCGTGGATGTAATGAAGGTTTCTCCTAACGGAGTTTCAACAGATAAGTCAAAGTCTAATTTCTCCGGAGTCAAATTTAAACGTTGAGCGCAAGTAGGAGAAATAAAGGGATGGGTAAAACCGGTATCAAATAAAGTATAAACTTCGCTAGAGTTTATGATTAGCTTACCCGTGATCACCTCGTTCGGATTCCTCGCTTTTTGGGAGGTTACGACAAATGCTCTCCCTTGAACTACCGGTTTTGTCTTATCCGGGACACCTTTGATGCCTCCATCCCAATTTGGACTTGACTTTTAGTGCACGATAAAAATCGGGCTAGGTGACCTTCTTTCCACAATTGTAACATGCTTTGATCAAGATCGCGCAGTTTGGACATATGTGTCCTTCCTCCATATTTGTAACATATACGACCGGCGGTCGTTCTCCTTCCTTAACAACAGTCTTTGGTGTTGACATCTTTCCATCTTTATGAATCTCTCTTCTTGAAATGTCCACTCTTATTGTCATATGGCCATGATTACCACCAAGTGATTACCATTTCTGGCATGTTAATTCCCTCCACATTTGTTGTCACCGCTTCGATGACTGCTACCACTAGTATTATCGACTTGCCGGCTGCTCTCTCTTGGTTGGGTTGACTCATTATCACGCTCCAATAACTGAGCCCTTTTCACAATATCTGAATACAAACACAGTTTATGAGAGATAAGGTATTGACGTATCTCGGGTTTTAAACCTCTTAGAAACAACCACGTCATTCTCTCCTCATTATCAACCAAGTGGGACGCAAACCGAGACAACTCGGCAAACTTAGCTTCGTACTGCGCCACGGTCATATTGTTTTGCTCAAGCTTGATGAACTCTACCTCCTTCATGTGACGAATACTTTCAGGAAAGTACTTGTCGTTTAATAGCTCTTGGAACTTCTCCCAAGACATTTTGAGTGCAACAGGTTGAGTACGTTTTACAGATTCCCACCAGTAATCTGACTCTGCTCGCAATAGGAAGGTGGCAAAGGGAACCTTTTGCTCCTCGGAGCATCCCAAGACATCAAATATCTTGTTGATCTTCTTTATCCACGTCTCCGCCTTAAGTGGTTTTGGCTCTCCAAAAAACTCTAGTGGTCCTAGCTCCTTGAACTGCTTAGCAGTGACCGTCCAAGAGTTGTCAGTGTTTCCACCTCCATTTTGGACAGGAGCCGCTTTCGCCTGATGTTGAATGAATTGCATAAAGCCTCTGACCATCCCATCGTTCACCATTTCATCGATGTTATTTTTTATATGAGGATTATTGTCTTCCTGTTGCACATTACCCTGGGTATTGATCGTTGGTGACTCAACGGTCTCATGTGCTTCATTGCTTATCTCAACATTTTCTGGATGCCATTTTCAAATAATCGCCACAAAACAAGGGTTAATTAACATATCACATATTATCCCTATACTTTGACCGACCAATTAAATACCAAATAAACTTAGGTAGGTCATACTAGCGAAGGAATTCCCCGTCTCTACCCTCCTAGTTCTTGTCTCACATCTCAGCCAGGGATCATATCCTTAAGCTTTGATACCAACTGTGACGCCCCCAAAATAGGTATACATCACCCATCTTGAGTCGCTAGATACATGTTACAGAATACAAATACAAACTTAATTATACAACCGTCATTTAATATACGACAAAACATAGTTGAGAGTTTAAACAGGAATATTGCCTTCTAGACAATATCCACTCTCAAATAGAGTCCTCATTATATTTATTGTCACACTATTTTATAGAATAGTGAGGACTACTAATACACCATCTCGGACCATCACTCTGTTCCCCGACTAGTCCCGACTACGTTTTCATTTCCTTAAGAGAACAACGAAAGCAAAAAGGTGAGCTCAACTAGCCCAATAAGAAATATTATGACTAAGATAATGCAAAATAAATTATCATTAGTCTTCAACAATGTTAAACTGATAAAATACAATAGTCATCAAGTTTAACTACAGCGTAATAAGCAATCCATTAGAAGAGTCAAGTAGAGCATGATATCTACTATCTTCTATGATTTAAAATGTTTTCATCAATTTTTATCGCTGAGACTCAGCTTAATAAATAAACCACATCATCTAATCATCCCTGCACTACGGGCCAAGGATATTCATTAAATCATCAATGGTCATGACTATACCGAATAATCCGTGGTCATAATCATACCAAACCCTATCCATCAATGCATTACAGGCCATTGAGGACTTTTACCACATCATTTATATAACATTACAAAGTCATGATTATACCCGAATGAATCCGTCATAATCATACCAAGTCCATCTACGACGTAAGCCAAAGATGACTTTCATCACAATATAAGCATGAGGATGATGATGACAATGACATAATAATTCAATAAAACAAGTTCAAGAATAAATTTTAAAGACTTATAAGTTAATTTATCTTGAAATCAATTACGTCCAAATTGTCAACATGATACTGCTTTGTAGAGTAAAATTTAAGAATGCTCGTAAGAATATTTCCATGAAAAGATCTTTGGATGAAGCACAAATATCCAGGATATTCTACTAATTTCATAGAGTATAGAAGTCAAAACTTTAACCAACCGAGTATAATAGAATATATGAAATCGCAAATGGATTTTCGCCACCATGCAGAATCCATGATGATCATTTCCACAATTTAATAAGGAATGAATACGAAGGATCATTCACCATGCATGTGGTAATCCACATAGACAAAAAGTTATTCCAATGTAACAATAAAGAATGGAATAATGTAATAATTCACCGTGCATGCGATAGACCACATGCATAAAGTTATTCCAATGTAATAATAAAGAATGGAACCAGTCACGCAGAATCGTGACATGTATACGATATTCCAATGTAATAATAAAGAATAGAATAACAATGAATTCACCACGCATGCGATAGACCTCACATATAGGTTATTCAAACGTAATAATAAAGAATGGAACCAGTCACGCAGAATTTCATGTATTGTGATATTCTAATGTAATAATAAAGAATGGAATAATAATGTAATTCACCACGCATGCGATATAACATACGTAAAAGTTATTCCAATGTAATAATAAAGAATGGAACTGTGTCATGACGCCATGCAAAATTAGGTATCACCAAAATTAGGTATACGCCACCTATCTTGGGTCGCCACTTACATGGTACGTAATTTAAATACAACTTACTAATATAATTGTCAGGTGGTATAATACGACATAAACCGTGAGTTTGAATACAAATATTGTCTACTAGATATTATACAAACTCAAAAGGAGTCCTCATTACAATTATTATCACACTATTTCACGTAATAGTGAGGACTACTAATGCTATCCTCTCGACCATTACTCCGCTCCTCGACTCGTCCAAATATATATTCTCATTTCAAGAGAATAAAGGAAAGAAAGGGTGAGCTCAACTAGCCCAAGAAGAAATATTATAACTAAGATAATGCGTAATAAATTATCAATAGTCTTCAACAATGTTAAACCGATAAAATACAATAGACAACCAGCTTAATCGCAATGAATACGCAATCCATTAAAAGAGTCAAGTAGAAAATAAAGTCTACTATCTTTTAGGTTTTAAAAGGTTTTCATAAATTTTTATCACTAAGACTCGCTTTAATGAATAAACCATAATATCTAATCATCCTCGCACTACTGGCCAAGGATTTTCATCAAATTATCAATGGTCATGACTATACCGAATCACCCCCGGTCATAATCATACCAAAACTATCCATCATCGACATGTGCCACCGAGGACTTTTATCACATCATTTATAACAAGCCATGATTATACCGAATGATCCTCGGTCATAATCATACTAAGTTCATCTACGCACGTAAGCCAAAGATAATATAATATAACATGAGGATGATGACAATGACATAATAATTCAATAAAACAAGTTCACGAATTAATTTATTCAGAACTAATAACATCCAAATTGTCAACATGATATCGCTTTGTAGAGTAAAATTCAAGAATGATCGTAAGAATATTTCCATGAAAAGATATCGATGAAACGCAAATATCAAAGATATTCTACTAATGGAGTATAGTAAGTCAAAGTTTTAACCAACCGGGTATAATAAAGAATGGAATAACAAAAGAAATCACCACGCATGCAGATCTGACATGTATAAAAGTTATTCCAATGTAATAATAATAACGGAAACCAGTCGTGAAATTCACAACCATGTGATGTTCCAATGTAATAATAAAGATGGAACTGCATCCTGTAAAAACACATGATAGGATATTCCAAATGTAAAGATAAAGATTTTAACCAGTCCTGTGTAAAACACACGCATGTGATGTTCCAAATGTAATAATAATAAAGATTTTAACTGTGTCCTGTGTAAAACACACATGCATGTGATGTTCCCAATGTAATAATAGAAGAATGTCACCAAGTATAGGTAAACCACTTATACAGATTATGTATAGGTACGCCACAGATACAAAGTTATTCCAATGTAATAATAAAGAATGGAATAATGTATGATTTCACCAAGTATAGGGTATGTCACAGACACAAAGTTATTCCAATGTAATAATAAAGAATGGAATAATGTAAGTTCTCTTCATGAATAAGAAAGAATAACACCCTTTACTTGTACAACAAATAATATCCCTCACCGTAAAAAGGCGGTGGATATCAAAGTAAGTGAAGTACCGTAATACTCTTCTTCTTTCTCTCTATAGATTTTTCTCTATAGCTTCTCTCTATAATTTTCTCTCTAGAGTTTCGTTGAATTCAGTAAGAAAATAATGAAGGAATGAGCTTCTATTTATAGGAAAATAGAATGCATAGTAATTAATCCATGAAACTATCTGCATTGATTTACTTTAATCTGACTCATCCATATTTAAAGCAAAATCTTTTAAATAAAATATCATATATTCTATTTATATAAAAACATTTTACTATGCAAACACTATGCAACACTATGCAAAACACTATGCAAAACACTATGCAACACTATGCATAATAAAATATAATATATTCTATTTATGTAATAACTTTAATAAAGTATTTCGCTTTTATATAAAAGATGTTTCGCTTTTTTATTACATTAATAATACTTAATAAAACAAAACGTCATTATCGCTATAATAATAATTCATATTATTAATCGACAATAATGGAATCAAACCGAGTGACTTCTTACATAAGCATCAATAATCAATACCGCAGCTACTATGCAACCACACGACATCGCATTTTTACTACCGAAAGTAGTTCAACAAGATCAACCGGTAAAACTTCCGCCGTTATTTCAATAAAATATTTTTGTCGTTTTTTCAATCCGACAATAATTTCGCTATAGGGTCCACCAATGATTGAGCCATTATATTTAATATTCCCTCGCTAAACCTAATATTCCCCACCAATCGAATATAATATAACCACTTGCATACTTTGCAAAATTTATAAATACTACCCACAACTATAATATTATCTCAAATTCACACCATAATATTAAAAAATTATTTCGACAAAATTTAAATCTTTATCGATAAAAATGGGGTCTCACAATCTCCCTCCTTATGGAATTTCACCCGAAATTAGGGTACGACTGTATGATAAAAGAGAGGTGAGGATACCTTGAATACCTTTTATCGTTGAAAACATTAAATTCATCTTTGCAATCCTATGTGCCAAAGATATACAAATCAGAAACCAATAATGCCGAGAGACGCAACTTAATAGTATCACGACCACTTAATTATCTATGCACCATCGCCAAGGATATTCTTGTTTTCAATTACTACCATGATTATACCGAATAATCCTTGGTCATAATCATACCAAGTCTATCAATGCACTACTACCAAAGACGATTTTTTTACCACATCCATGAATTAATATTTCATCACGAGACTCAAATTTCAATAATTAATCCATATCATCGAATCATCCCCGCACTATGTGCCAAGGATATTCATTATATCACGCACCACTTAATTATCCATGCACTACTACCAAAGATAATCGTGTATTCATTAAGATATTACACCACAAATTATCCATGCACTACTACCAAAGATAATCGTATTCATTAGTATCATTGACCACAAATTATCCATGCACTACTACCAAAGATAATCGTATTCATTAGTATCACACCACAAATTATCCATGCACTACTACCAAAGATAATCGTGTATTCATTAGTATCACGACCATAAATTATCCATGATCACGTACAAAGATAATCGTGTTTTCAATTACGGTTATGATTATACCTAACAATCCTCGGTCATAATCATACCAAGTCCATCTATGCACGTAAGCCATGTATGACTTTCAACACAATATAAGCATGAGGATAATGATATAAAGAATCAATCAAATGAGATAAAGGATAAATATTAAACATTTATAATATAATTTATCCAGATTCAAGAATATCCCCATGTTATCAATCACTTAATAATCTCATAATCTAATATCATTAATATTATAACAATATTTTAATCACTCACTTAAATTTATAAACAATTTATTTCAATTGTTTACGCTTTTACCATATAATGCATTTAATCATTCAAAATGTCATACTCATAAGATATCATCACCAATGATCAAATCCTCATCAAAAAAATATGCATATACTCTATATAGGATTCTCTAGCCATAAAATCCTATTTTCAACTTTGTTACTTCACATAACATATTTAACTCATATGTTCAGAATTAAACTATTTTCATAGAAAATACCAAATCAGTCCCAAATATATTTCTTTTCCGGGATTTAGCATAATATAGTCCCATAATGAAAATACATTTTCTCTAATTTTTAAAATTCATTTACTATTTTTCAAAAATCAATTTCTAATTAATTCCTTAAGAAATTAGCTACCTCAAGGTTAACTCCAGAAATTCCCAAATCTTGGCAGGACCTTACACATGTTAATGTGAGCCTCCAGCTTTAAATTTTCATGGTCATCTGAGTTGTAGAACTCAGCTTATATCGCTTTTCATTTAAAACCTAAATATTGAAATGGTCATAACTTGCTCATTTTAAGTCGTAATAAGCTCATTTTTGGACAGGAGTTACCTTATACCATATACTTTCATTTCCCAAAAGGCTAGAATTTTTCTCATAATTTAAGTGGCCGAAAATGCCCTTTTAAAAATAAAATCAGTAGCTTTTTTTGAAATTTCAGCTTTTTTTTTTCATTCATTATTAAAATCAGTCCACACGTAAATCTACAACACCTTTTCCATTGATTCCACTTGGAGATGCTACAAAACTCATAGATCTAACTCTAGAACTTGACCACATCGAAAAATTCAAAATATATTAGGAGATATGGTCAATTGAATTTCATGTTACGCTTTTTCACAAAAATCGATTTTCAACTCTTTGTGATTTCTAAGAAACTTTCATGTTTTCTCATAATAACCAACATAACTCATTATAACACTTACTAATACCACGATACCCATGATTTTCATTAGTCCAATGCTTTTATTATGACTTTCATCATAATCCACGAAAATGCATCCTTTTAGTCAAGAAATATTCGAGGGTTTAAGAAATGGGTTTTCAGATCGGGGTCAATACAAAATTCGATTTCACGCCTAGGTAGGCTAGAAAGTCTTCAAGAATACGCCAAGAAATTTATTAATGATAGAAATATCATTCAAAATCGCGTGACTCATCCAAGACTTGGATAAGACGTCACATCGATACCAACCGTGACTTCTATCCCTTAACCTAGATAAGACTCACAATGATACCTATAAACTTGCCATCTTCATTCACGATGTCGCCTACAAAAGTCCGCTTTGGTGCATTCCACACAAGGAAGTCAACAACGAAAGGTTCGGGCTCTTTACTTATGGCTTGATATGACAATAATCGACTTTAGTAGTTTGTTATCAATTCGCACAACAAGTTGGTTATGAATATAAAAGCTAACAACCTTACTTAAAAGCATGATGAGTAGTTAACCAATTGATTCCTAAAATCACATCAAAGGCAAATATTTTCAAAAGATAAGATCGACAGTAACGTGAAAATGTTTATTTGAATCAAACAAGATTTAAAAAAAGAATGCAGAACGAAGGTTCCTACTAACGAAGTTTCAACCAATGAGTCAAAGTTTAACTTCTTCTGAGTCAAATTTAAACGCTGAACACAACTAGAGTGAAATAAAAGAGTGGGTAGAACCGGTATCTAACACAGATAGACTTCGCAAGAGCTTATGATTAACTTACCCGTGATAATTTTATTCGTGTTCCTCGTCACGAGAAAAAAATGCTCTCTTAAACTACCGCTTTTGGTTTGTCTCGGGACAACTTTTGGTGCTTCCATCCTAGTTGAATTTGTCTTCAGAAACGACAAAATCGAGCTAAGTGACCTTTCTTCCACAATTATAACATGCTTTTGACTCAAGCATGGCGCAATTCGGATCGATGTGTCCCTCTCCTCCGCATTTGAAGCATATGATAGGTGGTCTTTTCCTTCCTTAACAACGGTGTCGGTGCCGACGTCTTTCCATCATTGTTGAATCTCCTTTTCTTGAAATGTCCATTCTTATTGCTTTGACCTCGATTACCACCAAGTGGTTACCATATATCCGCCCGTTGATTCCTCCACGCTTGTTGCCACCGCTTTGATGACTACTCACCGGTATTATAATTTTGCTTACCGCTCTCTTTTAGTCAAGGTTGACTCGTTATCGCGCTTCCACTAATCGAGCCCTATTTACAACATCCAATACAAACACGCTTTATGAGAAATAAGATGTCGACGATTCCGCTTCAAACCTCTTAAAAACATTCGCGCCCATTCTCTTCATTATCCACCAAGTGGGACGCAAATCGTGATAACTCCGCAAATTTTGCCTCGATCAAGCGACACTGGCCATATTGTTTTGTTCCAACTTGATAAACTCCACCTCCTTCATGTGGCTTAATACTTTCGTGAAAGTATTTGTCATTGAATGTACTCCTCGAACTTCTTCCAAGATATCTTCAAGATAAAGAAAGTTGAGTACGCTTTTACCGATTCCCACCAAGAATCCGCCTCTCCACGCAACATAAAGGCAAGAAGGGAACCTTTTGCTTCTTTCTGAGCATCCCAAGACATCAAATATCTTGGTAATCTGCTGTATCCATGCTTCCGCCGTAAGTGGTTTTGGCTCTCCTTAAACTCCGGTGGTCCCAGCTCCTTGAATTGTTTAATGGTGACCACCGAGAGTTTTCCGTGTTTCCACCCACGCTTTTGGATGTAAGTCGCTTTTACCGATGTTGCATGAAATTTAAAACCTCTTAAACGTATCGTCGTTCATTCAATCGATCGTTGTTGTTGTTTACAGGAGGATTATCGCCATCCCGTCTGGACATTGTCCCGATTATCGATCCGTGGAGAATCAACAGCCTCCGTGTTCCATTGCTATTCTCAACATTCTCTTGATGCCATTTTCAAACACCGCCACAAAATAAGGGTTAATCGACATGCAACATATTATCACTATACTCCGACCGACCAATCAAATACCAAATAAACTTAGGTAGGTCATACTAGCAAGGAATTCCCTATCTCTCCCTCCTAGTTCTAGTCTCACATCTTAGCCGTGGATCATATCCCTAAGCTCGATACCAACCGTGACGCCCCAAAATTAGGTATACGCCACCCATCTTGGGTCGCCACTTACATGGTATGTAATTTAAATACAACTTACTAATATAACTGTGTGGTACAATACGACATAAATCATGAGTTTGAATACAAATATTGTCTACTAGATATTATACAAACTCAAAAGGAGTCCTCATTACAATTATTATCACATTATTTCACGTAATAGTGAGGACTACTAATGCTATCCTCTCGACCATTACTCCGCTCCTCGACTCGTCCCCAATTTATATTCTCATTTCAAGAGAACGGTGAAAGAAAGGGTGAGCTCAACTAGCCCCAAGAAGAAATATTATAACTAAGATAATGCGTAATAAATTATCAATAGTCTTCAACAATGTTAAACCGATAAAATACAATAGATAACAACCGCTTAATCATAAATGAATATGCAATCCATTAAAAGAGTCAAGTAGAAAATAAAGTCTACTATCTTTTAGGTTTTAAAAGGTTTTCATAAATTTTATCACTAAGACTCAGCTTTAATGAATAAACTACAATATCTAATCATCCCGCACTACTGGCCAAGGATTTTCATCAAATTATCAATGGTCATGACTATACCGAATCACCCCCGGTCATAATCATACCAAAAACTATCCATCATCAGACATGTGCCACCGAGGACTTTTATCACATCATTTATAACAAGCCATGATTATACCGAATGATCCTCGGTCATAATCATACTAAGTTCATCTATGCACGTAAGCCAAAGATAACATAATATAACATGAGGATGATGACAATGACATAATAATTCAATAAAACAAGTTCATTTAATTAATTTATTCAGAACTAATAACGCCCAAATTGTCAACATGATATCGCTTTGTAGAGTAAAATTCAAGAATGATCGTAAGAATATTTCCATGAAAAGATATCGATGAAACGCAAATATCAAAGATATTCTACTAATGGAGTATATAAGTCAAAGTTTTAACCAACCGGGTATAATAAAGAATGGAATAACAAAAGAAATCACCACGCACGCTGCAGATTCAGACATGTATAAAAGTTATTCCAATGTAATAATAATAATCTAACCGTGTCGTGAAATTCACAACCGATGTGATGTTCCAATGTAATAATAAAGATGGAACCAGATCCTGTAAAACACACGATAGGATATTCCAATGTAATGATAAAGATTTTAACCAGTCCTGTAAAACACATGCATGTGATGTTCCAAATGTAATAATAATAAAGATTTTAACCAAGTCCTGTAAAACACATGCATGTGATGTTCCAAATGTAATAATAGAAGAATGTCACCAAGTATATAGGTAAACCACTTATACAGATTATGTATAGGGTATGTCACAGATACAAAAGTTATTCCAATGTAATAATAAAGAATGGAATAATGTATGATTTCACCAAGTATAAGGTATGCCACAGATACAAAGTTATTCCAAATGTAATAATAAAGAATGGAATAATGTAAGTTCTCTTCATGAATAAGAAAGAATAACACCCCTTACGGTACAACAAATAATATCCCTTACCGTAAAAAGACATCGGATATCAAAGTAGTGAAGTACCGAATACTCTTCTTCTTCTTTCTCTATAGATTTTTCTCTATAGCTTTCTCTATAATTTCTCTCTAGAGTTTCAGTTGAATTCGTAAGAAAATAATGAAGGAATGAGCTTCTATTTATAGGAAAATAGAATGCATAGTAATTAATCCATGAACTATCCAGATTGATTTACTTTAATCTGACTATCCATATTTAAAGCAAAATCTTTTAAATAAAATATCATATATTCTATTTATATAAAAATATTTTACTATGCAAACACTATGCAACACTACGCAACACACTATGCAAAAACACTATGCAACACTATGCATAATAAAATATAATATAATATATTCTATTTATGTAATAACTTTAATAAAGTATTTCGCTTTATATAAAAGATGTTTCGCTTTTATTACGTTAATAATAATTAATAAAACAAAACGTCATTATCGCTATAATAATTCATATTATTAATCGACAATAATGGAATCAAACCGAGTGACTTTCACATAAGCATCAATAATCAATACCGTGTGCTACTATGCAACCAACCACTTTTACGACATCGTATTTTTACTACCGACAATAATAAAGTAGTTCAACAAAGATCAACTGTGAAACTTCCGCCCGAATATTTCAATATAAATATTTTTGTCGCTATAATATTTTCTCAATCCGACAAAATTTAAATCTTTATCGCTAGGGTCCACCAATGATGTGTTATTCAGCGTAATAATAAAGAATGGAATATTCCCCGCTAAACAAAATAATATTAACCCCACCAATCGAATATAATATAACCACTGCATACTTTGCAAAATTTAATAAATACTACCCACAACTATAATATTATCTCAAATTCACACCATAATATTATTCCAAAAATTATTTAAGAATTTCAAAATTTAAATCGTGTATTTATTGATAAAAACTGGGTCTCACATAGCTTTAGTGAATTGGTGAGAAATGAAGGAAGAATGAGCTTATTTATAGGAAAATATAGTTTCGATAATTGCACATTTTTGGGCTCTCGAAATATTACGATACAATACCTCCGACTTTTCTTTCATTTTTAATTTAGTTCTGCAAGTATTATCAAACTTGCACCACCTCCCCTAATAGTAAATAATGTGAATCAATAGTACACACATGTGAACAAATAGTTATAATCATATTAATTAATAGCAATTAATTGCTCATTTATCCGATTAATTACCCGACTGGTCAGTATAACTTCCAGACATCAATTAATATCGAAATAAATGTCAATTTTCATTAATACTAATAATTCCAACACAATGGAACTATAAATTTCATCTTTAATCAACACAAACTTATTCATCATTAATATTATAACTCACAATATTTAACAACCAGGTCGTTCCTAGGAAAAAGGGGGCTTTCCGATAAGGATTTCTCCTTATTGGTGCGCAATTAGATGACTAAACCTCTCCTTGACAGAACTTCTAGACATTGTAAATATTGCAATTTAATAATATGAACAACTTTGTCATCTCAATTATTGATTTAATAATATATCATATTATGTAGATGATATTGTGACAATAACTGAATCAATAATATGAGAGATATGATGCAGCAATTACTGTAGCAATAATTGAGTATAACTAAGTGACTTCTCACGTAAGCTTCAATAATCAATACTATGTACTACTATGCAACCACGCGTATTACTGTACTTTTACTACCGGGTAGTTCAACAGTTTAACGGCAAAACTTCTGCCGTTATTTTTATAAAAAGATAATTATGTCATTTTCTAACTAAGACAATACTTCTGTTGTGGGGTCCAACAATGATTGTGTCGTCGTACGAATATTCTTTGTTAAAATGAATATTCCCCGACCAATCGAATATTATATAACCACTTGCTTACTTTGTAAAATTTGTAAATATTACCCACAACTATAACATTATATTATATCCACACCATAATATTCAAAAATATATTTCGAGAGAAATTAATCTTTATTCATAAAAGTTGGGGTCTTACAGAACACCCCAAGGCTGTTTTATACTGTCTGAGAGCTTGAAGTAGCTTCTCTTCTTGAGCCTTATCCAAAGATGCAGAAATAATAACCGATAGGGTGGATGAATCCCCTAAATAATCATACCTTAAATGGTTTGGCAAGGGCTTGAGATCAAGGATATGAGGTTCTATTATTGAGGGCTGTGACTTGGAAGTGGATGCTTCTTGGTCATTTAGAGATTCAAACTGTTGGTGAAACTGTTTCGATCTCTGGGGTGCATCCAATTACTTAGCACACTCAAGATGAGTAGGCTCTTCCATATTATAAGCACCTGTCAAAGTAGCCTCAAGCGGGTTTGACATGCAAGTTTCTGAAAATACTTTTCGCACTGATTTTTCAATCACATTAATCTGGAAGTATTCATCTGAGGAATTGGGATACTTCATGGACTTGAATACATTGAATGTTACCTCCTGGTTCTATACTCTCATAATCAACTCCCCCTTTTGCACATCTATTAGTGTCCTTCCAGTTGCCTGGAATGGCCTGCCTAGTATAATCGAGACCTCCCTATCTTCCTCCAAGTTTAGAACAATAAAATCTGTAGGAAAAATGAACTTGTCCACCTTGGCAAGCACATCTTCCACGATCCCCTTCGGGTAAGTAAGAGATCTATCTGCCAATTGCAAGGTCACACTAGTAGGTTTGGCTTCATTCAACCCAACTTTTTATAGATTGACAGAGGCATCAAATTAATACTAGCCTCCAAATCACACAGGGCTTTGCCAATGAATTGATCCCCTATTGTGCATGGTATAGTGAAACTCCCAGGATCTTTCAGTTTTGGTGGAAGCTTGTTTTGTAAGATTTCACTACACTGTTCCGTTAGTGAAACTGTCTCGTAATCCCCCATCTTCCTCTTTTTAGACAAAATGTCCTTCATAAATTTGACGTAGCTAGGCATTTTCTCCAACGCCTCTACAAACAGAATATTTATATGAAGCTTCTTAAACACTTCTAAAAACTTTGAAAATTGTTTATCGAGCTTCTGTTTCTGCAGGCGCTGGGGAAATGGTAACTGTTGGATAGGAGGACTAGGCTTGCTCACTATAGGGATTGGTAATGTTTGTTCATCCTGTACAATCTCTTCTCCCCCAGACTTATCACCATTTGGCCCCACATTTGGTTCCTTTACAGCCACTTCTTCTTACATTATAGAAGTCTCTCCACCGTTTTCATTTACAGTCCATCCACTCCAGTGTGAAACCCTAAATTTTACGAATAAAGATTTAATTTTCTCAAAATATTTTTTTGAATATTATGGTGTGGATTTGAGATAATGTTATAGTTGTGGGTAATATTTATAAATTTTACAAAGTATTCAAGTTGTCGGGGAATATTCTTTATGTCGGGGAATATTCGTACGATGGCACAATCATTGGTGAACCCCACAACAGAATTATTGTCGGATTGAGAAAACGACAAAAATATTTTTATGAAAATAAAGGCGGAAGTTTTACCTTTAAAACTGTTGAACTACCCGGTAGTAAAAATATAGTAATACGCGTGGTTGCATAGTAGCACACGGTATTGATTATTGATGCTTACGTGAGAAGTCACTCAGTTTTGTTCAATTATTACTATAATAATTGCTGCATAGTATCTCACATTATTTGATTTAATTATTGTCAATATTGTATATATTATTAAATCAATAATTGAGACGACGAAGTTATTAATATTATTATTTGCAATATTAACGATGTCTAGAATTTCTGTCAAGGAGAGGTTTGGTCACCTAATTGCGCTCCAATAGGGAGAAATCCTTATTGGTAAGCCCCCTCTTTCCTGAGAACGACCTGGTCGATTAATATTGTGAATTATAATAATGATGATAAATGTTGTTAAAGATATTGAGGTGTTTTTTTTATAAAGTCACGGAAGTTTGTATATATATATATATATTATAGATAAATTTTGTTTTATTATTATTATTAATGTAATAAAACAGAAAACTTTTTATATAAAACATAATACTTTTTATAAAGTTTTGTTTTATTTGATTATAAATAGAATATATTATATTTTATTATACATAGTGTTTGCATAGTGCATGCATAGTGTTTGCATAGTAAAATCTTTTTTATATAAAATAAAATACTTTTATAAAGTTATTTGTTTTATTAGATTATAAATAGAATATATTATATTTTATTATGCGTAGTGTTTCAGATAGTAAAATCTTTTTATATAAAACATAATACTTTTATAAAGTTATTTATTTTATTAGATTTTAAATAATATATATATATATATATTGAATATATTATATTTTATTGCATAGTGTCCTTTCCATTATCCTATAAATAGGATGCTTAGTTAGAATTGAAATCACACCAGAAATTCAGAGAATTCTTCTTCTATAATCTTGAGCGTATTTCTTTAGAGTTTAAGAAAGCTTTGAGCGTAGAAAATAGTGCAAGTTTTCTTCAAGAATATCCTCGCCCTACCAGTCGGAATACACTTCTTTTAAGGTAAGGGATATTATTTGTTGTACTCGTAAGAGGTATTATTTCTTTTGTATTCATGAAAAGAGCTATTGTTATTCTATTCCTTATTATTCTGTTGGAATAACATGTCTGTGCGGTCTATCGCATGCATGGTGAATTCTGTTGTTATTCTATTCTTTATTATTTTGTTGGAATATCCTGTCTATGGGGATTACGCATGACCTGGTTCCATTCTTTATTATTCTGTTGGAATAACCTGTCTGTGCGGTCTATCGCATGCATGGTGAATTCTGTTGTTATTCCATTCTTTATTATTCTGTTGGAATATCCCGTCTCGTGTGGATTACGCATGCATGACTGGTTCCATTCTTTATTATTTATGCATTGGGAATAACTCGTCTCTGCATGCATGCGATCTATCGCATGCCTGGTGAATTGTTTTGTTATTCCATTCTTTATTGTTCTGTTGGAATAACATGTCTATGGGGATTACCACATGCATGGTGAATGATCCTTTGTATTCATTCCTTATTAAATTGTGGAAATGATCTGTCTACGTGGATTACCGCATGGCGGGCGAAAATCCATTTGCAGTTTCATATATTCTATTATACTCAGTTGGTTAAAGTTTTGGCTTCTATACTTCATGAAATTAGTAGAATATCCTGGATATTTTCGCTTCATCCAGTATCTTTTCATGGAAATATTCTTCTGAGCATTCTTGAATTTTACTCCACAAAGCAGTATTATGTTGACAATTTGGACGTTATTGGTTCCTGGATAAATTAATTCTTGAACTTGTTTTATTGAATTATTATGTCATTGTCATCATCCTCATGTTTATATTATGTTGAAAGTCATCTGTGGCCTGTAGTGCATAGATGGATTTGGTATGATTATGACCAGGGATTATTCGGTATAATCATGACCGTAATGTTGCAAATGATGTGGAAAAAGTCCTCATTGGCCCGTAGTGCATTGATGGACCGTTGATGAGAACACGACTATCTTTGGCCCGTAGTGCATGGATAATTCGTGGTTGTGATACTAAATAATATCATTGGTCTGTAGTGCAGGGATGATTTGATGATGTGGATTATTTATTGTCGAGTCTCAAAGATGATAAAAGTGATGAAAAACCTTTTAAATCATATAAGATAGTAGATTTTATTCTATACTTGACTCTTCTAATGGATTGCCTGTTCCGCTGCAGTTAAACTTGATGTTTATTATATTGTATCAGTTTAACACTGTTGAAGGCTAACGATAATTTATTCTGAATTATCTTAGTCATAATATTTCTTACTGGGCTAGTTGAGCTCACCCTTTTGCTTTCATTGTTCTCTTCAGGAAATGAGAACGTAGCAGGGACTAGTCGGGGAACAGAGTGACGGTCCAGATGATAGCATTAGTAGTCCTCACTATTCTATGAAATAGTGTGATAATAAATGTAATGAGGACTCCATTGAGTGTGGATATTGTCTAGATGACAATATTCATTTTAAAACTCTCAGTTTATTTTTTGTCGTATTTTACACGACAGTTGTATTATTAAGTTGTATTTGAATTTTTTACCATGTATTTGGAGACTCAGAATAGGTGATATTTACCTATTTTGGGGGCGTCACAGTTGGTATCAAAGCTTAGGGATATGATCCCTGGCTGAGATGTGAGATAATAACTAGGAGGGGAGATATGGGTAATTCTTTCGCTAGTATGACCTACCTAAGTTTATTTGGTATTTAATTGGTTGGTCAGAGTATAGGGATAATATGTGATATGTCAATTAACCCTTGTTTTGTGGAAGTTTTTGAAAATGGCATCTAAAAATATTGAGGTAAGAAATGGAGCACATGAGACCATTGAGTCACCGCTGATCAATAGTCAGGATAATGTGCAACAGGAAGGCGATAATCCTCCTGTAAACAACAACACTGATCAAATGATGAACGACAGTACGTTTAGGAGTTTTTTAGAATTCATGCAACACCAAACGAGAGAGATGCCTGTTCATAATGTAGGTGGAAATAATGGTAACCCACGGTTGGTCACTGCTAAGCAGTTCAAGGAGCTGGGACCACCGGAGTTTTTGGGAAAGTCAGACCACTTAAGGCAAAGACGTGGATAGAGCAGATCACCAAGATATTTGATGTCTTGGAATGCTCAGATGAGCAAAAGGTTCCCTTTGCCACATTTATGTTGCGTGAAGAAGCAGATCATTGGTGGGAATCTGTAAAACGTACCCAGACTGACGCACTCAAGATGTCTTGGGAGAAGCTTCAAGAATTGTTCAACGACAAGTACTTTCCTAAAAGTATTTGTCACATGAAGGAGGTGGAATTCATCAAGCTGGAGCAAAACAATATGACCGTGTCGCAGTACGAGGCTAAGTTTGCGGAGTTATCCCGGTTTACATCCCATTTGGTAGATAATGAGGAGCGAGTGACGCGAATGTTTCTAAGAGGTTTGAAACCCGATATACGTCAATACCTCATTTCTCACAAACTTTGTTTATATTCAGATGTTGTGAATAGGGCTCAGTTATTGGAGCGTGATAATGAGTCAGCACAACCAAAAGGCAACAACCAACAACACGATAATAATTGTACCGGTGGCAATGGCCATTGGAACAATGATAACCATCGTAGGGGAAATTATCATGCCAAGAATGGTAACCACTTCGGTGGTAATCATGGCCAAGATAATAGAAGTGGAAATTTCAAGAAGAGAAGGTTCAATAATAATGGAAAGACAGCAGCACCAACACCCGTTTCTAAGGAAGAAGAACGACCATCGGTCGTATATTTCAAATGCGGACAGGAGGGACACATCCGTCCAAACTATACGCAGCAATCCAAAGCGTGTTTCAATTGCGGAAGATAAGGTCACCTAGCTCAATTTTATCGTGTAGTGAAGTCAAGTCCAGCTGGGATAATGATGCCAAAGGATGTCTCAGACAAGTTAAAGTTGGTAGTTTAAGTGAGAGCGTTTGTCGAGGAACCCGAACGAAGTTAGCACGGGTTAGTTAATTATAAACGCTTACAAAGTCTATACCTTATTCGATACCGGTTCTACCTATTTTTTTTATCTCTCTTGCTTGTGCTCAATGTTTAAATTTGACTCTTGAGAAATTAGACTTTGACTTATTGGTTGAAACTTCGTTAGTAGAAGCCTTCATTACCTCCACTATTTATAAATCATGTTGATTCAAATCGACACTTTCACGTTACCTGTCGATCTTATCTCTTTGAAAATATTTGCCTTTGATGTAATTTTAGGAATCGATTAGTTAACTACTCATCATGCTTTTCGTAAGGTTGTTAGCTTTCATATTCCTAACCAACCTGTTATGCGAATTCAAGCAACCAAACCCTAAAGTCAATCACTGTTATATTAAGCCATAAGTAAAGAGCCCTGAGCCTTTCGCTGGTGACTTTCTTGTGTGGAATGCACCGAAGCCAGAATATACGTAGGGGACGTCGTGAATAATGGTGACAAGTTGATAGGTATCAATAAGACGTACTATCCAAGTATTGGATGAGAGTCACAGTTTTGAATGATATTTCTATTATTAATAAATTTCCTGGCGTATTCTTGAAGACTTCCTGGCCTACCCTAGAGCGTGAAATTGAATTTTGTACTGACCCTAGTACAAAACCCCATTTCTAAAACCCTTAAATATTTCTTCAACTAAAATGAACGTAACATGCGCCAAAGACGTTGGCTCGAGCTGTTGAAGATTACGATCGTACCATTCAATACCATCGTGGAAAAACGAACGTGGTAGCTGACGCGTTGAGTAGAAGATCGTATGCATTTACGAGTGCGATGTTGTTTACATAAAAACCCATTTCATATAACTTACAAATGATGAAGATAGAGTTAAAGACTCTAGGGACCCACGTGAAGATAACAAATATACGAGTAGAATCGACTTTAATCGATAAAGTTAAAGGTCTCTCAAGCTACACACCCGGAGCTGATAAATACGAAGAATGAGGTTCAAGAGGGCGTTATTCTAGAAGCAAGAGTCGACGAAGAGAGTAAATCTCAACCCTCGATTTAATTGGCCCATTTGAAATCCTCGGTCGAGTAGGAACTGTGGCCTATAGACTCGTTTTACCGCCAAATATGTTGTGTGTTCATAACGTTTATCACGTACCGATGTTAAGTAAATGTGTGGATGACCCGAACCACATTATTGATTTAGAACCGAACAAGATAGCGGAAGATTTAACGTATGAGGAAATACCTATTAAAAGCTTGGATAAGAAGGAACATATTATACGCTCAAAGGTTATTTAGAATCTGACGAGATATCCTCATCTGTTTGGCATATCAGGTACGTACGTAAATTTCGAGGGCAAAATTTCATAAGGAGGGGAGATTGTGAAACCCCAAATTTTACGAATAAAGATTTAATTTTCTCAAAATATTTTTTTTGAATATTATGGTGTGGATTTGAGATAATGTTATAGTTGTGGGTAATATTTATAAATTTTGCAAAGTATGCAAGTTGTTATATTATATTCAATTGGTCGGGGAATATTCTTTGTGTGAGGGAATATTCGTACGATGGCACAATCATTGGTGGATCCCACAACGGAATTATTGTCGGATTGAGAAAACGATAAATATATTTTTATGAAAATAACGGCGGAAGTTTTACCGTTAAAACTGTTGAACTACTCGGTAGTAAAAGTACAGTAATACGCGTGGTTGCATAGTAGCACACGGTATTGATTATTGATGCTTACGTGAGAAGTCACTCAGTTTTGTTCAATTATTGCTACAGTAATTGCTGCATAGTACCTCACGTTATTTGATTCAATTATTGTCAATATTGTATATATTATTAAATCAATAATTAAGACGACGAAGTTATTAATATTATTATTTGCAATATTAACGATGTCTAGAAGTTCCATCAAGGAGAGGTTTGGTCACCTAATTGCGCGCCAATAGGGAGAAATCCTTATTGGAAAGTCCCCTATTTCCTGGGAACGACCTGGTCGATTAATATTGTGAATTATAATAATGATGATGAATGTTGTTAAAGATATTGAGGTGTTATTTTTATGAAGTCACGGAAGTTTTATATATATATATATATATATATATATATATATATATATATATATATATTATATATATAAATTTTGTTTTATTATTATTATTAATGTAATAAAACAGTAAAACTTTTTATATAAAATGTAATACTTTTTATAAAGTTTTGTTTTATTTGATTATAAATAGAATATATTATATTTTATTATACATAGTGTTTGCATAGTGTTTTGCATAGTAAAATCTTTTTATATAAAATGTAATACTTTTATAAAGTTATTTGTTTTATTAGATTATAAATAGAATATATTATATTTTATTATGCATAGTGTTTGCATAGTGCTGCGATAGTGTTTGCATAGTAAAATCTTTTTATATAAAACAGAATACTTTTATAAAATTATTTGTTTTATTAGATTTTAAATAATATATATATATATATATATATATATATTGAATATATTATATTTTATTGCATAGTATCATTTCCATTCTCCTATAAATAGGATGCTTAGTTATAATTGAAATCACACCAGAAATTCAGAGAATTCTTCTTCTATAATCTTGAGCGTATTTCTTTAGAGTTTAAGAAAGCTATGAGCGTAGAAAATAGTGCAAGTTTTCTTCAGGAATATCATCGCCCTACCAGTCGGAATACTCTTCTTTTAAGGTAAGAGATATTATTTGTTGTACTCGTAAGGGGTATTATTTCTTTTGTATTCATGAAGAGAGCTATTGTTATTCTATTCCTTATTATTATGTTGGAATAACCTGTCTATGCGAAGTACCGCATACATGGTGAAATTCTTCTATTATTCCATTATTTATTATTCGCCGGAATATCCACATGCATGCGCTTACGTATGACTGGTTCCATTATTTATTATTCTATGGAATAACTTCGTCTCGTGCGATTCTATCGCATGCCTCGGTGAATTCTCGTTGTTATTCCATTCTTTATTATTTCGTTGGAATATCCCGTGCGTGCGGATTACGCATGACCGGTTCCATTCTTTATTATCCTCGTTGGAATATCCTCATGCATGCGGATTACGCATGACACGGTTCCATTCTTTATTATTTCATTGGGAATAACCTTGTCTGCATGGCCTATCGCATGCCCGGTGAATTCTTCTATTATTCCATTCTTTATTGTTATAATGGAATAACTGCTCTATGGATTACCACATGCATGGTGAATGATCCTTTGTATTCATTCCTTATTAAATTGTGGAAATGATCTGTCTACGTGGATTACCGCATGGCGGGCGAAAATCCATTTGTAGTTTCATATATTCTATTATACTCAGTTGGTTAAAGTTTTGGCTTCTATACTCCATGAAATTAGTAGAATATCCTGGATATTTGCGCTTCATCCAGTATCTTTTCATGGAAATATTCTTCTGAGCATTCTTGAATTTTACTCCACAAAGAAGTATCATGTTGATAATTTGGACGTTATTGGTTCCTGGATAAATTAATTCTTGAACTTGTTTTATTGAATTATTATGTCATTGTCATCATCCTCATGTTTATATTGTGTTGAAAGTCATCTGTGGCCTGTAGTGCATAGATGGACTTGGTATGATTATGACCAGGGATTATTCGGTATAATCATGACCGTAATGTTGCAAATGATGTGGAAAAAGTCCTCATTGGCCCGTAGTGCATTGATGGACAGTTTTTGGTATGATTATGGCTATGGATTCTCTTCGGCCAAGGGTGCAAAGATGAATTGTTTTATGGCATGATCAGGAACGTTGATGAGAACACGATTATCTTTGGCCCGTAGTGCATGGATAATTCGTGGTCGTGATACTAAATAATATCCTTGGCCTGTAGTGCAGGGATGATTTGATGATGTGGATTATTTATTAAGCTGAGTCTCAGCGATAAAAGTGATGAAAAACCTTTTAAATCATAGAAGATAGTAGATTTTATTCTCTACTTGACTCTTCTAATGGATTGCTTGTTCCGCTGCAGTTAAACTTGATGTTTGTTATATTGTATCAGTTTAACACTATTGAAGGCTAATGATAATTTATTCTCCATTATCTTAGTCATAATATTTCTTACTGGGCTAGTTGAGCTCACCCTTTTGCTTTCATTGTTCTCTTCAGAAAATGAGAACGTAGCAGGGACTAGTCGGGGAACGGATTGACGGTCCAGATGATAGCATTAGTAGTCCTCACTATTCTATGAAATAGTGTGATAATAAATGTAATTAGGACTCCATTAAGTGTAGATATTGTCTAGATGACAATATTCATTTTAAAACTCTCAGTTTATGTTTTGTCATATTTTACACGACATTTATATTATTAAGTTGTATTTGAATTTTGTTCCATGTATTTGACGACTTAGAATAGGTGATGTTTACCTGTTTTGGGGGCGTCACATCTAGAGTGTCACAACTTTGCAGTGCTCCTTGCCATCCGGTTTTGGGTTGACATTAGTGTCGTTGGGCAATGTTGTGATGCCCCCAAAATAGGTCCACACGACCCATTCTAAGTCGCCAGATATCACACTATAGAAATCAAATACAAACTTCATTTATACAACTGTTGAACTGTCGTGCAAAGTACGACAACACATAAGCTGTGAGTTTTAATACAATATTGTCTCGTAGACAGTTTCTAAACTCAAATTATTACAATGCCATATAAAATATAGCAGCAAATATTTCAAGACCCCAAAGAAGAACGAGAAGATTACTATCATGTTCATTCTTAATGAGGTGCACTTTTGACGCTTTCAAAGTCGGGTTCTCATCACTCTATTGTTGTTCACCAAAATCAATTATTAAGTGACATATAAAATACGACACACACATCTTAGGTCCTCAATACAATTATATATTGAATGTCATGTCGTTTTATAATGTATTGAGAAACTTCGACAGTCTCGGACCATCACACTATTCCCTTGTTATCCCCGCTCGACCCAGCTACACTCTTATTACCTGAAATGAATTGTAAAGCAAAAGGGTGAGCTCAACTAGCCCAGTAAAGAATATCATGGCTAAGATAATTAATTTATCAATAGCCTTCATCAGAATAAATCAGAGACTTAGAACATATGGTAGATAATAAAAGTTTTCAACCATAATTGCAGCAAAATCAACAATCCATTAGAAGAGTCAAGTAGAACACAATGTTTACTATCTCCTCCAAATTAAAAGTCCATTGTTAATATTTCATTCCTGTGATACTCATCAACAGTTCTTTGTTGTACCCAAGACAAAGAGAACTTGCATCACCTGTCTTCACCTGAACCACTAAAGATTATAGTTAAATTCACAATTTATATTTATAATCATGTAAATCAATAGTTTTTCCTTGCCACAAAGGCTTAATAGAACGTTTCCTCCATATCCTTACCCCAAGGGCTAAAGACATTCAAGTGTAATAACAATGATCATACCAATCAGTTGTCTATCTTTGCAGTACTGGCCAAAGATATTCAACTATAAAACCAATGGTCATGATCATACCCATCAATTGCATGTCAGTGCACTATGGCCAAAGACATTGAATTATGGTCATGATCTTACCCAGCCACATCATTGAATTATCCATGCATTACGGGCCAAGGATATTTGTTAGTATCACCAGTGGTCATGATCATGTCATACACCTGTCCATTTTTGCGCTACGGGCTAAAGCTATCAATCAACAGTTCGTCTTTGCACGTAAGCCCTACAACTGTAAAACCAATAATCAACAGTCCATCTTTGCACGTAAGCCAAAGATATACAACTGTAAAACCAATAATCAACAGTCCATCTATGCACGTAAGCCAAAGATGACTTTCTTCACAAAATAAGCATGAGGATGATGACAATGATATAAGCATTAATCAAACGAAATCAAGGATAAATAGTAAAGATTTTAAATTTATCCAGAGTTTAAAAATATCCAACTTGTCAACATTATACTGCTTTGTGGAGTAAAATTCAAGAATAATATTCATGTATAAAAAATAATTTGGACAGAAAAGAAATATATTTTTTGGGTGAATAGTACCCCGTGAATTGTACCCTATGAATAGTACCTCATGAATAGTACCCCCGGCATGAAAAGTGCCCCAAATATCTGAGTGAATAATATTTGAGTGAATAGTAATCGGATGAATATTAACCCATGAATAGTAACTCATGAATAGTACTTTGACATGAAAAGTGCCCTAAATACCCAAGTGAATAATATTTGAGTGAATAGTAACCGGGTGAATAGTAATTCGTAAATAGTAACTCATAAATAGTACTCATAAAAGGAAAATACAAACAAAAACGATATTCCATGACGAGTACAAAAGAAATGATATCTCATACGAGTATAATAGAATATTTGAAACTGCAAATGGATTTTCACCCGTCATGCGGTAATCCACGTAGACAGATCATTTCCACAATTTAATAAAGAATGAATACGAAGGGTCATTCACCATGCATCTGAGAGTCCGTGAGACAAAAGTTATTCCAACAGAATAATAAAGAATGGAATAACAGAAGACTTTCACCATGCATGCGGTAGTCCGCGTAGACAGGTTATTCCAACAGAATAATAAAGAATGGAATAACAAAAAAAATTCACCATGCATGTGGTAGTCTTAGTAGACAGGTTATTCCAACAGAATAATAAAGAATGGAGTAACAATCCTTACGAATATTGAACGAGAATAATATTCATATGAATACGAAAAATAATATCTCTTAAGAATATGAAATAAATAATACCCCTTACCTCAGAAGAAGACTGGATACTGCAATAATGAAGTGGCAGACTTCTCTTCTTCTTTCTCTCTATAGCTTCTCTCTCTATAATTGCTCTTGTGAGTCTTAGTGAATTGGTGAGAATGAAGGAAGAATGAGCTTCTATTTATAGAAAAACATAGTTTCGATAATTGCACGTTTTGGGGCTCGAAATATTACAGTATAATACCTTCATCTTTTTCTTCATTTTTAATTTAGTCCTGCAAGTATTATTAAACTTGTATCACCTCCCCTAATAGTACATCATATGAATCAATAGTACAATCATGTGACTCAATAGTTCTACACATGTGAAAAAAATAATTACAGTATAATACCTTCATCTATACCTCTATTTTTAATTTAGTCATGCACGTATTATCAATCTTGCACCACCTCCCCTAATAGTACATGCATGTGAATCAATAGTACACACATGTGAACAAATAGTTATAAGCATGTGAAGGAATAGCAATTAATTGCTCATTTATCTGATTAATTACCTGATTGATCAATATAACCTCCAGACTTCAATTGTGATCAGAATAGATGTCGATTTCCACTAACACTAATAATCCCAACACAATGGAAATATCAATTTCATCTTTAATCATCACGAACTTATTTATCATAAATATTATTACTCACAATATTTAACAACCAGATCATTCCCGGGAAAGAGGGGGCTTTCCGATAAGGATTTCTCCCTATTGGCGCACAATTAGGTGACCAAACCCATTTCCTTGACAGAACTTTCTAGACATCATTAATATTACAAATAATAATATGAATAACTTTGTTGTCTCAATTATTGATTTAATAATATAAAATATTATGCAGACGACACTGTGATAATAATTGAATCAATAATATGAGAGATATTATGCAACAATTACTGTAGTAATAATTGAGTATAATCGAGTGACTTCTCACGTAAAGCAATAATAATTAAATACCGTAAAGCTACTGCAACCACGCTTATTATTGTAGATTTTACTCTTTGGGTAGTTCAAAAGTTTAATGGTAATACTTTCGCCATTATTTTTATAAAAAAGATATTTCTATCATTTTCTACCTACGACAATACTTCTGTTGTTGGATCCACCAATGATTATGCCGTCGTACGAATATTCTCTGTTAAAACGAATATTCCCCGACACAACGAATATTTTATATCAACTTGGTTACTTTGCAAAAAAATTCACATATCACCATTAACTTTAACCCTTTCTCAATTTAACCATTTACTAAATAAAATAATAATTATACGAAAATTGAATACTTTGATTTCATAAAATTTGGGATCTCATAAATGTGCCTTGAGGACGACTTTTCAGAGCAGTTGCCAATTATCCCATTTGAACTTCAAGGTTCCGGATGGAGGCCTCTTGATTATTGCTCCTCGTTTTATTTTGAGCAATATATCTTGAAAGGAGATCTTCCAAACTGGGTTTTCTTTCCTGTTGAGGTGGGGGTTGGTAAGAACTCTGTGGCTGTTGGTGGTATTGATTCTGAGCTTGGAAACCAGGAGGATTTGAATAATTAGGTCTGGTGGTAGATGGTTATGCTTGGTTGCTATTGGTGTTGCCCCGTGAGAAATTCGAATGATTTCTCAATCCAGGATGGTAGTGAGTAGGAAGATTTGCATTTTGCTGCTGCCCATAGTTGGAAATAAATTAGACTAATTCAGGGCTTATGGCGCACTGATCAGTTGGGTGACTTTCTATACACAGTTCACATGGCACCGCGACACTTTGCATATTTTGCACTGATTGCACTCCCATAATGTTGAGTCTTTTGGTTAGCGCAGTAACCTGAGTAGCTAATGTCGTGAGTGAGTCAACCTCATACACCCCTGCTACTCTCCTAGGGGCTTGCATTTTATTTGGCCATTATTAATTGTTGGCAGCCATTGTTTCCACCAAGTCATATCCTTTTGCATGATGTTTTGACATGAAGGCTCCACTAGATGCGACATCTATACTCGAATGAGTAAACCCAAATAAACCATTATAAAATGCCTGAATGGGAAGCCATTCTGGAAATCCATGGTGGGGGAATCTTCTTAGTAAATCCTTGAAATGCTCCCAAGAGTCATACAAAGACTCGGATTCAAATTGGACGAAGGATGTAATGTCATGCCTGAGCCTGACTATTTTTTCGGGTGGAAAGAACTTCGCCACGAACTTTTGAGCTAAGTCAGCCCATGTGGTGATGGAGCCTGGCGGAAGTGAATGCATCCAACTCTTGGTCTTGTCCCGCAGAGTGAATGGGAAAAGTCAAAGTCTAATAGCATCGTCAGACACTTCGTTGCATTTAAATGTATCATAGATATCCAAAAAGTTGATCAAATGATCATTCGGGTCTTCATTTGGTAATCCCTTGAACTAAAAATTATTTTGGATCATTTGAAGGGTGCCCGGCTTGATCTCAAAGTTATTAGCTTGGATCGCGGGCCGTAAATCTGTGATATGGGGCATGGCATACTCCTTTAAAGATTTTTGAATCTCCTCAGCCATAATAACAGGAGTAGGTATGTCCCGAATTTTTTCTCTTCGCAGTCGTCTGTACGTTCTGTCTACCTCGGGATCAAGAGGTATTATATTCCAACCCCTTTGAGGTGGCATACATAGTTGAGACTACCTGAGAAGAAGATTAAACAGATATATCAGTTCAAATTAAGATCGTATTGACTTAGTGTTAATATTGATAAATAAATAATACTAAGTCCCCGGTAACGGAGCCAAAAACTTGTTGGTTGTTTTCACGATCAATAAAACACGCGCAAGTATACGCGGTCAACAAGTAATATATGATAAGTTGAGTGTCTTACCCATGAGGACAAAGTGTTAAAGCTAATCAAATACTAAAATTGGTTCAATACAGTCTTATCCAAACAAGTGATTGAAGAAGGTGTGTTAAAAACTATATGCTTAAAAACTGTAAGAATAAGAGATTGAGTTCCTCAAGTAAGTCAAGCTAGGATCACAACTCCCCTAATGTGTCGCCTAATCTCCTAACTCTCCACATTATCAATAAATCATAGGAATGGCCAACCGAGAACAATAAATACACATAAGCCTCTTTCGACGGTTAAATGCATATCCCTAGCTAGATGAATCACAACATTTCTATGGTGAAAATAACTAGACTAGGGTCATTAAGCTTAATCTTAATGGTTACACAAGGTAAATAGAGATATGTTTATCCTATTATGCAATATATACTCATATTCCCATAGGCATGGTCATAACAAGTGTTCTTGTATTTTAGGGATAGATATTAACATCCATTTTTCAATATCATCTAATATTTATATCAATTCCTTTCTCAAGCAATCAATAAATAAGCATGAAATACAATAACCCAAACCAAAATGATTCATTATAATAAATAGGAGAGAAAGTTAATCAAGCTAAACAATAGGTTACATTGCAATCCTAGAAATGTAATTAGTTCATAACAATGGGACTAATAAACATTTTCATTGTGTTCAACATGCTCAAAAATACACTAATGAATGAAAGATTTGGATAAAGAAAACTTCTTTTGTGAAGTTTTCTGGTTCCAAGTCTTCTCTTCTTCGCGCAGATTCCGAGCTATGAAGGATGCAATGAGCTTTTCTCCCTTGAAGACCAACTCCTTTCTCTTCTAAGCTAAGAATCTTTAAAAATTAATCCTAATCTATTCTCCAGAATGTTTGGAGGCTGCAACTTAATGATAATATTTTTCTTCACTTTTTAGGTGATTAAGACCTAATTTCTGCCTAGACACTGGATCCGGCACTGCAGAACCAAGTTTAAGCTTTGGAACGACGCGGCAGTCACCGAGTGAAGATAAAAAGACCGAAGTGGAGTCAGAACGCCATTTTATAAAGGAACCAGGATGTCAAGTCTTTGAGATGTCATAGTTGGCTATAGGAATACTGCAATGCCGCTTGTAACTTTGGCAGGTGGTATTTACCGGTTACTGATATGGAAAAATGATGTTTTTGCCCCTGTAAAGCTGGAAATGACCTAATAAGCCCTGAAGCACAAAGTTTAAGAAAAATAATAACAAAATAATATAAAAGCTATAAAAATAACGAAGAACAAGCAACTTCTTAAGCAATAAAGGATCCGATTCGCGGATATAAATCCCACTCATCACAACACCGTTTAAGGTTAACGGAGAGTTGATGGCTTCGTACTGTGTGTGGTTAGTGATGCTGCTACAACCGTGGGCAATCCAAATGGTTTGGAAGTCGCGGGTGGATCAAATGTTAAAATTGCGGATGTATCGGTTGACTAGGGTTTGGTACGAGTTCCATCAGGACTTGACCGAGTTGAATGGGGGAAGGAACGAGTTGGTCCATCGGAGGTAATCGGAGACAACAAGGCAGAATACTCGGATGATGAACCTGCACTAATTGGAAACATTGACGAAGCGGGGTGTGGAGCCTTCGGCGAGGCTCTTGAGGAGGAAGAAGAAAAAAGGGAACATTTTTTTGTTACTAGCTACCTATTGTGAATTGGGATTGTACTTAGTAAGAAGAAAGAGAATAGTCGTCTATTTAGTAAATGCTTTTATTACTTTTTTGTATTGGGATTGTATTTAGTAAACAACTGTATATTCTAATAGTCATATACAACTCCTAGTCCTTCATGCTCTCCTCGAATTCGTCGGGTTAGATTCCTTCCTTTAATCAACGTTAGCCACCCAAGCGTTTGGCCTCTAGAGGTGATCAACCAAGGAAGAATAGTTATTCAAGAAGAAGGGTATTTGGCAAAACCCTAGTTTTCTATCACTATAAAAAAGGCGTACTCTCCCAACTCTGGGAATTGTTAACCCTAATTTATAATAAGACTTTTTTATGGATAGATGTAGGTAACTGTGATGCCCCCAAAATAGGTATACATCACCCATTCTGAGTTGTCAATACATGGTACAGAAACAACTACAACTTTATTATTACAACAGTAAAACTGTGAGTTTGAATACAAATATTATCTTCTAGACAATATCTATACTCAAATAAATCCTCATCACATTTATTGATACACTATTTTACAAAATGGTGAGGACTACTAAACAACTCTCTCTAGAACCTTCATCCATACCCCACTGCGTACTCGCTATATTCTCGCCTCCCGAGAAGAAAAATGGAACAAAAGGAAAAGGGTGAGCTCAACTAGCCCAAGAAGAATATTATGACTAAGATAATATACAACAAATTATCATTAGTCTTCAACAGGGAAAAATCTAATAGAATACAATAGACAACAAGTTTTTAAATCAATATTCGCAGCGAAAATAATAATTTATTAGAAGAGTTAAGTAGAGAATGCAAACTACTATCTTCTATGTATGAATTTAAAAGTTCATCGTCGATATTTTATCCCTGTAACATCAATCAATATATATCTGGAATCAAATATTCATCTTTGCATTATAGGCAAAAGATATTCATCAGTTGGTCATGTTCATCTAAACACCTGTTCATCTTTGCACTACGGGCCAAAGATATTCATAAGAAATCATTCATCTTTGCACTACAGGCCAAAGATATTCCATAATATCATCATTTAAGACTGAGGATGATGAAAAATATTTTTAAAGAAACGAATCCAGTGAAAGAAAATGACAAGGATTAAGGATTAAGGATTTGTACTTTGTTTTATCCACGTCCAAAAATACCTCAAAAATAATCATAGTGGTGTAAAATTCAAGAATGATCAAAACATGGATACAATCAAAGCTAGTATCCACAATAGATATTTTGGACAAAAACGAAAATTTAATTTTTCTTTGAATAGTGTCGTATTCGTGAATAAGGTCGATATCGTGAATAAGGCCAGTATACGTGAATAAGTACCAGACACGTGAATAGTAACTCAAACACCAAAAGATAGAAATTTCACAAAAAAATATCTTCACGCTTCATGAATAGTACTCGTGAATAGTAACTCGTGAATAGTAACTCATGAATAGTAACTCGTGAATAGTAACTCTCATGAATAGTAACTCGTGAATAGTAACTCATGAATAGTAACTCGTGAATAGTAACCCCGACATGAAAAAGTTTCAAATTTGATAAAATTTCCAACCAATATTTCTAAGATAATGATATTGAAGAAATAATATCATTTTTAATAAAATAACATCTCTTACCTCGAAAGATCAAGTACTTCTAATTTGAAACAGGATATTGACTATAACTTGAACTTGTACCGTATAGCAATACTCAAAGTATACTCAAAATACTCACAAGAATACGCCGATAATATAGAGAGAAAACTTCAATTTTTGGTGTGATTTTCAATTCTAACCCAAGACCCTATTTATAGGAAAATACTTAGAACACCAAAGCGTAAAATTTAATATAATATTAATATATATAATAAATCTTCTACGCCCATCCTACCAATTGATCTCAAACACCTAACACATGTCCATAAACAACAAAAACGTTTTTCTAAATAAAAATAATTAAAACTTCCAAAAATCAATTATTTCGGAGCTTCGGAACTTCAATAATTCATAATAAATAGCCCTTTTGTCAGAAAATTCGAATCTCGCGACTTTTTATAGGAAATTCAATTCTCTACAACTTTACAGTAAGAAAGTTTTCCAAATTCCAAACTGAAATTTATCAAATCCACAAACGAACGATTTTACAAAAGCTATAATCAAATTTCACCAATAAATGGGGTCCACCGACATGTTTAACATGTTTTAAACATTTATTGCAACAAATATACTCTTCCTCCTCAGATACTCATATATCCCACATTCGTTGTAAAATATCACCATTATTATATTATTAAAATATAATAATATATTTAAATGAATTATTTTATCGAAAAAAAATAAAATTTCAATTTTCAACAATTGTCACATTAAAATTTTTTTCCATCTATATCCACATAAAATTAATATTTTCCTCATCATATGAATCAATAATTAATTATTCACAAATAATTTTACAGAATCACAATATTGACAACCAGGCAGTTCCTAGAAAGAGGGGGCTTTCCAATAAGAATTTCTCCTCATCTTGGCGCAGCAATTAGGTGACCAAACCTCTCCTTAGATGTAACTTTCTAGACATTGCCAATAATGTTATCTAATAATATTATTCAGATAATATGAATTATTGTCTGATAATGGAAAATCTTTGTAATGACAATTATCAAACAACAAAGAATATAAAATATCAACGCAAAGAATTATTAAATCAATAAAATATTGAAGCAAGAATTATCGTAACCATTATCGAGTAGTGCCTTCTCACGTAAGAATCAATAATTGGTGCAATATCGTGCTACTACTATGTTTTAACCAATCGAGTATTTTAACAAAGATTATCTGTGAATAACTACTTCTGTTATTTTTTAAACAACTTATATTTTTCGCTTTCTTCATCCAATCGCTTTCGTTATGGGCCCATAAAAGATCAAGGCCGTTGCATTTAATATTCCCCGACAAAGCAAGAATATTCCACGACCAAACGAATATTCCCGACAACAATGAATATTTTATAACCACTTGCTTATTTTGAAATATTTGCGTATTTTACCCATAACTATCCACATTAATCAAATCAACCCTTACTATTTCAAAATAATAAATAGAAAATTAAATTTCATTAATAATAAGTCGGGTCTTACAACCTCCCTCCTTATGAAATTTCGTCCTCGAAATTGGACGACGCATACTGGTGTTTCAAAAGGTGAGGATACCTCGCTTTCATTTCCGCTTTCCAATTCCCGTGTCATTTTCTATAAAGCATGATTCTTCCACGTAACTTTAACTTGTGGTATGACCTTTTGCAAGCGTAGGACATGCTCCTTCCTATCCAAGATCTTGGTGCAGTACCTCCATACGTTAAGTCTTGGCTATCTCGTCCCGGTATTAACTCTATAACGTGGTTCGGGTCTTTCACATATTTATTTAAGTACAAATATATGAAACACATTATGAACACGAGACATACGGAGGTAACGCGAGTCTATAGGCTACATTTCCTACTCGGCCAAGAATTTGAAATGGACCAATAAATCGTGGATTGAGCTTTCCTCTCTTCCCAAATCTTGTAACTCACTTCCATGGAGCAACTCGCAACAATACATGATCCCCTATACTAAATTCCACGTTCTTTCGATGAAGATCCGCATAACTCTTTTGTCGATCTTGTGTCGTTTGTATACGTTGTCGAATCATTTGGATCTTTTTCGTAGTCATACGTACCAACTCAGGTCCCAACACTGTTGCTTAACCCACCTCGTCCCAACATACTGGAGAGAGACACTTTCATCCATATAATGCATCAAATGGAGCCACACCTATACTTGCCTGATAACTGTTGTTGTAGGAGAATTCCACCAATGGTAAATACTTATCCCAACTGCCCTTGAAGTCTAGGACACAGAGTCTTAATAAATCTTCAAGAGTTTGAATAGTCCTTTCTAATTGTCCGTCTGCTTGAGGATAGTATGCCGAATCAATCGTAAACTGCGCCCATAGCTTTTTTGCAAGCTAACCCAAAATCTTGAAGTGAATCTTGGGTCACGATTCAAAACTATGGATACGGGCATGCCATGCAACCTCACAATCTCATTCACGCATATACTAGCAAGACGCTCAAGGAATAAGTCTCCGTGATTGGCAAGAAATGAGCAGACTTGGTTAATCTATCAACAATAACCCAAATAGCATTGATGCTCGAGAAACCGTAGGAAGACCCGAACGAAATCCATGGTAATGTGTTCCCACTTCCATTTCGAATCTCAAGTGGTTGCAACGGACCCTTAGGTACTAGATGCTCCGCCTTTACGTTTGGCAAGTTAAACACATCAAGATAAACTTTGCAATCTCTCTTCATATTGTTCCACCAAAATGTATGTCAAGATCACGATACATTTTAGTACTTCCAGGATGGATTGCAAATGGTGTATTGTGTGCCTCCATCATAATCTTGTACTTCAAATCGAGTCGTTAGGAACACAAAGTCTAGAGTGGACTCAAGTATTCCTTCTTCATCAATTCTCGCCCTAATAACTCCTTCTTGTACTTTCTTCTTCATACGCGATCGGCTCCGGCCTGCGGGTGGCTTGAGCAACCTTAACTTTTCTATTAAAGTTGGCTCTATCGATACTTGACATCATCGCACTCATTCCGTTCAAGATATGATCTTCTACTCAACACGTCGCCTACCACGCTCGCTTTTCTAGGATGGTATTGAATAGTGTGGTCGTAGTCTTTCAATAGCTCGAGCCAACGTCGCCGCCGCGATGTTACGTTCTTTTTGAGTGAAGAAATATTTAAGGCTTTTATGGTCCGAATATATCTCCACTTTCTCCCCATATAGATAGTGCCTCCATATCTTTAAGCGAACGACGATCACGCTAACTCTAGATCATGAGTAGGATAATTCCTCTCATATTCTTTAAGTTGTCGCGAGGCATAGGCTATGACTTTCCCACGTTGCATGAGAACACATCCTAACCCTTTTGCTCAAGCATCGTCAGAGATAACAAATCCATCCGAACCAGATGGTATTGTTAGAACATGTGTCGAAATAAGTCTCCTCTTAAGCTCTTGGAAACTCTTCTCGCATTCTTCGCTCCAAACGAATTGTGTATCCTTCCGAGTTAGCTTAGTTAATGGAGTAGCGATTCGAGAAAACCCTTCCACGAATCTCCGATAATAACCACTAGACCCGTAAAGTTACGATTTTACCACCGACTTCGGTTGCTTCTAACTTTGTATTGCTTCAATCTTCACGGATCAATAGATACTCTCCATGTTTCGACACCACGTGCCCAAGGAATGCTACTTCCTCAAGCCAAAACTCGCATTTCTTCAATTTGGCATATAGTTTGTTTTCACGAAGCCTTTGGAGTACCGGTTTCAAATGGTGCTCATGATCTTCACGACTTTTGGAATATATAAGGATGTCATCAAGAAAGACAACAACAAACCGATCCAAATATTCCTTGAATACGGGTTCATCATATCCATGAAAGTCATAGAGCATTAGTCATCCGAAAGACATGACTAAGAATTCATAACGCCCATACCGAAGTTTCAAGGCGGTCTTTGAATATCCTCGGTTCTAATCTTCTTCAATGATGATATCCGAACTAAGATCGATTTTGAAAAGGATTGTGCCCTCAGAATCGGGTCAAACAAGTCATCAATACGAGGTAGAGGATACCTATTCTTGATGGTGACATGGTTCAATTCCCGATAGTCAATACATAAAGTCGCATACTCCCGTCTTTCTTCTTTACGAATAAAACAGAGCACCCCAAGGAGATGTACTAGGACGAATGAAACCGATGTCCAACAATTCTCGTAGTTGGACCTTTAACTCTTGAAGTTCAATAGAGCCATTCGATATGGGTTTTAGAAATGGGCTTGTACAAAGTTCAAGATCAATAAAGAATTCAACTTCACGCTCGGGGTAGACCGGGAAGTTCTTTAGAAATACGTCAGAAAGTCAATAACAACAGAGAATATTATTCAAATTTGACGTGTCTTTATTCAAATCCATAACATGGGCTAAGAAATCTTGACATCCGCTTTTTCAATAAACGAATAGCTTTATGATTAGATATGACGTTGATTGATTTTAATGGTTTAGTTTGAATTCGCACAACAAAGTTGGTTAGGAATATGAAAACTAACAACCTTATTTAAAACAATCAATTTTGGCATGATGAGTAGTTAACCAATCAATCCTAAAATCACATCAAAAGCAAGTATTTTTAAAGAGATAAGGTCAACCGGTAAGGTGATGGTGCCAACTTGAATCAAACAAGATTTATAAACAGTGGATGTGATGAAAGTTTCTCCTAACTGGAGTTTCCACAGATAGGTCAAAGTCTAATTTCTCCCGAGTCAAGTTTAAACGTTGAGCACATGCAGAGAGAGATAAATGAATGGGTAGCACCAGATCAAGTAAGGTATAAACTTCGCAAGAATTTATAAATAGCTTACCCGTGATCACCTCATTTGGGTTCCTCGCATTTTGACCACCACAACAAACGCTCTTCCCGGGAACCATTGACTTTGAATTTTTTTCGGGGGATGATCTTTTGAGTCACCGGCCCTCATTGAACTAGGTTTCGCCACCGTATAATCTCGAGCGATATGTCCTTCCTTTCGACAATTATAGCATACCTTGAACTGTTGTGGGCAGTTTGGACTGATATGCCCCTCTTTTTTGCATTTGTAGCATATGACCGGTGGTCGTTCTCCTCCCATAGAACCAGTTGCTGCCAGCACTGTCGTCTTAACATGGTTGTTGTTAAATCTCATCTTTTTAAAATCTCCTCCTAACTCGCTTCTTCTATTTTCATGGCCATGATTACCACCAGAGTGGTTACCATTTTGTCCGTCATTTTCTTTCTTATTTGGTTATCATTATTACATTGATCGCTATCTCCGTACGATCCTCGGTTATGGTCCCTCGGTTGAACATACTCGTTATCTCGCCTAGCAATTGAGCCCTCGCTAACAACATCCGAATAGAGAAAAATTTATGAGAAATGAGATATTGTCGTATAGGGTTTCAAACCTCTCGTAAACATCCGCCATAAACGCTCCTCATTCTCCACCAAATGAGGTACAAACTCGATAACTCTACAAACTTTGCCTCGTCATCGAGACACCGCCATGTTGTTTTTGTTCTAATCGATGAACTCCACTTCCTTCATATGACTAACACTTTCGTGAAAGTATTTGTCATTAAATAGTTTTTGAAACATCTCCCAAGACATGCCGAAAGCGATTGGATGGGTACGCTTCACAGACTCCCACCAAAGAGTGCGCTTCGCCGCCTCTGAACATAAAGGTGGTGAATGGAACCTTCGTTTCCTCCGTGCATCCCAAGACATCGAATATCTTGGTAATTTGCTTGACCCATGTTTCCGCCATGATCGGATCTCGCTTTCCTTAAATTTCGTGGTCCCAACTCTTTGAATCGCTTTTGTGACAACCCGTGAATTTCTATCATTTCCTCCTATATTTTGAACACGAAGTCTCCTCGTCCGATTTTGCATGAATCGCAAAAAGCTTCTAAACATCCCCTCGCTCATCATCCGCTTTCGTTGGTGTTGTTCACGGGAGGAACATTGCCACTGTTGCACGCTCTCCTCGTTGGTGAGTACAAGCATCTCCACGATCTCATTTCCATTGTTAATATTCTCATTCGACATTCTCAAATCGTCATAAAACAAGGGTTAATTAAGGAAATCAATATATCACATAATATCCTTATATCTTCGACCAACTAAAAAATAAGCTTAGGTAGGACACACTAGCGAAGGATTTACTCGTCTCTCCCTCCTAGTTCTATTCCCCGATCTCCGCCAGAGATCATATCCCTAAGCTCGATACCAACCGTGACGCCCCCAAAATAGGTATACATCACCCATTCCGAGTTGTCAATACATGGTACGTAAAACAACTACAACTTTATTATTACAACAAAAACTGTGAGTTTGAATACAAATATTATCTTCTAGACAATATCTATACTCAAATAAATCCTCATCACATTTATTGATACATTATTTTACAAAAATGGTGAGGACTACTAAACAACTCTCTCTCGAACTTTCATTCCATACCTCGACGCATACTCGCTATATTCTCGCCTCCCGAGAAGAAAAATGGAACAAAAGGAAAAGGGTGAGCTCAACTAGCCCAAATAAAGAATATTATGACTAAGATAATATACAACAAATTATCATTAGTCTTCAATAGGAAAAATCTAATAGAATACAATAGACAACAAGTTTTTAAATCAATATTCGCAATGAAATAATAATTCATTAGAAGAGTTAAGTAGAGAATGCAAACTACTATCTTTCATGTATGAATTTAAAAGTTCATCGTCGATATTTTATCCTCGTAACATCAATCAATATATATCCGAATCAAATATTCATCTTTGCATTAAAGCCAAAGATATTCATCAATTGGTCATGTTCATCTAAACACATGTTCATCTTTGCACTACGGCCAAAGATATTCATCGAAATCATTCATCTTTGCACTATGTGCCAAAGATATTCCATAATATCATCATTTAAGACCGAGAATGATGAAAAATATTTTTAAAGAAACGAATCCAGTGAAACAAAATGACAAGGATTAAGGATTAAGGATTCGTACTTTGTTTTATCCACGTCCAAAAATACCTCAAAAATAATCATAGTGGTGTAAAATTCAAGAATGATCAAAACATGGATACAATCAAAGCTAGTATCCACAATAGATATTTTGGACAAAAACGAAAATTTAATTTTTCTTTGAATAGTGTCGGATTCGTGAATAGTGTCGTATACGTGAATAGTGCCGTATACGTGAATAGTGCCGTATACGTGAATAGTAACTCCGACACCAAAAGATAGAAATTTCACAAAAAAACATCTTCACGCTTCATGAATAGTACTCGTGAATAGTAACTCGTGAATAGTAATTCATGAATAGTAACTCATGAATAGTAACTCGTGAATAGTAACTCATGAATAGTAACTCGTGAATAGTAACTCATGAATAGTAACTCGTGAATATTAACCGATACATGAAAAAGTTTCAAATTTGATAAAAATTTCCAACCAATATTTTAAGATAATGATATCAAGAAATAATATCATTTTCGAATAAAATAACATCCCTTACCTCGAAAGATCAAGATCTATTTAATTTGAAAAACAGGATATCGACTATAACTTGAACTTCATGTACCGTATAGCAATACTCAAAGTATACTCAAAATACTCACAAGAATACGCCGATAATATAGAGAGAAAACTTCAATTTTCGGTGTGATTTTCAATTCTAACCTAAGACCCTATTTATAGGAAAATACTTAGAACACCAAAGCAGAAAATTTAATATAATATTAATATATATAATAAATCTTCTACGCCATCCTACCAGCTGATCTCAAACACCTAACACATGTCCATAAACAACAAAAACGTTTTTCTAAATAAAAATAATTAAAACTTCCAAAAATCAATTATTTCGGAGCTTCGGAACTTCAATAATTCATAATAAATAGCCCTTTTGTCAGAAAATTTGAATCTCGCGACTTTATATAGGAATTTCAATTCTCTACAACTTTACAGAAGAAAGTTTTTCCAAATTCCAAACTGAAATTGACCGAAATCCACAAACGAACGATTTTACAGGCTATAATCAAATTTCAGTCAATAAATGGGGTCCACCGACATGTTTAACATGTTTTAAACATTTATTGCAACAAAAATACTCTTCCTCCTCGTATACTCATATATCCCACATTCGTTGTAAAAATATCACCATTATTATATTATTAAAATATAATAATATATTTAAATGAATTATTTTATCAGAAAAAGATAAAATTTTAATTTTCAACAATTGTCACATTAAAAATTTTCTCCATCTATATCCACATAAAATCAATATTTTCCTCATCATATGAATCAATAATTAATTATTCACAAATAATATTACGTAATCACAATATTGACAACCGTGTGCGGTCCTCAGAAGAGGGGCTTTCAATAAGAATTTCTCCTCATTGGTAGCAATTAGGTGACCAAACCTCTCTTTAGACGTAACTTTCTAGACAAAGCTAATAATGTTATCTAATAATATTATTCAGATAATATGAATTATTGCTCAGATAATGAAAAATACCGTAATGACAATTATTGAAACAACAAAGAATATAAAATATCAACGCAAAGAATTATTAAATCAATAAAATCTGAAAGTAATTCACGTAACCATTATTGAGTAGTGCCTTCTTACGTAAGAATCAATAATTGGTGCAATACCGTGTGCTACTGTGTTTTAACTGTTAGGTTTGTAATATTCATAACGCAATCAAATTGCATAAAAGTGCGGAAGCGTGGTAAAAATCAGAGTTTAAAAAATTTACAAACCATATACCCGGATCATCCTTTTTGCATAATTATTAATTAAATGAAAAGATAAAGAATAAATCATACCCTTGAAGATCGAGCTTCCTCAGGTACAAGTTCACCTCCAAATCCTTTCGCGTTCAATCTTGAATCCACCGGGTTTTGGTTCCTTCCTTTGATCAACGTTAGCCACCCAAATGTTTGGCCTCTAGAGGTGATCCACCAAGGAAGAATAAAATTCAAGAAGATGGGTGTTTGGCTAAACCCTAGTTTTCTATCTCTATAGAAAGGGTGTACTCTCCCAACAATTGGAATTATTACGTATGTTGAAAAATCAACAACCCCATACCACCCATAATAAGACTCCTCTTATTAATAGATGTGGGCAACCCACCTTAACAATTAAGGAATTGGGTTTTATTTAATTAATTAAATTCTTTTAATTAATTAAGCTCCCTAATCTTATTAGGGATAATTAATTAAACTCCTTTAATTAATTTTCCTTCCTAATCCAATTAGGAATAAATGAGAGTACTTATATTAAATTAATTCCTAAACTCTTTTAGAAATTAAAATAATAATAATTGTAATAATATTAATAAGACTCCTCTTATTAATTTATATTTAATATTTCTAAAATATTAAATAATAATATTAAGCTATTTAATTTATTCTATCACCATAGATTAAATTAAATATACTTAATATATTATTACGATTATGCCATTAACTTCTTAAATAATTATTCTTCCTTTTATGGTGTGACCCTTTAGGTTCTCCATATTAAACCGGTTGTGAATAAATCAATTAGAATAATTCTAATCTTATTTAAATAAATAAATTAAACAATTAATTTATTTAAATAAATAATATTTATTCTACAATAGGATAAGCCTCCTAATGATCAAACGACTTTCCAGATAATATAGATTTCAACATTAATCATTAAAGAACCTTTGAGTAAATAGTTACTGCATAATTCAATCCTTCCACCATACAATGTCCCAATTAAATATAAGACATGGAATTTACCGTCAAGTCTTATTTTATTTAATTATATGTATTTCGAATCTTAAATGCACAACTCAAATAATGCAAATTAGAAACTTCTTTCTAATTTCATTCTCGCGCCGCCAAGGACTATTGGGTTGTCATTTATCGAATCACATAGACATTTCTCTTCTTTTATTAGAAGTGGTAGATTCTTTATTGATCATACATTATCTCCATGTACAACTTATTATACCCAAGCATACCCTTTGATATACCCTAAGGGTCTTAAGGAATAAGTCAAAGTATAACTCATCATACACAAGATACTATGATGATCTCAAGTCCAAGGATCACTTCAGACTACTATCACTACAGAATTCCTATCGACAGCAAATAAAACTCCATTAGGTATTCCTTAGCGAGCCAACGCTCAAATTGAACTTATTCTCTAATAAGCACCTACATATACTGCTTTTAGTGTCTCCACACAAATGATCATGAGATCAATCATCCTCATCCAATGAGTAAGCAACGATGTATTCAATCTATCCGGATTCACTAATCCCCAATTTAGTAATCCAACGATTGGGAACTATTTTAGTTTTAAGCTTTCAAAGAATTTAGATCTCATTAGAATGATCATCATCATTATTCTAAAAGCATTGCTTAAAACTATGGGTTTATCACATATTATAAAACAAAGATCATGTAGATAATTAAAAGCCTTTAATAAATTAATACTTTTATTAATAAATGAATAAGATTGTTACAAAGTATATGCTTTATCATCAAACATGATTGGCTTGTGTGCATACTACTTTCAATCTCCCACTTGCACTAAAGCCAATCGTCATGGTATCTTATACTCTTCTTCTCTAAGTGACGATTATCCCGCCGTTGGATAAGCTTTAGTTAATGGATATGTAATGTTGTTCATGAGAGTCCACTATCTCTATAGTGATTTCCCATCTTTCAATGATTCTAATAATCAAATGAAAGTGCCACAACACATGTTTAGATCCAAGATGAGATTTAGGAACTATTCCTAGTTCTCAGAATGAACTTTTAATCCAAACAATCAACTTGCAACTTCATTTATAGCTATATACTTTGTCTTTATCACTAAACCAAAGAACTCTTTGCTGTTTGGAACCTTTCCAATTCATCGCACCACTGCTCAAGGTAACCCTTTACCTTAAAGTGATTTTTTCGTCATCTTGGTCCGTCTCGAAAAACTTGAGTCCGTTAAGCCCTCTAGTTTTAATTTAGACTCACCATGAATATGATCACATCCTTAGTGCCAAGCTAAGCACTTTAAGATGTTTTTCACCGACTCATAGTGAACTTCTCCGTAATATGACCGATCAACATCGTGTCTCAGATATTTCATTGCATACATGATTTTCACTCATGCAATCTCTCTTTTTGGAGTCTATGGGGACTATTAAGAGAGATACACTCCATAGCTCATCAACATGAGACATCTCTTGAGTTTGCCATGCTAAAAGACTTTAGCATCAAATGAATATACGCTCTTGGTTAAGTCGAGCATCCTCTTAAATCTATCTATATAGATTTATATCCCCAATTAAGATACTCTTCCAAATCATTCATGGAGGAATGTTTAGACAACTTTATCTTTTATCGATTGTAGCATTAGTATGTCATTCCTTATCCGTAGTATATCAACATATAATATTAGGAATGTCACGACGCTCCCACTGACCCTTTTGTACACACTAGAACTCTTACCTCATCGAATGTAACTCTGGATCATCATCTTCTATGATGTGTACCTCATCATCATCATCCATGATGAATCCATACCTCCTAGGTATCTTCGGTACTATTCCGCATTTATTTATGAATTTGCCAGGTATAATAGGTCTATCTATGTGTTCCTCTTATTTGACTTATAGTGTTTTGTGGTTCTTGAACTTTTCAAGATCTATTATCCTCCCACTAGCCCCTTCAATGATAAACACCTTTATCTTGAAGGCAAACCGTGTTTCGTAACAAACACCTTTTGCTAAGTAGAATTATAGAACATATACCCTAAACTTACTTTAGGATGTCCCACAAATCAGACATGTCAAATCTTGTCCCAAGCTTATCCTTTGAAACCTTTTCACATAAGTGGAAAACCCCTTATCTTAACATACTTAAGATTAGGAATCCTCCCCATCCATAACTTTTATGGAGTCTTAAATGGATTTGAGGTTACCATTTTTCGTAGATATGCAGTCATTTCTAGGACATGATCCTAGAAGGATATGGAATGTCAGTAAAATCATTTTGGACCGCACTCATGTTCAACAAGGTATGATTTTTCCTTTCGATACATCAATCAATTATCACGATCGGGATGTGTCCATTATGAGAAAACCATTTGAGATGATCTAGAAACTTATATTGCACAAGTATTTATTCCTTGATCTAATCAAAGAATCTTAATACTTTGTCAATTTGTTTCACTTTCAATTCTTTGAACCTTTCAAATAATTCACACTTGTATTTCAAACAAATACACACATTCAACTCTTTGAATGATCATCTCCTTTTCTTATACTAATTTGTTCAATATGCAAAATTATTTTCATGTAAGTCAAGTATACAAAATTTATTAAGTAATATTCCAGTTCTATACAAAACATTATTATTATAAATAGAACAACAATTGTTCTTAATTATAATACCAAAGATTTCATTGTCCAACAATAAAATGGAAATAATATTTTTAACAAGAATTGGAATACAATAACAACTTATTGACTTAATAGATTTTCCCGTAGGCATTGCTAAACTATAAGTTTCTATGGCTAATGCAGCAACCTTTGCTTCATTTCCCGCACATAGGATTACTTATATTTGTTTAGCTTTCTACTCGCTTGGTCCCTTCATAAATCTATATTTATGATAACCAAAGTCGGTATCCAATACCCAAGTAGAACCTTGACTTAAAGAAAATTTTATTTTAAATCATGAACAAATTTGTATTTATAACCGAAACTTCACTAAGCTTCTTTGGTTAGCCTCGCAAGATGCTTCTCGCAGCTTTCTTTCCAAAGTTGTCCAAAGCTTATTGCAAAGGAAGCAAACTCCTTTGCTATCCGTGACGCTTTTGTTCTTATTATCCTTTGTTTTTGTCTTTCTATTTACCTTCTTAGAATCGTTCTTCTTTCGTAAGATCCTTTGGCCCCTACCAAGAAGACATGGTCTTTCTTGGTGGAAAGTGACTCTCAACATTTTTCAACATGTTAAGCAAATCAACGAAAGTCGATATCTAGCTTGTTCATATGAAAAATTCACAACAATTGTGAAAGGAGTCCGGAGTGAGTGCAAGATCAAATCTTCGCTCAACTATCCATCCATGACAAAACTTGTTGTTCTAATTGATCAATCAAATTGATTATGTTAAGAACTTTTTATCTGCATTTATAGTGCCATTGGCCATTCTAGATCGGAAGAGCTCCTTAGATATCTCGATATCTATCGGGCCCCACTTTCCTCACCATCAACTACTTGATGTGCGGGAATATAGTAAGAGTATCCATAGTTTCATGTCGACGTCAAGCTTGTTACTCATGGATGCGAAAGCATGATGCATCGAGCCAATCGCATGCATCATCTTGCCACTTTCTAAAAGTAGCAATGTCTTCCTCGAGGCATTGTTCGCAACCATTGCGCAGGATAGGCGATTATGACATAAGATAGCTTTTCACCTATGAGAACTATTCTCAAATTCCTTAACCAATCCCATTTAATCTTGGCCCGTTAATTTAGCATCTAATATGCTTCGCAGTTGATAGTAATTTAGACATTGTAAAATTTCAGTAAATGAATTTGTAATTAACAACATTTTAACATACATTCTTTATTAATTACCAAAATAATTTAGGTCTTGTTTTAAATTGGTATCTCCCACTATTTTCTTCAAACTATATTATTACCTCACTTATATAGTTCTAAGCAAAATCTAATTAAAGATTTGCTAGTGAGAATAAGGATCCCATTTCAAATGTATATAGCCTTGTGGTGACACAACAAACTATATATAAATAAATAGGTAGACAACTTTTTGTCAATTACATCAACTATGCAACTCCTCAGTATTTTGCCTCTTAGATTATTTTGATCAAGTGGTGGCACATCCGAATCAAAATTATCCAAGTTAAGTCCCAACCTAGCACTCCATATATTCAAAAAGAGAAAATATCATCCTTGTGGTGACACAACAAAACAATATTGTTCAATTTTCTTTATAAGCATCAAATGTGATAAATTAACATCTTAAATACTTAATACTTGCCTTGTGGTGACACAACAAACTCATATTAAATATTTAATACTCTATTAATTTTATCATGCTAGAAGGCGACGCTCGATATTCCAAATATCTTTGAACGCTTAGGACTTAATATAAAAAATGAGGGGTTTGTTATTAATTTGTCTCATCTTGTTTAGCTAGCATTATTATATATATATATAAAATACGCTATTATATTAATGAACATGCTAAGCATGTTTGCATAATATATATATATATATAGTATAAGCATGCACATATAGAATACTATATTCTACCCGGATTGATTATGGACTTTTATTCTAGTTTCGTCTACTAGAGCCACCAAGTGAACCAAAAGGTCAAACCCTGGGGTGCAAGAAATAATATTTAAATATAACTATTACATTTAAACCCTGCTCCATTACAAACGGGTCTTCAAGCGCCCTTGCTTTTCGATCTCCAATTTTTCAAAATTAATTCTAACTATTCCTATTACAAAACTATTTAAAATAAATAGAAACCTCGATCGCTAAATAAAGGGAAGTACATAGGAGGGAGATAGAATTTACATTAAGAAAAAAATTAGAGAGAAGACGAGGCGGTGCAGACCCCATTTAATAAAACCCATACATTCATGCATCCAACTAAAATAAAATCCAATCATATTGGTCAATAGTCCATAATCAATCCCATTTATTATCATACACATCACCATACGCATCAATAAATAACATTCATCTCATGAATAATAAACATTTAATATATATATTGATATCATTTAATGGGCAAATTTAGTTAGTATAAAATCTAATTTTGAATCAAAATAAACTCCTTTATTTTAATCCAAATTTAAATCAAAAATAAAACTATTTTATTTTAATTTATCCAATTTTGAATAAAATAAACTATTTTATTTTAATCAAAATTTTAATCAAAATAAACTCCTTTATTTTAATTAATTATGGAATCCAATTCCATTCATAATAAAAATAAAAAAAAATCTTTAATTAAAATAAACTCTTTTATTTTAATTAATTATGGAATCCAATTCCATGTAAAAAAAAAAAATCTTTTATTAAAGGAAACACGGATAATTTTTTCCTATTCATAAATAAACTCCTTTATTTTGAATAATATGAAATCTTATTTCATATTTAAATAAACTCCTTTATTTAAGGAAATTAGGATTTCTTTCCTATTCACAAATAAACTCCTTTATTTTGAATAATATGAAATCTTATTCATATTTAAATAAACTCCTTTATTTAAGGAAACATTTGGATTTTCTTTCCTATTCACAAATAAACTCTTTTATTTTGAATAATATGAAATCTTATTTCATATCTAAACAAACTCTTTATTTAAGGAAAGATGGATTTACTTTTCCTATTCACAAATAAACTCCTTTATTTTAGGAAAAATAAAATCCAATTTCAACTCCAATTAGTTATCATGGAATCCAATTCCAACTCTAATTAGTTAGCATGAAATTTAATTTTAAAATTAAAATAAACTTTTATTTTAAGATTAAAATAAACTTTTATTTTAAAATTAAAATAAACTTTTTATTTTAATTATAAAATTATTGAAAATATATATATATATATATATATATATATATATATATATATATATATATATATATTATATATATATATATATATATATATATAATATATATATATATATATCTTTTGAAAAATAAAAGAATATATTCCTTCCTTATGCTTTTGTTAAAATAAATATATTAATTTTATTATTATTATTTTTTTATTTTTATATATCAAAATTTTATGATTAAATCACGCGGCAAATAATTTGAATTTAAACAAAATGTCCCGTTAACTCAAAATAATAAAAGCTTAATAGTTTTTTTTATGTTTTCCTACATGCAATTTTCGTTGAATAGAGAGCCCTTTTTATTTAGCCACGTATGTAAAAAAATGCAATTTTTTTTTTTTTTTTTTTTTTTTTTTTATTTAATAAATTTTATACAATAAAATTATGCCCAATTAAATTGTTCTAAACACATATCAATATACATATCAAATTAAAACAATTAATAATTCGTGATAAAGGTTTGGCTCGATGCCACCGTTAGGTTTGTAATATTCATAACGCAATCAAATTGCAAAAAAGTGCTAAGCGTGGTAAAATCGTAGTTTAAAAATTTACAAACCATATACCCGGATCACCCTTTATGCATAATTATTAATTAAACGAAAAAGATAAAGAATAAATCATACCCTCAAGATCGAGCTTCCTCGTGTACAAGTTCACCTCCAAATCCTTTTCGCTCAACTTGAATCCACCGGTTTGGTTCCTTCCTTCGATCAACGTTAGCCACCCAAATGTTTGGCCTCTAGAGGTGATCCACCAAGGAAGAATAAAATTCAAGAAGATGGGTGTTTGGCTAAACCCTAGTTTTTCTATCTCTATAGAAAAAGGTGTACTCTCCAACAATTGGAATTATTACGTATGTTGAAAAATCAACAACCCATACCACCCATAATAAGACTCCTCTTATTAATATATGTGGGCAACCCACCTTAACAATTAAGGAATTGGGTTTTATTTAATTAATTAAATTCTTTTAATTAATTAAGCTCCCTAATCTTATTAGGGATAATTAATTAAACTCCTTTAATTAATTTTCCTTCCTAATCCAATTAGAATAAATGAGAGTACTTATATTAAATTAATTCCTAAACTCTTTTAGAAATTAAAAAATAATAATAATTGTAATAATATTAATAAGACTCTCTTATTAATTTATATTTAATATTTCTAAAATATTAAATAATAATATTAAGCTATTTAATTTATTCTATCACCATAGATTAAATTAAATATACTTAACATATTATTACGATTATGCCATTAACTTCTTAAATAATTATTCTTCCTTTTATGGTGTGACCCTTTAGGTTCTCCATATTAAACCGGCAGAATAAATCAATTAGAATAATTCTAATCTTATTTAAATAAATAAATTAAATAATTAATTTATTTAAATAAATAATATTTATTCTACAATAGGATAAGCCTCCCAATGATCAACGACTTTCCGTATAATATAGATTTCAACATTAATCATTAAAGAACCTTTGAGTAAATAGTTACCGCATAATTCAATCCTTCCACCATACAATGTCCCAATTAAATATAAGACATGGAATTATCACAAGTCTTATTTTATTTAATTATATGTATTTCGACTCTTAAATGCACAACTCCAAATAATGCAAATTAGAAACTTCTTTCTAATTTCATTTCATTCGCCAAGGACTATCGGGTTGTCATTTATCGAATCACATAGACATTTCTCTTTTTATTAGAAGTGGTAGATTCTTTATCGATCATACATTATCTCCATGTACAACTTATTATACCCAAGCATACCCTTTGATATACCCTAAGGGTCTTAAGGAATAAGTCAAAGTATAACTCATCATACACAAGATACTATGATGATCTCAAGTCCAAGGATCACTTCAGACTACTATCACTACACAGAATTCCTATCGACAGCAAATAAAACTCCATTAGGTATTCCTTAGCGAGCCAATGCTCAAATGAACTTATTCTCTAATAAGCACCTACATACTTGCTTTAGTGTTCCACACAAATGATCATGAGATCAATCATCCTCATCCAATGAGCAAGCAACGATGTACCAATCTATCCGGATTCACTAATCCCCAATTTAGTAATCCAACGATTGGGAACTATTTTAGTTTTAAGCTTTCTAAGAATTTAGATCTCATTAGAATGATCATCATCATTATTCTAAAAGCATTGCTTAAAACTATGGGTTTATCATATATTATAAAACAAAGATCACGTAGATAATTAAAAGCCTTTAATAAATTAATACTTTTTATTAATAAATGAATAAGATTGTTACAAAGTATATGTTTTTATCATCAAACATGATCGGGTTTTGTGTGCATACTACTTTCATTAATTCATCGAGTCAAGATATTTTTTTAATTACTTTAGAATTACTCTATTTGTTATTTTTAAACAACTTATATTTGTCATTTTCTTCATCCAATCGCTTTCAGTTATGGGGCCCACAAAAGATGCAACTTTTTACCATTATATTTAATATTCCCCGACAAATAAAGTGTAAGACCCCAACTTATTATTAATGAAATTTAATTTTCTATTTATTATTTTGAAATAGTAAGGGTTGATTTGATTAATGTGGATAGTTAGGGTAAAATACGCAAATACTTCAAAATAAGCAAGTGGTTATAAAATATTCATTGTTGTTTGGGAATAATCGTTTGGTCGTGGAATATTCAGATCGCTTTTGGGAATATTCGTGACGACGACGCCGCGTAATGCATCATGTGGGCCCCATAACCCCATAAAAAAGCTATTGGATGAAGAAAACGACAAATATAAGTTGTTTAAAAATAATCTACAGTAGTTGTTATCCTTAATACCGTTAAAATAATTCTGGTTAAAAAACACAAGAAGACACCAGAATAAGTATTGCACCAATTATTGATTCTTACGTAAGAAGGCACTACTCAATAATGGTTACAAGAATTATCGCTCAAGATATTATCGATTTAATAATTATCGCGTTGATATTTTATATTCATTGTTGTTTCAATAATTGTCATTACACAAGATTTTTCATTATCGAAGCAATAATTCATATTATCCGAATAATATTATTAGATAACATTATTGGCAATGTCTAGAAAGTTTCGCTCTAAGGAGAGGTTTGGTCACCTAATGCGCCAAGAAGAGAGAAATTCTTATCGAAAGCCCCTCTTCCTGAACCTACCGATTGTCAATATTGTGATTCTCGAATATTATTTGTGAATAATTAATTATTGATTCATATGATGAGGAAAATATTGATTTTATGTGGATATAGATGGAGAAAATTTTAATGTGACAATTGTTGAAAATTAAAATTTTATCTTTTTCTCGATAAAATAATTATTTAAATATATTATTATATTTTAATAATATAATAATGGTGATATTTTTACAACGAATGTGGGATATATGAGTATACGAGGAGGAAGAGTATTTTTGTTGCAATAAATGTTTAAAACATGTTAAACATGTCATGGACCCCATTTATCGATCGAAATTTGATTATAGATGTAAAATCGCCCGCTTGTGGATTTTTGGCCAATTTCTATTTGGAATTTGGAAAACTTTCTTCCGCAAAGTTGTAGAGAATTGAATTTCCTATAAAACTCGTGAGATTCGAATTTTCTGATGAAAGGGCTATTTATTATGAATTATTGAAGTTCGAAAAGTTCAAATAATTGATTTTTGGAAGTTTAAAATATTTAAAATTAGAAAAACGTTTTTTCTTACTTTTTCTAGAATGTGGCATGTGTTTGATGGCTGAAATCAGATTCTAGGCATGCATAAGAAATTTATATAATTATATTATTAATTTATTAAATTTTCTGTTTTGGTGTTCTAAGCAATTTCCTATAAATAGGGTGCTTAGGTTAGAATTGAAAATCACACCGTAAAATCAAGTTTTTCTCTCTATATTATCGAGTTTATTCTTGTGAGTATTTTGAGTATACTTTGAGTATTGTTAGATTTGCAAGGCAAGTTCCTTCAAAGACTATATCCCAGATTCCAAATTTAGAAGTACTAATCTTTCGAGGTAAGTGGATGTTATTTTCTTCTCAAATGATATTATTTCTTCAATATCATTATGCTAAAATATTGGTTGGAACTTTTATCAAATTTAGAACTTTTCCATGTCTGGGGTTACTATTCATGAGTTACTATTCACGAGTTACTATTCACGAGTTACTATTCATGAGTTACTATTCACGAAGTTACTATTCATGAGTTACTATTCATGAGTTACTATTCACAGTACTATTCATGAAGCGTGAAGATGTTTTTGGGAAATTTCTATCTTTTGGTGTCTGAGTTATTATTCACGTATACTATGCACTATTCACGATACTGGACTATTCACCTAAAAATAAAATTTCTTCTTTTTGTCCAAAATATCTATTCGGATACTAGCTTTGATTGTATCCATGTTTTGATCATTCTTGAATTTTACACCACTATGATTATTTTTGAGGTATTTTTGAACATGGATAAAACAAAGTACTAATCCTTAATCCTTAATCCTTGTCATTTTGTTTCAATCGATTCGCTTTTAAAAATATTTTTCATCATCCTCGCCTTAAATGATGATATTATTGAATATCTTTGGCCCAGTAGTGCAAAAGATGAATGATTTTCAAGAATATCTTTGGTCAGAGAGTGCAAAGATGAACAGTGTTTAGATGAAACATGATTAATCGATGAATATCTTTGGCCTCAGAGTAAAAGATGAATATTTGATTCCAGATGTATATTGATTGATGTTACAGGATAAAAGATAGACGATGAACTTTTAAATTCATACATGAAGATAGTAGTTTGCATTCTCTACTTAACTCTTCTAATGAATTATTATTTCACCATAATATTGATTTAAAATTTGTTGTCTATTGTATTCTATTAGATTTTTCCTCGTTGAAGACTAACGATAATTTGTTGTATATTATCTTAGTCATAATATTCTTTTATCGGGCTAGTTGAGCTCACCCTTTCCTTTTTGTTCCATTTTTTCTTCTGAGGAGGCTAGAATATAAATAAAATTTAGCTTCTGGGTATGGAATGAAGGTTCTAGAGAGAATTGTTTAGTAGTCCTCACCATTTTTGTAAAATAATGTATCAATAAATGTGATGAGGATTTATTTGAGTATAGATATTGTCTAGAAGATAATATTTGTATTCAAACTCACGCTTTTATTGTTGTAATAATAAAGTTGTAGTTGTTTCGCACTCATGTATTGACAACTCGAAATGGGTGATGTATACCTATTTTGGGGGCGCCACGGTTGGTATCGTAGCTTAGGATATGATCTCCTGCGAGATCGGGAATAGAACTAGAGGGGAGAGACGAGTAAATCCTTCGCTAGTGTGTCCTACCTAAGCTTATTTTTTAGTTGGTCAAGATATAAGGATATTATGTGATATATTGATTTCCTTAATTAACCCTTGTTTTTTTATGACAAGATTTGAGAATGTCGATCGAGAATATTAACAATGGAAATGAGACTGTGGAGACGCCTCAGACTCACCAACGAGGAGAACGCAACAGTCGGGCAATGTTCCTCCCGTGAACAACACCACCGAAAGCAGATGATGAACGAGGGATGTTTAGAAGCTTTTTTGCGATTCATGAAAAAATCGCACGAGGGAGACTCGTGTTCAAAATATAGGAGGAAATGATAGCAATTCACCAAGTTATCACAACCAAGCAGCTTCAAAGAGTTGGGACCACCAGAATTTAAGGGAAAGCGATCCGATCACATGGCAAAACATGGGTCAAGCAAATTACCAAGATATTCGATGTCTTGGGATGCACGGAAGAACAGAAGGTTCCATTCGCCACCTTTATGTTCCGTGGCGAGGCAGCATCATCGGTGGGAGTCTCGTGAAGCGCACTCCATCCACCAAGACTCAAAGATGTCTTGGGAGACATTTCAGAATTATTTAATGACAAATACTTTCCGAAAGTGTTCGGCTATACGAAGGAAGTGGAGTTCATCGATTAGAACAAAACAACACGATTTGTCTCAAAGATGAGGCAAAGTTTGCAGAGTTATCCGTGTTTGCACCTCATTTGGTGGAGAATGAGGAACGATGACGCTGGATGTTTTTGAGAGGTTTGAAACCCCAAGATACGACATAATATCTCATTTCTCATAAATTTTTCTCTATTCGGGAGATGTTGTAAACAGGCTCAATTATTAGAGCGAGATAACGAGTACTATCAACCGAGGACCATAACCGTGGATCGTACTCGTAGATAGCGAACAATGTAATAATGATAACCAACGGAGAAAGAAACAGATGGACAAAATGGTAACCACTCTCGGTGGTAATCATGGCCATGAAAATAGAAGAAGCGAGTCAGAGGAGATTTTAAAAGAGGAGATTTAACAACGAATATGTGAAGACGACAAAGGTTTAAGAAGAATCGGTTCTAAGGGAGGAGAACGACCACCCATCATATGCTACAAATGCGAAAAGAGGGACATATCACCAAACCGCCCACAACAGCTCAAGGTATGCTATAATTGTGGAAAAGAAGGACATATCGCCGAGATCAGACAAAGAGCGTAAAACCTAGTTCAATGGGGACGGTGACTCAAAAAGATCGTCCCGTAAAAGTCAAAGTCAACGATTCCGGAAGAGCGTTTGTTGTGATCGGTCATAATGCGAGGAACCCAAACGAGGTGATCACGGGTAAGCTATTTATAAATTCTTGCAAGTTTATACCTTACTTGATACCGGCATACCCATTCATTTATCTCTCGCGCATGCTCAACGCTTAAACTCGACTCGGAGAAATTAGACTTTGACCTATCTCGTGGAAACTCCGTTAGAGAAACTTTCATCACATCCACTCGCTTATAAATCTTGTTTGATTCAAGTTGGCACCATCACCTTACCGTTGACCTTATCTCTTTAAAGATACTTGCTTTTGATGTGATTTTAGGGATTGATGGTTAACTACTCATCATGCCAAAATTGATTGTTTTCGTAAGGTTGTTAGTTTTCATATTCCTAACCAACTCGTTGTATTTAATTCAAGCAACTAAACCATTAAAATCAATCATCGCTATATCTAATCATAAAGCTATTCGCTTATTGAAAAACGGATGTCAAGCTTTCTTAGCCCATGTTATGGATTTGAATAAAGACACGCCAAATTTGAATAATATTCCCGTTGTTATCGACTTTTCCGACGATTTCAAGAACTTCTGGCCTACCCCGTAACGTGAAGTTGAATTCTTTATTGATCTTGAACCCGGTACAAAGCCCATTTCTAAAACCCCATATCGAATGGCTCCTATTGAACTTCGGAGTTAAAGGTCCAACTATGTGAATTGTTGGACATCGGTTTCATTCGCCCCAAGTACATCTCCTCGGGGTGCTCCCTGCTTTTATTTTGTAAAGAAGAAAGAGACGGAGTATGCGATTTTGTATTGACTATCTGGAATTGAACCATGTCACCATCAAGAATAGGTATCCTCTACCTCAGATTGATGACTTGTTTGACCATTTGCAAGGGGCACAATTTTTTTCAAAAATCGATCTTCGCTCGGATATCATCACCAAGATTAAAACCGAGGATATTCCAAAGACCGCTTTTAGAACTCCCAGACGGGCATTATGAATTCTTAGTCATGTCTTTCGGATCGACTAATGCTCCCGCTGGCTTTCATGGATATGATGAACCGAGTATTCAAGGAATATTTGGATTAGTTTGTTGTTGTCTTTATTGATGACATCCTTATATATTCCAAAAGTCGTGAAGATCATGAGCACCATTTAAAGTCGGTACTCCAAAGGCTTCGTGAAAACAAACTATATGCCAAATTGAAGAAATGCGAAGTTCGCTCGAGGAAGTAGCATTTCTTGGGCACGTGGTGTCAAAACATGGAGTATCCGTTGATCCGCCAAGATTGAAGCAATACAAAGTTGGGAGCAACCAAGTTTGCGTGATCAAGTACGTAGCTTTTTGGGCTTAGCCGGTTATTATCGGAGATTCGTGGAAGGTTTTTTCTAATCGCTACTCCATTAACTCGCCTAACTCGAAGGATACAAAATTGCTTTGGAGCGAAGAATGCGAGAAGAGTTTCCAAGAGCTTAAGAGGAGACTTATTTTAAGACTGTTTCTAACAATACCATCCGTTGGATGGATTTGTTATCTCACAACGATGCTTCGTGCAAAGGGTTAGGATGTGTTCTCATGCAACGGGAAAGTCATAGCCTATGCCTCGCGACAACTTAAAGAGTATGAGAGGAATTATCCTACTCATGATCTAGAGTTGGCAGCATAAGCTGCCGCTTAAAGATATGGAGGCACTATCTATATGGGGAGAAAGTGGAGATATATTCGCACCATAAAAGCCTTAAATATTTCTTCACAAAAAAGAACTCAACACGCCAGCAATGACGCTGGCTCGAGCTATTGAAAGACTACGCACCACACTATTCAATACCATCCCGAAAAGTTTAACGTGGTAGACGACGCGTTGAGTAGAAGATCATATGCGTGAACGAAAGTGCGATGATGTCAAGTATACGACAGAGCCAACTTTAATAGAAAAAGTTAAGGTTGCTTTCAAGCCACCCAATCCGGAAATGATGCGCGTATAAAGAAGAAAGTACAAGAAGGAGCTATTCCTAAGCTTAGAATTGATGAAGAAGGAATACTTCGAGTCCACTCTAGACTTTTGTGTTCCTAACGACTCGATTTGAAGTACAAGATTATGATGGAGGCACACAATACACCATTTGCAATCCATCCTCGAAGTACTAAAATGTATCGTGATCTTCGACATACATTTTGGTGGAACAATATGAAGAGAGAGATTGCAAAGTTTATCTCAATGTGTTTAACTTGTCAACGTGTAAAGGCGAGCATCTAGTACCTAAGGGTCCGCTGCAACCACTTGAGATTCAAATGGAAGTGGGAACACATTACCATGGATTTCAGCATACGGGTCTTCCTACGGCTTCTCAAGGCATCAATGCTATTTGGGTTATTGTTGATAGATTAACCAAGTCCGCTCATTTTTGCCGACACGGAGACTTATTCACTTGAACGCCTTGCTAGTATATACGTGAATGAGATTGTGAGGTTGCATGGCATGCCCAGATCCATAGTTTCGGATCGTGACCCAAGATTCACTTCAAGATTTTGGGTTAGCTTGCAAAAAGCTATGGGCACGGATTTACGATTTAGTTCGCATACCATCCTCAAACCGGACGGACAATCAGAGAGGACTATTCAAACTCTTGAAGATCTATTAAGACTCGTGGTCCTAGACTTCAAGGGTAGTTGGGATAAGTATTTACCATGGTGGAATTCTCCTACAACAACAGCTTATCGACAAGTATAAGCGTGGCTCCATTTGAAGCATTATATGGACGAAAGTGTCGCTCTCCAATATGTTGGGACGAGGTGGGTGAAGCAACATTGTTGGGACCCGAAGTTAGTACGTATGATCACTAAAAGATCCAAATGATTCGACAACGATACAAACCAAGACAAGATCGACAAAAGAGTTATGCGGATCTTCATCGAAAGGACGTGGAATTTAGTGTAGGGATCATGTATTGTTCATGAAGTTGCTCCATGGAAGGGAGTTACAAGATTTGGGAAGAGAGGAAAGCTCAATCCACCATTTATTGGTCCATTTCAAATTCTTGACCGAGTAGGAAATGTAGCCTATAGACTCGCTGCTACCTCCGAGTATGTCTCGTGTTCATAATGTGTTTCACATATCTGCATTTCGTAAATATGTGAAAGACCCAAACCACGTTATTGAAGTTAGAACCAGGATGAGATAGCCAAGACTTAACGTATGAGGAGGTACCGTCAAGATTTTAGATAGAAGGAGCATGTCCCACGCAAGAAAGGTCATACCACAAGTTAAAGTTTTGTGGAGGAATCATGCTATAGAGGAAATGACCGGGAATTGGAAACGAAAATGAAAGCGAGGTATCCTCACCTTTTCAAACACTGTGACGCGACGTCAATTTCGAGGACTAAATTTCATAAGGAGGGAGGTTGTAAGACCCCAACTTATTATTAATGAAATTTAATTTTCTATTTATTATTTTGAAATAGTAAGGGTTGATTTGATTAATGTGGATAGTTAAGGGTAAAATACGCAAATATTTCAAAATAAGCAAGTGGTTATAAAATATTCATTGTTGTCGGGAATAATCGTTTGGTCGTGGAATATTCGCATCGCTTGGGAATATTCAGACGACCTACAGTACCATGCATGTGGGCCCCATAAACGAAAGCTTATTGGATGAAGAAAACGACAAATATAAGTTGTTTAAAAATAACAACAGAAGTTGTTACACAGTTAATATCGTTAAAATACCTACTTGGTTAAAACACAAGAAGAGCACAGGTATTGCACCAATTATTGATTCTTACGTAAGAAGGCACTACTCAATAATGGTTACAGTAATTATTGTTCAAGATATTATTGATTTAATAATTGTTGCGTTGATATTTTATATCATTGTTGTTTCAATAATTGTCATTACACAAGATTTTTCATTATCGAAGCAATAATTCATATTATCCGAATAATATTATTAGATAACATTATTGGCAATGTCTAGAAAGTTCGCTCTAAGGAGAGGTTTGGTCACCTAATTCGCCGCCAAGAAGGAGAAATTTTTATCGAAAGCCCTCTTTCCGAGAACCGCCAGGTCATCAATATTGTGATTCTCGTAATATTATTTGTGAATAATTAATTATTGATTCATATGATGAGGAAAATATTGATTTTATGTGGATATAGATGGAGAAAATTTTTAATGTGACAATTGTTGAAAATTAAAATTTTATCTTTTTCTCGATAAAATAATTTATTTAAATATATTATTATATTTTAATAATATAATAATGGTGATATTTTTACAACGTAATGTGGGATATATGAGTATACGAGGAGGAAGAGTATTTTTGTTGCAATAAATGTTTAAAACATGTTAAACATGTTTGGACCCCATTTATCGATTCGAAATTTGATTATAGCATGTAAAATCGCCTCGCTTGTGGATTTTTGGTCAATTTCTATTTGGAATTTGGAAAAACTTTCTTCTTCAAAGTTGTAGAGAATTGAATTTCCTATAAAAACTCGCGAGATTCAAATTTTCTGATGAAAGGGCTATTTATTATGAATTATTGAAGTTCCGAAGCTCCGAAATAATTGATTTTTGGAAGTTTAAAATATTTTAAATTAGAAAAACGTTTTTTTCTTACTTTTTCTAGAATGTGGCATGTGTTTGATGGCTGAAATCAGATTCTAGGCATGCGTAGGAAATTTATATAATTATATTATTAATTTATTAAATTTTCGCTTTGGTGTTCTAAGCAATTTCCTATAAATAGGTGCTTAGGTTAGAATTGAAAATCACACCGTAAACCAAGTTTTCTCTCTATATTATCGAGTTTATTCTTGTGAGTATTTTGAGTATACTTTGAGTATTGTTAGATTCGTGCAAGTTCCTTCAAAGACTATATCCTGTAGATTTCAAATTTAGAAGTATTAATCTTTCGAGGTAAGGGATGTTATTTTCTTCTCAAATGATATTATTTCTTCAATATCATTATGTCAAATATTGGTTGGAACTTTTATCAAATTTGGAACTTTTTTCATGCTTGGGGTTACTATTCATGAGTTACTATTCACGAGTTACTATTCATGAGTTACTATTCACGAAGTTACTATTCACGAGTACTATTCACGAAGCGTGAAGATGTTTTTTGGGAAATTTCTATCTTTTGGTGTCTGAGTTACTATTCACGATATCAAGACTATTCACGATATCAAAGACTATTCACGATACTAAGACTATTCACCTAGAAAAATAAAATTTCTTCTTTTGTCCAAAATATCTATTTCGGATACTAGCTTTGATTGTATCCATGTTTTGATCATTCTGAATTTTACACCACTACGATTATTTTTGAGGTATTTTTGAACATGGATAAAACAAAGTACTTAATCCTTAATCCTTAATCCTTGTCATTTTGTTTCACCGGATTCGCTTTTTTTAAAAATATTTTTCATCATCCTCGCCTTAAATGATGATATTATTGAATATCTTCGCCCAGAAGCAAAAAGATGAATGATTTTTGAAGAATATCTTCGTCAGTAGTGCAAAGATGAACAAGTGTTTAGATAAACATGACTAATCGATGAATATCTTCGCCCTCAGAGTGTAAAAGATGAATATTTGATTCCAGATGTATATTGATTGATGTTACAGGATAAAAGATAGACGATGAACTTTTTAAATTCATACATGAAGATAGTAGTTTGCATTCTCTACTTAACTCTTCTAATGAATTATTATTTTCCGCATGTAATATTGATTTAAAATTTGTTGTCTATTGTATTCTATTAGATTTTTCCTCGTTGAAGACTAACTGTAATTTGTTGTATATTATCTTAGTCATAATATTCTTTATCGGGCTAGTTGAGCTCACCCTTTTCCTTTTTGTTCCATTTTTCTTCTCGGGAGGCGAGAATATAGCGAAGTATTTAGCCTGGGTATGGAATGAAGGTTCTAGAGAGAATTGTTTAGTAGTCCTCACCATTTTGTATAATAATGTATCAATAAATGTGATGAGGATTTATTTGAGTATAGATATTGTCTGTAAGATAATATTTGTATTCAAACTCACGCTTTCTTGTTGTAATAATAAAGTTGTAGTTGTTTTCGCATCATGTATATGACAATTCGAATGGGTGATGTATACCTATTTTGGGGCGCCACAAAGAAGAATATTCCACGACCAAACGAATATTCCCTAAACAACAATGAATATTTTATAACCACTTGCTTATTTTAAAATATTTGCATGTATTTTACCCATAACTATCTAAATTAATCAAATCAACCCTTACTATTTCAAAATAATAAATAGAAAATTAAATTTCATTAATAATAAGTTGGGGTCTTACAAAGAACCCTCCCAACCAATTTAGGATTTGGGCTTTATTTAATTAATTAAATTCTTTTAATTAATTAGGTTTTCTAATATTATTAGGAATAATTAATTAATTTTTTAATTAATTAACCTCCTAATTTTATTAGGAATATATGAAAGAATATTTATTAATTAATTTTCTAACCCCTTTAGGAATTAAACTAATAATAATGGTAATAATAATAATAAAACTCCTCCTATTAATTTATATTTAATATTTTCAAAATATTAAATAATAAATATTAAACTATTCAATTTATTCTATCATCATAAATCAATTAGAACAATTTTAATCTTATTTAAATAAATAAATTAACTATTTAATTTATTTAAATAAATAACATTTATTCTACAATAAGGGTAAGCCCTTATTGGTCAATGACTTTCCAGATAATATAGATTTCATCATTAATCATAAAAGAAAATTTGAGTAAATAGTTACTGTATAATTCAGTCCTTCCACCATACAATGTCCTAATTAAATATAAGACATGAAATTACTATCAAGTCTTATTTTATTTAATTCTATGTATTTCGATTCTCAAATGCACAACTCTAGATAATGTGAATTAGAAACTACTTTCTAATTTCATTCTGTCTTGGCCAAGGACTACTGAGTTGTCATTTATCGAATCATATATGACATTCTCTCCTTTTACTAGAAGCGGTAGATTCTTTATTGATCATTCATTATCTCCATGTATAATTTATTACACCCAAGCATACCCTTTTATATACCTTAAGGGTCTTAAGGGACATGTCAAAGTATAACTTATCATACAGAAGATACTATGATGATATCAAGTTTAAGGATCACTTGTACTACTATCACTACATAAATTCCTATTGATAGACAAGTAAAACTCTATTAGGTATTCCTTAGCAAGCCACGTTCAGTGAACTTATTCTCCAATAATCACCTAATACTTGCTTTAGTGTCTCCATACAAATGATCATAAGATCAATCATCCTCATCCAATGAGCGAGCAACGTATGTACCAATATTTTCGGATTCACTAATCCCTTTTTTACTAATCCAACAATTGGGAACAATTTTAGTTTGTGAGCTTTCTAGAATTTAGATCTCATTAGCATGATCATCATCATGATACTTAAAGTATTGTTTAAAACTATGGATTTAACACATATTATAAAAACAACACCATGTACATAAATTAAATGCCTTTAAATAAATAATTCTTTTATTAATAAATGAATAAGATTGTTACAAAGTATATGATTTATCATCAAATATGATTATCTTTTGTGCATACTACTTTCAATCTTTCACTTGCACTAAAGCTAATCGCCATGGTATCTCATACCCATCTTGTAAGACCCCAACTTTTATGAATAAAGAATAATTTTCTCTAAATATCATTTTGAATATTATGGCGTGGATTTGATATAATGTTATAGTTGTAGGTAATATTTATAAATTTTATAAAGTAAGCAAGTTGTTATAAAATATTCGTTTGGTCGGGGAATATTCGTACGATGACACAATCATTGGTGGACCCCACAACGGAATTACTGTAGGAGTTAGAAAATGACAGAAATATCTTTTTATAAAAATAACGGCGAAAATTTTATTGTTAACTGTTGAAATACCTTATGATAAAAGTAAAGAATCTGGCGTGAGTTGTAGTAGTAGCACACGGTATTAATTATTGATGCTTACGTGAGAAGTCACTCAGTTTTATTCAATTATTGCTACAGTAATTGCTGCATAGTATCTCACGTTATTTGATTCAATTATTGTCAATATTTTATATTATTAAATCAATAATTGAGATGACAAGTTATTCATGTTATTATATGCATAGCATGTGGCTCGTGGCTCAAAGTACGTGGGTCATGGGTCGTGGGTCATGGCACGTGGGTCGTGGCACATGGATCTTTATGTATATCTTAGAAATGAATTGAGGAGTGGGGCGGAAATATTGAGAGCCAGAAGTTTCTGTTTGGCGTATGGTGTTTGGGTGTGACAAAATTTGTATACTCTCTTATTTTAAGTTCCTTATAAATAAGAGACTGGGGGGAAATGTTGGAGTGTGATTATTTGGGTCTAACCAAGGTGTAACCCAATTTTTTTAATGGTCTAGATTTGGTGTTGACCCATAATATATATTTATTTTGACAGTGAGAGAGTCCTTATTAAAGAAAGATTGTGTTTCCTTATTTGGTGGGATAAAGAGGTTTAATTAGGACTCCTACTCCTAATTGGATTCAGCAGTTATAAGGTGATTCTGAAAAGGACTTCTACTCCTAATTGGATTCAGGTGGATATGACATCTATAGATACAACAATAAGCAAGGGATTGTGGGGGGATACATAACACAAGAGCATATGACAAAAATAAACCCTTTGTACTCTCCATATTATTATAGTGAATTTCTCTCTCTCTCTGTGTGTTTTGGTTTCCACGTAAATTCTTGTGTTCATATTTTATATATCTTTGTTTATGTTTATGTAAGTGTATTCGTGGGTTAAATTTCACAACAATACAATCAACCGTTAACACGATTTTGACCTGCTATTTTGGTAATTTTGTCAGGCGTACAAAATTTAGCGTTAACAACACACACACACACACACACACACACACACATATATATATATATATATATATAGGAATAATGATCATACACAATTGTGTATGTTTTATTTGTATACAGTCTGCTAAAACTACGTCATTTTGACAGCTTTGTTTTTGATTTCTAATTTGGGAGGAGAGAAGTCTGATATAAATCATTAAAATGACATAGTGACAGATGCATGCATAAATAAAATATACACGAAATGTGTATGAAATATATCCATATATATATATATATATATATATAAAACAAACATATATGATTAAAAGAAATTGGTATATAACATGAGCATATACGATTAAATGATATTTATGGTATATATAATAAGTACTCCCTCCGTTTTAAAATCAAAGATACATTTTAATTTTTTAGAGTTCATTCGTGAAATTATAAAAATTCAAAATTAATATGAAGTTATTTAGTTTTAGAGTCAATTCTTTTGCCTTATTGTGTAATTAGATACGCAGGTTTTCATATTCTTTTCGTCTGTTTCTTCTGTTTCATATACGTAGTTGTTCTTGTTGGCATTGTGATATCATGTTTTTAATTTGGTTGGTTCTTGAATATTTTTTTATTTAATTTTTTGCTAAATTTGGTTTTTGAATCTTGATCATTATAAATATATTTATTCAGTCTCTTCTTGTTTATTTATATATAAAAAAGTTAGTTTCTAAAACCCCACACCCACACCCACACCCACACCCAACTCCCAACCCCCAACCCCCAACCCCCAACCCCCATATAAGAATTGTCCATGGACCATGATTTTGTTCCTTTATTTGTGATGTCTATATATTCTCGTTAGTTTCGTTCTATTAACAAAGTCTTATTTTAATACAACAGAACGAGTATATATTTACGAGGGTGTTTGATAAAAATTGAATGAATCTGAATCTGAATCTGAATGAGCTAAATTTGAATGAGTTGAATCTGAATCTAAATTAAAAAAACTGTTTGATAATTGACATGTCTGAAACATTTGAATGACAAAATTTTATTATTTTACCCTTATGAAAAATTCAAAATTGTTGTAAATTTATTTAATATCACTTAATATAATAGTTAATATTTTTTAAAAAAAAAATTAAAATTTATTTTTTATTTCATTCAGCTGCTCATTCAGCCATTCATCTAAAAAAAATCTGACTTAGTCATTCAACTTTTCCATCTTATCGATTCAAATTATTCGCATCAAAAAAAAACAAATGACCGAATCGATTCAACCATTCAGATTCAAATTTCCATTTCATTTCTAAACAAATGTTTCTATATCACAAATAAAGAATAAGGAAACAATTTTAAAAGACATTGCCTGAAGCCACTAAACTACCAGTCAAAAAAATAACTCCGTATAGAATAATAATTTTAAAAAATATTTAAGTTTTGATGATTATCATGAATTAAAAACCGATGTTGATTTTATATTGTAAAAAGGAGTATTATGCGAAGTTTGGTCCGATTAAAAGTTTAAATATATTTTAAAAAATTATTTGTCCACAAGTAATTTATTTCTAACGTTATTTTTATAAATTATTAGACTTTAACACAACATAATTAAATATTGATATTTAATAATTGCAGCGTCACATTCCCCAATAAACATAATATAACTTGGTTTTGTTACTAGTAACATATACAAAATATTAGTTGTGTACATGTTATGATTAGCCGACAGTCATTTGTAGTCTTTTATGATAATTTGATTGTCAAATAATTCACATAGAAAGAGTATGATGAAACAATGTGAACTCGTAACTTATTTTAATAATATTTAAAATTTATAATTAATTGTTCATCATTTTTTAATGTATAAACAAATTTAAATTATAGTTTAAAATATGTTATTATTGGTAAGGATATAATAGTCCAAACGATATTTTTTTTATCCAATCCTTTAATTAATCCTGTTTAAGTTATCTCATGAATAATCCTATAAAAAACAAGCATGTGAGTAGGATTTTTTAATCCTTCATGAATTATAAACCCAGGATTATAATTCTTGCAAACAAACATGACCTTAGGGCATCCATGCCAAATCCATGCCTTGCATAACCAGCCAGAATAGTATTCCACGAGACAACGTCCTTCCGCGTAATTTCCTCAAACACATCATATGCTTCATATATGCTTCCGCACTTGCAATACATTGCAAGAAGTGCATTCCCGATAAAGCACCCAGACTCGATTCCCGCCTTAACAGTCCTTGCATGTACTTGCTTACCCAACTCTAAAGCAACAATATCAGCACATGTGCTCAAAACACGTAAAAGTTGATCTATTAATATTTTCCCCATCTCTTTTCATCTCCACAAACAGACGCAAAGCCTCTTCACTATGAGCACTTTGAGCATATCCCGCAATCATTGCACCCCATGAATCAGAATTCTTTTCGGGCATTGCGTCAAAAATCTTTCTGGCATCATCCAACATTCCATTTTGCACATAACCAGATACCATTGCTGTCCAAGTAAATACATCTTGTTTTGGAGACTCATCAAACAACCTCTGTGCTTCCAACAATTCCCCACTCTGGGCATACCCCGAAATCATCGTATTCCACGAGACTGCATCTCTCACGCGCATTCTATCAAATATCTGCCTCGCATCAGCAAACCTCTTCTTCCTCACATATCCACCCAATCAAACAATTCCAAGAAACAACCGCCCAAACTGACTTTGATTTAAACAACCGATGAGCATCTGCTATCCGCCCATTCTGCACATAAGCCTCAAGTAACACATTCCACGATTTACAATTCTTCATTGGCATACTCTCAAAAATCATCCTCGCTTCATCAACATACCCATTATGGGCATAACCCGATAACATAGCATTCCACGAATCAATATCCCGATCAGGCATTTGATCAAACAACAACCTAGCAGCCCCAAGATTTCCATTGTTAGAAAACCCACTAATCATCACATTACAAGAAATTAAGTTCCTCTCAGGCATTCTCTCAAACACCTGGTGGGCTAAATCGAACTTATTATTCAACAAATACCCAGATATCATCGTAGTCCATGAAACTGAGCTTCGACGAGGCATTGATTTGAAGAGCCAAAACGCTGATTCGCATTGGCCATTGCGTATGTGATTGGTAATAGCAAAGTTGGATTTGACAATGGCCATGGCGCGTGTATACGGTGTCTCTTTTGGATGTTTTTCAACAGAGATTTCTTTAATTCGAAATGGGTTTATATTTCTGTTATTATATCCTTCAAGATTACTAATTGATCTGCTATGCAGAGATCGGAAGCAGCTTTTGTGTAATCGTTTGAAGCGCATAACTGTAAAGTAGATTGAGCATTTGAGTTGAAACTTCGACATTTGAATTGAAGCAGCTGTTGTGTAATCGTTCTTATTAGTGTGAATTACATATACCTTCTCCAAGGTAACCTTGAATTCGTATTGTGGTCCGCCTTGTGTCCAATTTTGTGCACTTTCTATAATATAATATGTTTGTTGTTTGAGTTTCGCTAAATATGTGCTTGCAATAATTTGGGCCTTTTATGGGTTGGGGGTGCGTCCGGTACACATTGTACCGGACTAACTACCGGTGTATTTTTATTTTTTTAACCACAATTATTAAAAAAATAAAATAAAATAATAGAGCAAGTTTGAACAAAAAATTGTAAAAAAAGTATATTTTTTATTGAAAAAACACAGTAAACAGTTTACAGTGTTTTTTCAATAAAAAATATAGTTTTTTTTTATAATTTTTTGTTCAAACTTGCTCTATTATTTTTATTTTTTTTCTGATAATTGTGGTTAAAAAAAATTAAAAAAAATAACACAGTACTGGTTAATGACCGGTACCGGACGCCCCCCCAATTATTTTATGTGATATAATATACGAGGGAACAGGAGAGCATGAGATATCTCTCTATAATAATATTATTTTCGTTACTTAATATAAGTCGTTTTAAATAGTTTTTTTGTTCCTTAATATAAATTGTTTGAGAATTTTAAGTAAGCATTAATTGCTTAGTTTCTAATATTACCCTAAGTATTAAATATAACTTTGATTCTCTTACTATTTTATATCTAATAAATAACACATTCTTTTTTCAATACAAGGGCAATATAGACAATTGATATTATATTTATATTTAATACTTTAAAATTATTTCTTTAATACTTGTGCACAACTCTAAAACAACCTATATTAAAGAACAAAGGGAGTAATGTTTAAAAAACATATAAATACTTTTTCGTACATAACATAGGAGTACGTGTATTCAATTATGCAAAATGAGTCCTCGCCTCCCTTTTTGTTAGCGAAACTGAAAGGATACTATATATATTAACTTATCTAAAATTGCAGAATTTAATTTGTCAAAGTTAGTACTTGGTACTATGTCCTTAAGACAATTATGCCCTCTGTACGGTGCTCAGAGTTGATAACACTCGTCTCCCAGGATACAATGACAATGTATACTATAGTAGCACTCCATATAGTATGCTGAACGAACCAAATAAAAGTTCAGAACTCTCTCTCAAAATAACTATGAAAACTACTAAACAAATGAACTTTGTAATGTTTGAATGCTTGTAAATGAATGAATTAAATGGGCTGCCCATGTAAGACCCCAACTTTTATGAATAAAGAATAATTTTCTCGAAATATATTTTTGAATATTATGGTATGGATTTGATATAATGTTATAGTTGTGGGTAATATTTATAAATTTTACAAAGTAAGCAAGTGGTTATATAATATTCGATTGGTCAGGGAATATTCGTTTTAAGAGGGAATATTCGTATGACGACACAATCATTGGTGGACCCCACAATAGAAGTATTGTCGTAGTAAGAAAATGACAGAATTATCTTTTTATAAAAATAACGGCGGAAGTGTTCTTTTTAAAACTGTTAAACTACCCGGTAGTAAAAGTACAATAATACGCGTGGTTGCATAGTAGCACACAATATTGGTTATTGATGCTTATGTGAGAAGTCACTCAGTTATACTCAATTATTGCTACAGTAATTGTTGCATCATATCTCTCATATTATTGATTCAATTATTGTCACAGTATCATCTGCATAATATGATATATTATTAATTCAATAATTGAGATGACAAAGTTATTCATATTATTAAATTGCAATATTGACAATGTCTAGAAGTTTTGTCAAGGAGAGGTTTTGTGACGCCCCCAAAATAGGTATACATCACCCATCTTGAGTTGCCAAATACATGGTACAAAATTCAAATACAATTTAATTATACAACAGTCGTGTAAAATATGACAAAACATAATCTAAGAGTTTTAATAAGAATATTGTCATCTAGACAATATCCATACTCAATGGAGTCCTTATTACAAAAATTGTCACACTATTTAACATAATAGTGAGGACTACTAATGCTATCATCTGGACCGTCACTCCGTTCCCCGACTAGTCTCTGCTACGTTCTCATTTCCTGAAGAGAACCGGTGAAAGAAAGGTGAGCTCAACTAGCCCAGTAAGAAATATTATGACTAAGATAATGCAGAATAAATTATCATTAGTCTTCAACAATGTTAAACTGATAAAATACAATAGACATCAAGTTTAACTGCAACGAAATAAGCAATCCATTAGAAGAGTCAAGTAGAGCATGATATCTACTATCTTCTATGATTTAAAATGTTTTCATCAATTTTTATCACTGAGACCCAGCTTAATAAATAAACCACATCATCGAATCATCTCTGCACTTCGGATATCCATGATATTCTACTAATTTCATGGAGTATAGAAGCCAAAACTTTAACCAAATGAGTATCATAGATTATATGAAACTGTAAATGGATTTTCACCCCCCATGTGATAATCCACGTAGATAAATTATTTCTACAATTTAATAAGGAATGAATACGAAGGATCATTCACCATGCATGTGATAATCCACATAGACAGGTTATTTCAACAGAATAATGAAGAATGGAACCAGGTCATGCGTAATCCGAACAGACAGGATATTCCAACAGAATAATAAAGAATGGAATAACAGAAGTATTTCACCATGTATGTGGTACTTCGCATAGACAGGTTATTCCAACATAATAATAAGGAATGGAATAATAGAAGAATTTCACCATGTATGCGGTGTCAGATGTAGGCAAAGTTATTCCAACATAATAATAAAGAATGGAATAACAACTCTTACAGTATTGAAAGAAAATAACTCTCTTCATGAAATAAAAAGAATAATACCCTTACCTCAAAAGAAGACCGGATCTTTGGAATAGTGAAAATGAGACTTCTTTTTTTTTTCTCCATAATTTCTCTCTATAATAATTTCTCTATAGCTTTAGTGAATTGGTAAAAAATAATGAAGGAATGAGCTTCTATTTATAGAAAAATATATTTTTAATAATTGCACATTTTGGGGCTCAAAATATTACAAAGATAATACCTCCCTCTTTTCTTCATTTTTAATTTAGTCCCGCAAGTATTATCAAACTTGCACCACCTCCCTAATAGTAAATCATGTGACTCAATAGTTCTAGACATGTGAAAATATGAATTACAGTATAGTACCTCCATCTATACCTCCATTTTTAACTTAGTCATGCAAATATTATCAATCTTGTACTAACTCCCCTAATAGTATAAGAATATGAATCAATAGTACACACATGTGAACAAATAGTTATAATTATGTGAATTAATAGCAATTAATTCCTTATTTATCCGATTAATTACCCGATAACTTCCAGACATCAATTATTATCGAAATAAATATCGATTTCCACTAACACTAATAATTCCAACACAATGGAACTATAAATTTCATCTTTAGTCAACACGAACTTATTCATCATTAATATTATAACTCACAATATTTAACAAATTGTGTCGTTCCTCAGGAGAAGGGGGCTTTCCGATAAGGATTTCTCCTTATTGGCGCGCAATTAGATGACCAAACCTCTCCTTGACAGAACTTCTAGACATTGTAAATATTTTGTAGACACTCGAAATTTTCTGCATGCCTGTTACTAACATTACAGGAGGGCAGATTCATCTTTCGGAGATAACCCTGGAAGACAGCTTACATCCATTCTGGATACTACCAGAAGTGCAGTTTCAACCCGGAACACAAACCGGGAACATCAGTTTCAACCCGGAACACAAACCGAGAACTTCATCTCAAACCCGGAACACACACCGGGAATGTCATTTCCAATCTCGGAGATAACCTCGAGGTTTGCAAGATCAAAAGACCGGCAACAACACCAGAGAGGACAGTTCTGTCTCGGCGATAACACCGCAACGTTCGATTCGAAATAAAATCGAGTAAGAACTCCATCCTTGGTGATAGCCCCAAGGATGCTTTTGCGCTTTTCGCAATAACTCCTAATTGTTTGTTTCAAACACATGCAATCGCCTTCAAGCTCAGACCTCCTACCGAGGCAATCATACCTCGCAGACCAAGAGCTAACAAGCAGGCGTGACAGTTCTTTCACGAGATGACCTTGAGGTATTCAAACACTTGCGCAGATCCAATCTCGGATGTAACCTCGAGCAACGTCGCTGCGCTCAAACCGTGATAACCCGGTGAAGGAGTCAAAAGTGTCATCTTACCGCCTCAACAAGATGATATCGCGGCATACCAATAAGTAGTCCAATCTCAGATGTAACCCTGAGCAACGTCTCATTTCAACTCAAATCGGCGATAACCCCGGTAAGGAGTTAAACATCATCTTATTTCTTCAACACCTGCGCGTCGTCTTGACACTTCATACATACATACATACAACAATGTCCCACAAGAACCGAGGAGTAACAATCCCGAGTGACTATTACGCGTGGCAGTACTTTAGATAGAATTTGAAGCTTGAAGACCATGGGCATAGACCCCTCTTCCTGACTTCGTACAACCTCTAATCCATGTCATTGTGTAACTCTTGACACAAGCGGTCCGAAGAAGGTCAGATATACCTCGTTCGGATGCTCGGATTGAAGTTCTACAAGTTTGAGCGGACATTACAGTGCACGTACTACGAGACAATGGGACCCGCGAGGCTTGGATGCACCACGACCAGCCACATGTACAATCGCGGCTGCCGCAGGTGTACCTACGACCATCCATCTATATATACAAGCCTTGGGGTCAGCCATTTAAAGAGGAGGAGAGAGAGAGAAAAGGCGAGGAAGCCTTGTCCATTTTACTCTGCATACACATCTTTTGAGTGTTTCCTCACTTTTAAACACTTGTTAGCTCACATATAGCTATCTTTTATCTGGCGGGAGCTGAGTGTTTATCCATTTAAAGTCATAGATGTGAGACCCCAGATTTTATCAATAAAGATTTAAATTTTGTCGAAATAATTTTTTAATATTATGGTGTGAATTTAAGATAATATTATAGTTGTGGGTAGTATTTATAAATTTTGCAAAGTATGCAAGTGGTTATATTATATTCGATTGGTCGGGAATATTCGGTTTAAAGGGGAATATTCGTGACAACTACTCAATCATTGGTGGACCCTAATAATGTAATTATCATTCGGATCGAGAAAACGACAAAAATATTTTATTGAAATAACGGCGGAAGTTTTACTGGTTGATACCGTTGAACTACTCGATAGTAAAAAGTACAAGAATACGTGTGGTTGCATAGTAATACACCGGTATTGATTATTGATGCTTATGTGAGAAGTCACTCGGTTTGATTCCATTATTGTCGATTAATAATATGAATTATTATAGCGATAATGACGTTTTATTTTATTTGTATTATTAACGTAATAAAATAGAAACATCTTTTTATATAAAAATGTAATACTTTATTAAAGTTATTCTATAAATAAAATATATTATATTTTATTATGCATAGTGTTGCATAGTGTTTTTGCATAGTGTTGCATAGTGTTTGAATAGTAAAATGTTTTTATATAAATAGAATATATTATATTTTATTTAAAAGATTTTGCTTTAAATATGGACCGTCGATTAAAGTAAATCAACTGGACCGTTTCATGGATTAATTACTATGCATTCTATTTTCCTATAAATAGAAGCTCATTCCTTCATTATTTTCTTACGAATTCTTTGAAACTAGAGAGAGAGAAACTATAGAGAGAAAGAAGAAAAAGTATTCTCGCTACTTCACTTTGTCAATATTCGGTTCTTCTAAGGTAGGGAATATTATTTGTTTGCACCCGTAAGAGGTGTTATTCTTTCTTATTCATGAAGAGAACTTACATTATTCCATTCATTATTATTCGTTGGAATAACTTTAAAAAAAGTGGCATACCCTATACATCACCGTGATGCCATGACATACCCTATACTTGGTGAAATCCTTATATTATTCCATTCTTATTTATACATTGGAATAACTCAGATACTGTGGAATCCCTATACTTGGTGATCTTCTTTCATTATTCCATTCCTTATTATTCTATTGGAATATCCTGTCGTGTGTTTTACAGGACCGGTTCCATTGTTTATTATTTCGCATTTATTATTCTCGTTGGAATATCCTCATGCGTGTGTTTTACAGGACCAATTCGTTCCATTGTTTATTATTATTCAAGCATTTATTACATTTGGATCATCCTTCGATTGTGAATTTCACCGACCTAGTTCCGTTATTATTATTATTACATTTGAATAACCTATCTGGCGCAAGCATACCGCATGCATGATGATTTCCTTTGTTATTCCATTCTTTATTATACCAAATTGGTTAAAACTTTGACTTCTATACTCCATGAAATTAGTAGAATATTCTTGATATTTGCGTTTCATCCAAAGATATCTTTTCATGGAAATATTCTTCGATCATTCTTGAATTTTACTCTACAAAAGCAGTATCTTGTTGACAATTTGGGACGTTATTAATTCTCGGATAAAATAATTTTTGAACTTGTTTTATTGAATTATTATGTCATTGTCATCATCCTCATGTTATAATATGTTATCTTTCGCTTACGTGCATAGATGAACTTAGTATGATTATGACCGAGGATCATTCGGTATAATCATGGCTTGTTATAAATAATGTGATAAAAGTCCTCGGTATTCTGTAATGCGTTGATGGATAGTTTTTGGTATGATTATGACCGGGGTGATTTGGTATAGTCATGACCATTGATAATTTGATGAAAATCCTTGGACCGTGGTACATGGATGATTACATATTGTGGTTTATTCATTAAACCGAGTCTTAGTGATAAAAATTTATGAAAACCTTTTAAAACCTAAAAGATAGTAGACTTTATTTTCAACTTGACTCTTTTAATGGATCAGATATTCACCGCAGCTTAAACCGGTTGTCTATTGTATTTTATCGGTTTAACATTGTTGAAGGCTAATGATAATTTATTCTCGCATTATCTTAGTCATAATATTCTTCATCGGCTAGTTGAGCTCACCCTTTCTTTCACCGTTTCTTCTTGAAATGAGAACATATTTGGGACGAGTCTGGGGAGCGGAGTAATGGTCAGAGGATAACATTAGTAGTCCTCACTATTCTATAAAAAATAGTGTGATAATAGTTGTAATGAGGACTCCTTTTGAGTTTGTATAATATCTAGTAGACAATATTTGTATTCAAACTCACGGTTTATGTCGTATGACATACTTACATGCAGTTATATTAGTAAGTTGTATTTGAATTTATGTATGTAATGTAAGTGGCGACCCAAGATGGGTGACGATACCTAATTTTGGGGGCGTCACAACAGTATCGAGCTTAGGGATATGATCCCTGGCTAAGATGTGAGATAAGAACTAGGAGGGAAGAGACGGGAATTCCTTCGCTAGTATGACCTACCTAAATTTATTTGGTATTTAATTGGTGTCACGAGTATAGGGATAATATGTGATATGTTAATTAACCCTTGTTTTGTGACGGTGTTTGAGAATGACATCCGAAAATGCTTTGAGATAAGCAATGAAGCACATGAGAGTGTTGATTCAAATTTCAAACAAAAGGTAACGACCAACAACACGATAATAATCATCTTTGGTGGCAACGGCTATCGTAACAATGATAACCATCGTGGGGAAATTATCATGCTAAGAATGGTAACCACTGGGTGGTAATCATGGCAAAGATAATAGAAGTGGAAATTACAAGAAGAGAAGGTCATTTAGCTCAATTTTGTTGTGCACCAAAGTCAAGTCTAGCTGAGACGGTGGCACCAAAGGTGGATATGGACAAAACAAAGTCGTTGGTTTTAGGAAGTGCATTTTTTATGACTTCTCAAAAAGCGAGTAAACCGAACGGAAGTTAGCGGGTTAGTTAATTATAAATTCATAAGTCTATACCGTGTTAGATACCGTTCTACCCACTCTTTTATTTCACCTAGTTGTGTTCAACGTTTAAATTTGACTCCGAAGAAGTTAAACTTTGACTTATTGGTTGAAACTTCGTTAGTAGGAGCCTTCTTTAACGCTACTATTTTTAAATCTTGTTTGATTCAAATAAACACTTTCACGATCTTATCTCTTTGAAAATACTTGCCTTTGAGGTAATTTTTGAAAACGATTGATTAACTACTCATTATTCTTTTTGTAAGGTTGTTAGCTTTCATATTCCTAACCAACTGTTATACTGAATTCAAAGTAACCAAACCCTAAAGTTAATCATCGTTATATCAAGCCATAAGTAAAGAGCCCCGATCCTTTTCTTGTTTGTTTACTTCCTTGTGTGGAATGCTGCAAAGCGGACTTTTCGAGGCGATATGTCGTGGATCAAGATGGCAAGTTGATAGGTATCATTGTGAGGTCTTTATCCGGTTAAAGGATAGAAGTCACGATTGATATTAATGTGACGTATTATCCAAGTTTTGGATGAGATAATGCTTTTGAATGATATTTCTATCATTAATAAATTTCTTGGCGTATTCTTGAAGACTTCCTAGCCTACCCTAGAACGTGAAATCGAATTTTGTATTGACCCCAGTACAAAAACCCATTTCTTAAACCCTCAAATATTTCTTCAACTAAAAGGATCTGTTTACGAGGATTATGATGAAAGTCATAATAAAAGCATTGGACTAATGAAAATCATGGGTATATAAAGTATTAGTAAGTGTTATGATGAGTTATGTTGGTTATTATGTGAAAACATGAAAGTTTCTTAGAAATCACAAAGAGTTGAAAATCAGATTTTGGTGAAAAACGTAATAAGAAATTCAATTGACCATATCTCCTATTATATTTTGAATTTTTGAGTGTGGTCAAGTCCTAGAGTTAGATCTATGAGTTACCTAACTAATCCAAGTTGAATTACTCGAAAAGGTGTTATAGATTTTTGTGTGGACTGATTTTAGCAAAGGAGTGCAAAGCTGCAAAAACCGAAAAAACTGCTGCCATGATTTTAGAGGGGCTATTTCGGCCACTTAAATTATGAGAAAAATTCTGGCCTTTTGGGATATGAAGGTATATGGTATAAAGTACCTCCTGTCCAAAAATGAGCTCATTCTGACTTAAAATGAGCAAGTTATGACTATTTCAATATTTAGGTTTTTCCGACGAAAAACGCTATAACCGGAGTTCTATAACTCCGATGACCATGAAATTTAAACTGGAAGCTCACGTTAACATGTGTAAGGTCCTGCCAAGATTTGGGAATTTTTGGAGTTAAACTTGAGGTAGCTAATTTCTTAAGGAATTAATTAGAAATTGATTTTTGAAAAATAGTAAATGAATTTTAAAAATTCCGAGAAAAATATATTTTCATTATGGGACTATATTATGCTAAATCCCAGAAAAGAAATATGTTTGGGACTGATTTGGTATTTTTCATGAAAATAGTTTAGTTACGAACATATGAGTTAAATATGTTATGTGAAGTAACAAAGTTGAAAATAAGATTTTATGGCTAGAGAATCCTATATAGAGTATATGCATATTTTGTTTTGAGGGATTTGATAATTGGTGATGATATCTTATGAGTATGGCATTTTTGAATGATTAAATGTATTATATGGTAAAGCGTAAACAATTGAGATAAATTGTTTATAAATTTAAGAAGTGATTAAAATATTGTTATAATATTAATGATATTAGATTATAAGATTATTAAGTGATTGATAACATGGGGATATTCTTGAATCTCGGATAAATTATATTATAAATATTTAATATTTATCCTTTATCTCATTTGATTGATTCTTTATATCATTATCCTCACGCTTATATTATGTTGAAAGTCATCCGTGGCATGTAGTGCATAGATGGACTTGGTATGATTATGACCAGAATTGTTTCGGTATAATCATAACCGTAATTGAAAAACACGATTATCTTTGGGCAGTAGTGCATGGATAATTTGTGGTCGTGATACTAATGAATACACGATTATTTTGGTAGTAGTAGTGCATGGATAATTTGTGGTCGTGATACTAATGAATACATGATTATCTTTGGCCGTAGTGCATAGATAATTTGTGGTCGTGATACTAATGAATACACGATTATCTTTGGCACGTAGTGCATGGATAATTTGTGGTCGTGATACTAATGAATACACGATTATCTTTCGTAGTAGTGCATGGATAATTTGTGGTCGTGATACTTAATGAATACACGATTATCTTTGGTAGTAGTGCATAGATAATTTGTGGTTGTGATACTAATGAATACACGATTATCTTTGGTCAGTAGTGCATGGATAATTTGTGGTCGTGATACTAATGAATACACAATTATCTTTCGCCGTAGTGCATGAATAATTTGTGGTGGTCGGATACTAATGAATACACGATTATCTTTGGTAGTAGTGCATGGATAATTTGTGGTCGTGATACTAATGAATACACGATTATCTTTGGCCGTAGTGCATGGATAATTTGTGGTCGTAATACTAATGAATACACGATTATCTTTGGTCGTAGTGCATGGATAACTTGTGGTCGTGATACTAATGAATACACGATTATCTGTGGCCGTAGTGCATGGATAATTCGTGGTCGTGATACTAATGAATATCCTCGGGCCACGTAGTGCGGGGATGATTCGATGATATGGATTAATTATTGAGTGAGTCTCAAAGAATGAAATGTTAATTCATGGATGTGGTAAAAGTCATCTTTGGTCGTAGTGCATTGATAGACTTGGTATGATTATGACCAAGGATTATTCGGTATAATCACGATCAGATTGAAAACACGAATATCCTCGCCCGAAGGTGCATGGATAATTCGTGGTCGTGATGATACTATTGTCGCTGCGTCTCAAAGATTATTGGTTTTGATTGTATATCTTTGGCCCGTAGTGCAATAGATGAATTGTTAATGAATATCTTCGGTAGGATTGCAAAGATGAATTTAGTGTTTTCAACGATAAAGGTATTCAAGGTATCCTCACCTCTTTATCATACAGTATCACGTACCCCTAATTTCGAGGGCTAAATACCATAAGGAGGGGAGATTGTGAGACCCAGATTTTATCAATAAAGATTTAAATTTTGTCGAAATAATTTTTAATATTATGGTGTGAATTTAAGATAATATTATAGTTGTGGGTAGTATTTATAAATTTTGCAAAGTATGCAAGTGGTTATATTATATTCGATTGGTCTGGGAATATTCGGTTTAGCAGGAATATTCAGTATAACTACTCAATCATTGGTGGACCCCACAATGTAATTATCATCGGATCGAGAAAACGACAAAAAATATTTTATTGAAATAACGGCGGAAGTTTTACTGGTTGATATTGTTTAACTACTCGATAGTAAAAGTAAAAGAATACGATGCGTCGTGTGGTTGCATAGTACACACCGGTATTAATTATTGATGCTTATGTGAGAAGTCACTCGGTTTGATTCCATTATTGTCGATTAATAATATGAATTATTATAGCGATAATGACGCTTTTGTTTTATTCAGTATTATTAACGTAATAAAATAGAAACATCTTTTATATAAAAATGTAATACTTTATTAAAGTTATTCTATAAATAAAATATATTATATTTTATTATGCATAGTGTTGCATAGTGTGTTTTTGCATAGTGTTTGAATAGTAAAATGTTTTATATAAATAGAATATATTATATTTTATTTAAAAGATTTTGCTTTAAATATGGACCGTCGATTAAAGTAAATCAACTGGACCGTTCATGGATTAATTACTATGCATTCTATTTTCCTATAAAAATGAAGCTCATTCCTTCATTATTTTTTATTTAATTCAATTCTTTGAAACTCTAGAGAGAAACTATAGAGAGAAAGAAGAAAAGTATTCGCTACTTCACTTTGTCAATATTCAGTTCTTCTAAGGTAGGGAATATTATTTGTTGTACCCGTAAGGGGTGTTATTCTTTCTTATTCATGAAGAGAACTTATGTTATTCCATTCATTATTATTCTATTGGAATAACTTTTAAAAAAGTGGCATACCCTATACATAACCTGATCACCAGATACCCTATACTTGGTGAAATCCTTATATTATTCCATTCTTATTTATTCATTGGAATAACTCAGATACGCTGGAATCCCCTATGCTTGGTGATCTTCTTCTATTATTCCATTCCTTATTATTTACATTTGGAATATCCTCGTGCGTGTGTTTTACCTTGGGACTGGTTCCATTGTTTATTATTATTCAAAGCATTTATTATTCATTGGATCATCCTGCTTTAAATTGTGAATTTCACGACACTGGTTCCGTTATTATTATTACATTGGAATAACTCGTTCATCTAATCAATACCGCATGCATGGTGATTTCTTTTTATTCCATTCTTTATTATACCGGTTGGTTAAAACTTTGACTTCTATACTCCATGAAATTAGTAGAATATTCTTGATATTTGCGTTTCATCCAAAGATATCTTTTCATGGAAATATTCTTTTGATCATTCTTGAATTTTACTCTACAAAACAAAGATCTTGTTGACAATTTGGACGTTACTAATTCTCGGATAAAATAATTCTTGAACTTGTTTTATTGAATTATTATGTCATTGTCATCATCCTCATGTTATAATATGTTATCTTTGGCTTACGTGCATAGATGAACTTAGTATGATTATGACTGTGGATCATTCGGATAATCATGGCTTGTTATAAATGATGTGATAAAAGTCCTCAAAGTGGCACTGTAATGCGTTGATGGATAGTTTTTGGTATGATTATGACCGGGGTGATTCGGTATAGTCATGACCATTGATAATTTGATGAAAATCCTTGACCGTGGTACAGGATGATTAGATATTGTGGTTTATTCATTAAAGCTGAGTCTTAGTGATAAAATTTATGAAAACCTTTTAAAACCTAAAAGATAGTAGACTTTATTTTCTACTTGACTCTTTTAATGGATTGCATATTCCGCTATGATTAAACCTGGTTGTCTATTGTATTTTATCGGTTTTTAACCTTTGTTGAAGGCTAATGATAATTTATTCTGCATTATCTTAGTCATAATATTTCTTACTGGGCTAGTTGAGCTCACCCTTTCTTTCACTGTTCTCTTCAGGAAATGAGAACATAGCTGGGACGAGTCGGGAAACGGAGTAATGGTCCAGAGGATAGCATTAGTAGTCCTCACTATTCTATGAAATAGTGTGATAATAGTTGTAATGAGGACTCCTTTTGAGTTTGTATAATATCTAGTAGACAATATTTGTATTCAAACTCATAGTTTATGTCGTATTGTACACGACAGTTATATTAGTAAGTTGTATTTGAATTTATGTACCATGTAAGTGGCGACCCAAGATGGGTGACGTATACCTAATTTTGGGGGCGTCACAATAGAAGTCTACTTTGGCAGCCCACTATAAGCTTTCTCACATTATATAAAGTCTTCTTCTCAAATTAGCACACACTGTTGTACACGTTGAGAGTTGTGTGAGTGTGTTTGCCCGGACTTCGGTCTGTGGTTTTCATTCCTGTCTGTATATATACTTATATATATATATGTATATATTTCATATATAGACTAACATTATCGAGTTATGCCTCAATTGAGCCTAGACTTCGCTCTGGAGCGTTTATTGCTTATGTATATATATATATATATATATATATATATATACTTATATATATAATTGTTGTCAGACATATCTGATGAGCCTGGATTTTACATCCGGAGCATTTACTCGCTTATATATATATATACACTTATATATATAATTGTTATCGGACATATCCGATGAGCCTGGATTCACATCCGGTGCGTTTACTGCTTTTATATATATATTTGTACATATATATATTTATATTTTTGTCAGGCCTGGAGTTTACTTCGTGGCCTTTTTACGACTTTTATTTACATTTAAAACGTCCCCGCTCGAGTTTACTTGTGGCGGTTGATCGCTTTATGACTTTATTTACATTTCGTCCCACAGAGTTTACTTCGTGGTGGTTGATCATATCCATATATATATATATATATATATATATATATATATATATTTACCGCTTTTATATATTTACATTTAGATCCCCATGGAGTTGCTTCATGGTGGTTGATCATGTCTGTATATATATATATATTTACTGACTTTTATATATATAAGCTGCCATCGCCTTCCATACAAATCATAAAGATTCGTAAGCTTTAGGAATCATGTGATCACTGATTTGATTCTCATCAATCTAGATTCTGGTTCCCATGGTCGACATGTTTCTCATTTGTAAATGACTTGTACATTATTTTACAAATATTCGAATTTTCTTGGATGGTTGTTATGCCCATGAGGAGTTCGACATGATGTATATTATTTTCTCGAGAATGCTTCACATCTCAAAAATAAAAGTAAACAAGCCGAACATTTAATAATAAAATGGAAGTATGAAAAGGTCTCAATTCCTATTGAGCACAGGGTTTGAAAAACCTCTTATACAAAACTTCATTGATATATCTTGGTTAAAACTGATTTTTTCTATAAAATTCAAACCTTGTGTATATAGGTGCGAACGAGGCCTCGCACTACTTTCAAATAATTGCACATTGATCCACACACACACACACACATTCATATAATAATTTCTTTGAAAAGTGGCGGTCACCGTGGTAACACGGATGTCGGGGGGTGCCTAACACCTTCCCTCCGCATAATCAAGCACCCGGACCCAAAATGAATCTTGGTTTCACAGACCTGTGATAACCCAGAATTTTGAATAATCCAAATTTCACGAATAATTTTTTTTTATATATATTGACATTGACTGTTAATATTGTACTGTGTATCTGTGATACGAGTATCGAGAAGTAGTCAATTTATGTATTGACTAAGACATTAGAGTAGAGTTGTGCTTAACGGAGAATAGGAACCCTAACCCTAAGTCTGGATATGGATTCGATTGAAAATATAATTGAAATAATTATACTAATGAGTACGTGTTTGTACTGTATAGAATGTTGATCAATGATTGGTCGGGTAGGGTACAATATTGGTAAACCCTAATAAGGGATTGAAAACTATAATCTCAAGATTTAAAACCCTAACACGTAGTTAGAAACCCTAATCGAAAGCCGAGAAACCCTAAATTTTAATTCGGGAATCCTAAACCCAAATTAAGAAACCCTAATCCTAATTAGTAAGCTCTAAAGTGATTAGTATACTTTAATGTGATTAGTTACCTTTAATGTAATTAGGGAACACTAATTATATTTTTGAAAATCTTAATTTTCTATTTTAAAGATCCTAATTTAGAAAATCCTAGAAGCTAAAGTTGTAAAACTTTAGGGTTAGAGTCTTAGGGTTAAACCCTAAGGGTTTGGTAAATTCCATGTATGCCATTAAAATTTCATGTACAAAGTGCAAAATGCCCTTTTACTTAGATATTAAGTTAGAAGATTTGCAAGATCTAGTGAGTCATCACTTAAGATTATCCCACGTGCTAGAAATCAGCTCAAATCTAATCCATATCTTGCCAACTTGGACACTTGGATTCATTGTATCTATGATATAAGAGATCTAGGAGAGAAAAAGTTCACATATTGAGCTCATTAGCTATCTAACACCAACCCACTCTTTCTCTCACCTAAACCCACGAAATCCCTAAGTGTTTCAGTCACTAACCAAGCCTTTAGATCATCAAGATCAGTGGAGAAGAGCTAGGATTAAAGATTGGACAAGAGAAGGTAAAACCCAAACTCAATCTAGATCTTGTATGCTAAGAAAATAATTATGTTTAGATTCATGTTAGAAGTTGCTTTTAGATGATCTATGTTGATCCATCATGGATCCATAGCATCAAAGTGGGTAAAAATTCAAGTTTTCAAAATCTGTTCTTGAGCTCTAAAGGTGACTGACAAGCAAATGTCAGAAGGCTTAGATATCTGTATATTGATGATTTGTACGATGTTATGTGTTAGATCTATAGTTTAGTATGTGGTCTTTAATTGGAAAGTGGAATCAGTGTCATTGGATAGCTAGATTGCAAGTTATACTCGGTTAAAGTTCATTGACCGACGTTGACCGAGTAACATTCTAGGTAACCCAAAACGTGATGAACAGAGTCTGACAAGAAGTTCTAAGTTCCGGATCTGTCAGGTTTTAAATGATTTAATGTTGTTGTCTGATACATATTGTAGCTGGTAATATGGACTATAGATTTATGTCTTAAGATCCCATAACAAATCACCAGATCAATCGTGGCAAGCGGTCAAACTAGGCCACTCGCTTTGAAATTGTATTTCTGGAATTTCCAGAAAAGTGAAGAACACGTTTTTCTGACAGCCTTTGACCAAGCTATAACTTGAGATCTTGTTGTTGTTTATTCGATCTTTTGTGATGTAACTGTACCTTGAAACTAGTACTACATATTTGAACCATAAAACCACTTGAACCAAGACCAGAACATAGGTTAAATTGAGCATAAATGTGGCAACTGGAAACTGTCTGGGCCCAAAAAACCCAGATTTGTCCTGACAGCAACTTTGGAGGCTTTGATCTCCTTGTTGTGATGTTGTTTGACCAAAGTGTTGGTTGGATATTGTAGTGTTACATTAATACTACAATATCAAAGTTTTAGATAACCCGAACATGATCGATTGGATTTTAGGTGGTGGTCAAACGCGTAACCCTTAAACATCGCCTTGTCGGTGTTCTTGAGGCCAACAACACCTAAGGCTGATGAGATAAGTGTCATAATAGGCTATAAATGACAGTTTAATTAGTTTTATTTTCTAATTTTTACGGAAAATGATTAAAATAGAAAATAAATTATAGAAATTACCAAAAATGGTTTTAAAATTATTTTAAATTATGAAAAATAATTTCGACTATTTGGAATATTTTTCTTTAATATTTATGATAATAGGTATTTAATTTATTTAATTAGTGTATTAAATAAATTAGAGAAAATGATTTAATATTATTAAAAATCATTTTAAATATGAATAAAGTGTTTAAAAATATTTTGAGTTATAAAATGTAACTTTAAATATTTTTGGAGAATATTCATTAATAAATTAATATTAATGATATTAGATTTATTTAATTATTATATTAAATAAATGAATTAAAATGATTTTAGTGATTTAAAAATCATTTAAAAATGAGAAAAATGATTTAAAAATATTTTAAGTTATAATTAATGACTTTTAATATTTTAATGATAATTTCAATAATATTTGATTATTAATGGTGATGATTTAAAATAATTTTAATTACTTTAAAAATCATTTAACTAGAATATTGATGATTTATAAATATTGAAAGTTATTAAAAATAACTTTAATATTTTGACAAGTATGTTATTAATATTTTTATATTATTAAATATTAATAATGATAAGATTATTTGATAATTAAATCATTTAAAAATGATTTCGATGTTTGAAAAATTATTATAAATTATAATAAATGCTTATAAATTATTAAAAGCTTCCGAAAAATATTATAAATGATATTTGACTTATCTAAAATAATATTGAAGCTTAGAGACCAAGTGTTATTGACAATAGCTGTGGTAATTATCGGATAGAGTGACTAGATCACCGAGAATGGACCGAAGTCAAACCAGACCAAAATAGTTAGACTTGTTATGTGTTTATATAGGTTATAAATACTGATGTGGCTATGTGGTAATGTGTCTAGGAGAAGTTTGACTGTAGAATACAGTGTTACGTGTCATAAATAATTGTGCTAATTGTTAGACCGATATTATTGGTTATAGGTCTTTCGAAAGTAGATAAGTTTATTGTGTAGCTGTAATCAGCGGAAGAGGCAAGTTCCTTAACTCAACCTTGAGTTATATTCATTCAATTATTATAGTGGTTAATTATTGCTAACTATACCATGTCCAGGGATTTATTGTTGATTATTCGCAGTTAGTGCATATTTAATAATTTAAAATGAATTACTGATTCAGAATATATACATTCGTAGAATAACTGTTGTTGGATATACATATCCGTAGAAGCTAGAATTTACAGTACAGATAATTCATGTTTATTGTCGAATTATGTTGAGAAATGTCTTAGCCAATTATTCTGGTTTGACGAACATTTGTTAGAACTTGATAGGTTCGAGAAGAGAATTAAATTATTATTGATAGATCGATGCCAATTATTTCGGCTAGATCGAGAAGTAAATAGAATTTGAAATCACAGTATTTCGTTGTGAAATTAAAATCTTGATTCTAAGACTGAGAAGAACAACCTTTTATATAAAGGAAATATTTTATCAGTCGAGTATTCGGCCTTTGCGTGCAATTAAGTATTATGCATAATATAGGGTATACTAAAGCTGATCACTTTATATACTTGGAGAGGGGTATGATTTAATCTTTATGGTTATCTGATACACCTGGGTATATCAAAGTTTAACTTTGATAGTTACTTGAGAAGAGAAGTTCAAGATCCAATGGATCGCTCAGCATAAATCTGGAAAACATTCCACTTTGCTATTTCGTAAAATTAATTCTTGATTATTCATTTGAATATCGTTGAAAACCTTGAAAACGTAATACTCTTTCATTATCGAATTATTATTACGTAGAATGTGAGAAGGTTTGATATTGATTTCTATATCTTTATTGTATCTCTTAACTTGCGGAGCAAACTTGTTGCTCAACCTTGCTATAAATAAAACTTTTCAGCTAGGGACGAAGTTGCAGAAGTTGCTGCGAAGAAGAACAAAGGAAAAAGAATAGTTATAAATTAATTATGATGAACAATATTATTATTATGTTGTATTGCATTGTAAACCCTTTTTATATATCTAAAGGGGGTATGTCTGTAATGTTAAGGTTAGTAGACCTGGGGCTTATGTATTAACAATCTATGTTAATGAGTTATGTATTCCTATTTATATTAAAATTGGTAGTTAGACGGTATTATATTATGGATCGTGAACACCAAACTCGGGGGTCAGGTAACCCGAATTTGGGGGTGTCACAAGACCCGTCTAGCAGTGTCAAATCACTGGGTCAATGTGCAAACCTTTTCTATTGCGTTGGTACAACCAATTAAATACACCAACTGGCGACTCTTAAAGTCAAATCGTCGACATTATACATGTCAGACCTTTTTCACTTGTTTTTTTCAAACAAATCTCACATTAACATGAGAACACCAAAGAACAAGTAACGAAAAAGGATACTCAAAAATCCAGACGTCGACAGGTGGCGACTCCGCTGGGGACTCCAGTAAGAGGGCTTAAGCCGCTATTACAAGCTTTTCAGAATTTTTATATGCTTGTGTGTGAATGTTGCATTTACATTTCTGATAAATGTGTACAAATGCATCTTTATTTACTGCACTGCTAAATATCTATCTGTGATATTAGTGCTTCGCACATGTCATCATTTTGCATAAACGGTGATACACGTTGTATATGAATGTATGTTGTGTGGTCCCTCCACCAGGAGGCTATCCTGTCGATGTTTGATTACTGGACTCGTGGGAAGAATAATTCCCCGGGGCTCAGGAAAGGCACAACTCAGAATCGCTCCAGTTGAACGACCAGATTAACATCCCGTCAAGTAGATTGCGATGATCTGGGAACCTTCATGCCAAAAAGCCGTGAGAGTAACCCTAAGATAGGTCAGCCTCTGATAAACCAAACGCGGAGGAAAGTCTCTTCATACTTTCCATTTTCAATTACTTGTAAAAGCATTTACTTGTAATTTTATTCCATGTTCATCCACATGTAATGGAAAATATGAAGAATATCTGTGCATGCATGACATGTTATCAATTAACAACCGGTTTTGCTGGACAAAATTCCTAAACGGACATGTTATGATAATATTTACATTACCCTAAGACTAAACTACGTAAGTCTTTTATAGGGAAGCAATTGGGTCTGTTACCCCCTCAAAATCCAAAAAGGCCACGAGCCTCTTGCCAATCATGTCTTCTTCTGACCAGTCTAATGCTGTCTCCCGAGAAGAATTTAACGGATTGAGTAAACAAATTGTAGACTTGGCCGTTCTACTGAAAGAATTTCACCAGTCCACTCAGGGTACGAAGATACCTACACATACAGAATCCCCTACACAAGAAGGAGTTCAAGGTCTGGAAAAAAACAATTCCAAAACCTCAGTTGGATACAACCAACAAAGACCCTAAAAACACCCATCTTAAAGGAGATCCAGACAACGGTGATATCAGGAAGAAGGTCCTTTAAATGGAGGAAACTATTCATGTTCTCAAAGGGATTGGAACACATGGCAGTGTTTCATATACAGACCTTTGCATATTTCCTGGTGTTCATTATCCAGAGAAATTAAAGACCCCTAATTTTGAGAAATATGACGGATTAGGGGATCCTTATACACATTTAAAAGTGTTCATTGGAGAACTTGGGTCTTACGTAGAAAATGAAAAGCTCAGAATGCAGCTGTTTCAGAAAAGTCTGACTGGAGAAGCTCGTTCATGGTATACCAGATTAGACAACTCAAAGATCCATAGTTAGGAAGAGCTGGCTCACGCCTTCCTTACTCAATACAGTTTTCAATCTTAGATGGCTCCTGACCGGTACCAAATTACCAAGGTCAAGAAATAGTCTAATGAGTCATTTAGAGAGTACGCTCAAAGGTGGAGGTGCTTTCTTTGCTTTCAAGTTATTCCTTCCATGACGGAATCGAAATGGTCGTGACTTTTCGTAGATGTCTGAGAAGCTCTTTTCACGAAAGAGTTCTAGTCAGTATTGGCAAACCATTCTCCGAAATGATCAAGCACGGAGAAATGGGTGAGATGGGATTGAAGTCCCAGTAAAATTCAAGACCTAGCCACTCTTAAAAGTCATTCTTTGAGCACATCCGATCTGGATCTTATGGAAACAACCCCCGGAGGGTCCATAAAAAGAAAGAGGAGGATGTTTCCTTGATACTACAAGGACAAAAAGGCAATCCAAGCATGCCTATGAAGAGGAGAAACTACTCCCCTTTTCTAGCACAATCTTCAAACCCTCCATTTCCTAAAAGTGGAGAAGTAAAGCGACCTCGAACGTTCACACCCTTAGGGGACTCGCTCGAGAATATTCTTGCTCTTCTGATTGCTCAGAAGAAAATTACGCATCTTCTTCCACCAGCCAACCCTAATGGTATACTCTTTCATTACCGAATTATTATTGCGTAGAATGTGAGAAGGTTTGATATTGATTTCTATATCTTTATTGTATCTCTTAACATGCGAGTAAACTTGTTGCTCACCCTTGCTATAAATAAAACTTTTCAGCTAGGGACGAAGTTGCAGAAGGTGCTGCGAAGAAGAACAAAGGAAAAGGAATAGTTATAAATTAATTATTATGAACATTATTATTATTATGTTGTATTGTATTGTAAACCCTTTTTATATATCTAAAGGGGGTATGTTTGTAATGTTAAGGTTAGTAGACCTGGGACTTATGTATTAACAATCTATGTTAATGAGTTATGTATTCTTATTTATATTAAAATGGGTAGTTAGATAGTATTATATTGTGGATCGTGAACACCAAACTCGGGGGTTAGGTAACTCGGATTTGGGGGTGTCACAGGTTGGTATCAAAGCTATAGGTTATAAACCTTAAGTGGGGTGGGGAAAAACCCTAGGATTATAACCCGAGCGAGATAGAGAATACTCATTTAGAGTACTAAGTGAGGGATTGCAGAAGCGTATCGATAGTGAGATAAGTGGACACATAGTGTGAGGAGTGTGTACTGGTGAAGTATTAATCAAGTTGTTTAAACTGATTGTAGGATGTTGGGAGAAGATAAGATGAGTACGGAGATATCGATTGGTCGTCGCTTTTGATGTCGAGCCGAGGTGCCGGTAGCGATAGTGAGTCAAATGGAAGAAGTGAAGAAAGATGAACGATGATCAATCTCGGGAGTGATCATGATGATTATCCCGAGATGTATCTAAGTGGTGATGAGGAGGCGCAGTATGAAGAAGCTGAGGTGGAGTTGAAGAATAAGATCAAAGTTGGAGAACAAGATCAGCTAACTGTAGAAGTCCAGGAACTCCGAAGTAAGGTATTTCTCTTGGAGGAGTTGTGGAAGACAGAGCAGGCGTTACGCGAAATGATTGAAGAACGGAACGAGCTGAAAGCGCAGGTGGAGAGGATGAAGACTGAAGGTGGTGGATCATCTGAAGGAACCAGCAAGAAAGATAAGAAGAAGAGAAAGAGGGATAACAACATCGACAACTCTGAAAAGTGAAACCCGAAGAAGAGACAAGCTTGCAGCAAATGTGGAAAGTCTCACGCGGGAGAATGCATGATGTGGAAGAACGTCTGCTTCAACTGTAAGCATGAAGGACATATTTCTTTGCATTATCCTAAGCCGAATATGAGGAAGTGTTTCTCATGTGGAAGAACGGTTCACGAATTTAACAAGTGTCCCAACAAGAAGAAGACTGGTGAAGGGAGTGGTCGGTAGACAACTTAGATATATGTAATAGTATCTTTTGGTAGAAGCTTATGATAGTAAGTGTTATAATATCGAGAATGATGTTTAAGCATATGTAAATATATATGTTTGAATGAATGAAATCTTTATTTTCTATATGAATATAAGATTAAGATTAAGTTGTGTTTTCTTAAAACTCATACTTATGGTAAGATCATGACTCATGATTATATGAAATATTTTGAACCCCTCAGCGAATGGACGCCAAAGGTCTGACTAGGATAAGTTCATACACTCATATAATTGTGGCAAGTTACTGAACTCCTAAGTATGGTAAGTTTGATGAACGGGGATTATATATGTGAATTTGGTAAATGGCAACTTTTTGTGTAAAGTTGGAGAATTGTAGCTTCTTATGTAAAGTTGAGTATGTTAATCCTAGAATTATTTTAAAAGGGATAGTAATATGTGTTAAGTACTATATGTACTATGTGCTATTTGAATAAATATGCGATTACATGAGAACTATGTGTTGAATTCTTATTGTGTTAAGAATTTGTATGGAGATATAAAATTAATATAAGATTTTTATCAGATCATGCCGCCTAGACGACAGAATTGAAACCAACAAGAAGAGCAGTTAGTGAATAACGAAGGAGGTCAAGCTGACCCAATGCAAAACTTTGCAAATATGATAGCCGAAGCTATGGAGAATAAAGCTTCTTCTGCAAGAGGAAGAGCGAGGCATCAGCCAGCTGACAGATTGGCTAACTTCAAGGACTTTTAGGCGGTAGGACCTCCAGAATTCAAGGGAACCACGGATCCGATTGAAGCCCAAACTTGGGTAAAGGAGATAGAGAAAGCGTTTGTCATTGCGCGAGTGGCAGAATAGCAAAAGACGGCTTTTGCAACATACTTAATGAAGGGAGAAGCTAACTACTGGTGGGAGACTAATCGGCAAGAAATTTGATGCGGTGGTGGTGGTAGCGTAGACAAGATTTAAGGAGTTGTTCTTTGAGAATTACTTCTCACCGAATATGCAAGCTTGGATGGAAGTTAAGTTCTTGGAACTTAAGCAGGAGAACATGTCGGTATTGAAGTATGCTGCCAAATTCAACGAATTAGCAAGATTTGCACCTCATCAGGTGGACACAGAAGCAAGAAAAGCGAGAAGATTTGAGAACGGACTGAAGCCGGGGATATTCAATAAGGTAGCGGTATTGCAGATCAACACGTTCGCTGCTTTGTTGGAGAAAGCGTTAATTGTTGAAGGAGGAAGCGAGGCTACATCTCGATTTCATCAATCAAAGAAGAAAAAGACCAATGATGGTGGAAACAGTGGTGGTAGTAATTAGAATAAGAGGAAGTGGAGTGAGAATACCCAATCGGGTAGCAAGACTGAAGAGAATAGGAAAGGAAGGGAACCATGCGCGACCTGCGGAAAGAACCATTTGAGGAGTCATTTAAAGAAGAAAGTGAGTCTCTGTTACAAGCTGCGGGCAAGAGGGGCACATGTCACCCAATTATCCCAGTCCAAAGAAAATTCAAGGTTATTTTGCCTGTGGATCAACTGATCATATAGTACAGAACTTTCCGAAAAGGAATGCGGAGAAGGAAAGTGTTAACAACGGACTCGGTGGTGGAACCTTGGCGATTCGAGGACCTGAACAACCAGGAAGAGCAACGGCCCGTACTTTCAACATGACAACGCAAGATGTAATGACTACTTAGGAGGTGGCAGGTAACGATTTCATTTAGAAATTTAATTACGCGAGTAATCTTGGTTAGTTATTGCTGTGAATTGTTTTCTTTTATAGATTCAAGTCACAGGTTAGAATTTGAAACATAAATTAATATTGTGTTCTTAAAAATGAATTGATGATACAACTTTAAAAGATTGTCGAGAATAAGAAAGCGGTGATTCCGAGGACGGAATCCTTTTAAGGAGGGGTTGATGTGATAACCCGGGATTTCAAATAATCCAAATTTCACGAATAATTTTTTTTATATATATTGACATTGACTGTTAATATTGTACTGTGTATCTGTGATACGAGTATCGAGAAGTAGTCAATTCGTGTATTGATTGAGAAATTAGAGTAGAGTTGTGCTTAACGGAGAATAGGAACCCTAACCCTAAGTCCGGATATGGATTTGATTGAAAATATAATTGAAATAATTATACTAATGAGTACGTGTTTGTACTGTATAGAATGTTGATCAATGATTGGTCGGGTAGGGTACAATATTGGTAAACCCTAATAAGGGATTGGAAACTCTAATCTCAAGATTTAAAACCCTAACACGTAGTTAGGAACCCTAATCGAAAGCCAGGAAACCCTAATTTTTAATTCAGGAATCTTAAACCCTAATTTGGAAACCCTAATCCTAATTAGTAAGCTCTAAAGTGATTAGTATACTTTAATGTGATTAGTTACCTTTAATGTAATTAGGGAACACTAATTATATTTTTGAAAATCTTAATTTTCTATTTTAAAGATCCTAATTTAGAAAATCCTAGAAGCTAAAGTTGTAAAACCTTAGGGTTAGAGCCTTAGGGTTAAAATAGAGCCTTAGGGTTAAACCCTAAGGGTTAAACCCTAAGGGTTTGGTAAATTCCATGTATGCCATTAAAATTTCATGTACAAAGTCCAAAATGCTCCTTTACTTGAATATTAAGTTAGAAGATTTGCAAGATCTAGTGAGTCATCACTTAAGATTATCCCATGTGCTGGAAATCAGCCCAAATCTAATCCATATCTTGCCAACTTACACACTTGGATTCATTGTATCTATGATATAAGAGATCTAGGAGAGAGAAAGTTCACATATTGAGCTTATTAGCTATCTAACACCAACCCACTCTTTCTCTCACCTAAACCCACGAAATCCCTAAGTGTTTTGATCATTTAACCAAGCCTTTAGATCATCAAGAGATCGGTGGAGAAGAGCTAGGATTAAAGATTGGACAAGAGAAGGTAAAACCCAAACTCAATCTAGATCTTGTATGCTAAGAAAATAATTGTGTTTAGATTCATGTTAGAAGTTGCTTTTAGATGATCTATGTTGATCCATCATGGATCCATAGCATCAAAGTGGGTAAAAATTCAAGTTTTCAAAATCTGTTCTTGATCTCTATAGGTGACTGACAAGCAAATGTCAGAAGGCTTAGATCTCTGTATATTGATGATTTGTAAGATGTTATGTGTTAGATCTATAGTTTAGTATGTGGTCTTTAATTGGAAAGTGGAATCAGTGTCATTGGATAGCTAGATTGCAAGTTATACTCCGTCAAAGTCCGTTGATTGAGCGTTGATGAGAAGTAACACGATCAGGTAACCCGAGCGTGATGAAACAGTCGACAAGAAGTTCTAAGGTCCGGATCTGTCAGGTTTTAAATGATTTAATGTTGTTGTTTGATAAATATTGTAGCTGGTAATATTGACTATAGATTTATGTCTTAAGATCCCATAACAAATCTTCAGATCAATCGTGGCAAGCGGTCAAACTAGGCCACTCGCTCTGAAATTGTATATCTGGAATTTCCAGAAAAGTGAAGAACACGTTTTTCTGACAGCCTTTGACCAAGCTATAACTTGAGATCTTGTTGTTGTTTATTCGATCTTTTGTGATGTAACTGTACCTTGACACTAGTACTATATATTTGAACCATAAAACCAACCAAGACCAGAACATAGGTTAAATTTAGCATGAATGTGGCAACTCGAAACTGTCTGGGCCCAGAAAATCCAGATTTGTCCTGACAGCAACTTTGAAGGCTTTGATCTCCTTGTTGTGATGTTGTTTGACCAAAGTGTTGGTTGGATATTGTAGTGTTACATTAATACTACAATATCAAAGTTTTAGATAGCCCAGAACATGATCAGATTGGATTTAGGAATGGTCAAACGTGCACCCTTAAACACTGCCTTGTCAGTGTTCTTGAGGCCAAGAAGACCTAAGGCGACAGATAAGTGTCGCGATAGGCTATAGCGACGGTTTAATTAGTTTTATTTTTTGATTTTTCTGGAAAATGATTAAAAATAGAAAATAAATTATAGAAATTACCAAAAATGGTTTTAAAAATTATTTTAAATTATGAAAAATAATTTCTAACTATTTGGAATATTTTTCTTTAATATTTATGATTATAGGTATTTAATTTATTTAATTAGTGTATTAAATAAATTAGAGAAAAATGATTTAATATTATTAAAAATCATTTTAAATATGAATAAAGTGTTTAAAAATATTTGAGTTATAAAAAGTAACTTTTAATATTTTTGGAGAATTTTCATTAATAAATTAATATTAATGATATTAGATTTATTTAATTATTATATTAAATAAATGAATTAAAATTGATTTTATTGATTTAAAAATCATTTAAAAATGAGAAAAATGATTTAAAAATATTTTAAGTTATAATTAATGACTTTTAATATTTTAATGATAATTTCATTTATATTTGATTATTAATGGTGATGATTTTAAAAAAATGAGTTTAATTACTTTAAAAATCATTTAACTAGAATATTGATGATTTAAAAATATTGAAAGTTATTAAAAATAACTTTAATATTTTGACAAGTATGTTATTAATATTTTTATATTATTAAATATTAATAATGATAAGATTATTTGATAATTAAATCATTTAAAAATGATTCCGATGTTTAAAAAATTATTATAAATTATAATAAATGCTTATAAATTATTAAAAGCTTCCGAAAAATATTATAAATGATATTTGACTTATCTAAAATAATATTGAAGCTTAGAGACCAAGTGTAATTGACAATAGCTGTGGTAATTATCGGATTGAGTGACCAGATCACCGAGAATGGACCGAAGTCCAACCAGACCAAAATAGTTAGACTTGTTACGTGTTTATATAGGTTATAAATACTGATGTGGCTATGTGGTAATGTGTCTAGGAGAAGTTTGACTGTAGAATACAGTGTTACGTGTTATAAATAATTGTGCTAATTGTTAGACCGATATTATTGGTTATAGGTCTTTCAAAAGTAGATAAGTTTATTGTGTAGCTGTAATCAGCGGAAGAGGCAAGTTCCTTAACTCAACCTTGAGTTATATTCATTCAATTATTATAGTGGTTAATTATTGCTAATTATACCATGTCCAGGGATTTATTGTTGATTATTCGCAGTTTGTGCATGTTTAATAATTCCAAATGAATTACTGATTCAGAATATATACATTCGTAGAATAACTGTTGTTGGATATACATATTCGTAGAAGCTAGAATTGATGATCATGGATAATTCTCACATTTATTGTCGAATTATGTTGAGAAATGTCTTAGCCAATTATTCTGGTTTGACGAACATTTGTTAGAACTTGATAGGTTCGAGAAGAGAATTAAATTATTATTGATAGATCGATGCCAATTATTTCGGCTAGATCGAGAAGTAAATAGAATTTGAAATCACAGTATTTCGTTGTGAAATCAAAATCTTGATTCTAAGACTGAGAATAACAACCTTTTATATAAAGGGAATATTTTATCAGTCGAGTATTTCTACTTCTTACGCGATTATTATGTATTATGCATAATATAGGGTATACTAAAGCTGATCACTTTATATACTTGGAGAGGGGTATGATTTAATCTTTATGGTTATTTGATACACTTGGGTATATCAAAGTTTAACTTTGATAGTCACTCGAGAAGAGAAGTTCAAGATCCAATGGATCGCTCAGCATAAATCTGGAAAACATTCCACTTTGCTATTTCGTAAAATTAATTCTTGATTATTCATTTGAATATTGTAGAAAACCTTGAAAATGTAATACTATTTCATTATCGAATTATTATTACGTAGAATGTGAGAAGGTTTGATATTGATTTCTATATCTTTATTGTATCCCTTAACTTGCGGAGCAAACTTGTTGCTCACCCTTGCTATAAATAAAACTTTTCAATTTAGGGACGAAGTTGCGGAAGGTCTTTAAGAAGAAGAACAAAGGAAAAAGAATAGTTATAAATTAATTATGATGAACAATATTATTATTATGTTGTATTGCATTGTAAACCCTTTTTATATATCTAAAGGGGGTATGTCTGTAATGTTAAGGTTAGTAGACCTGGGGCTTATGTATTAACAATCTATGTTAATGAGTTATGTATTCCTATTTATATTAAAATGGGTAGTTAGACGGTATTATATTGTGGATCGTGAACACCAAACTCGTGGGTCAGGTAACCCGGATTTGGGGGTGTCACAAGACCCGTCTAGCAGTGTCAAATCACTGGGTCAATGTGCAAACCTTTTCGATTGCGTTGGTACAAACAATTAAATACACCAACTGGCGACTCTTAAAGTTAAATAAATCGACATTATACATATGGAGACCTTTTCACTTGTTTTTTCAAACAAATCTCACATTAACATGAGAACACCAAAGAACAAGTAACGACAAAGGACACTCAAAAATCCCGGCGTCGACAGGTGGCGACTCCGCTGGGGACTCCAGTAAGAGGGCTTAAGCCGCTATTACAAGCTTTTCAAAATTTTTATATGCTTGTGTGTGAATGTTGCATTTACATTTCTGATAAATGTGTACAAATGCATCTTTATTTATTGCACTGCTAAATATCTATCTGTGATATTAGTGCTTCGCACATGTCATCATTTTGCATAAACGGTGAGACACGTTGTATGTGAATGTATGTTGTGTGGTCCCTCCACGAGAGGCTATCCGTCGGTGTTTGATTCTTTGGACTCGTGGGAAGAATAATTCCCCGGGGCTCGGGGAAAGCGAGAATCGCTCCGGTTGAGCGACAGATTAACTTCCGTCAAGTAGATTGCGATGATTTGGGAACCTTCATGCCAAAAAGCGCGAGAGTGACCCTAAGATAGGTCGACCTACGATAAACCAAGCAGCGGAGGAAAGTCTCTTCATACTTTCCATTTTCAATTACTTGTAAAAGCATTTACTTGTAATTTTATTCCATGTTCATCCACATGTAATGGAAAATATGAAGAATATACGTGCATACATGACATGTTATCAATTAACAACGGTTTTGCGAGGACCAAATTCCTAAGCGGACATGTTATGATAACATTTACATTACCCTAAGACTAAACTACGTAAGTCTTTTTGTAGGGAAGCAATTGGGCACATTATCCGCTCAAAATCCAAAAAGGCCACGAGCTTCTGACCAATCATGTCTTCTTGACCCCGATCTAATCTTTGTCTCCCAGAAGAATTTGACGGATTGAGTAAAAAAATTGTAGACTTGGCCGTTCTACTGAAAGAATTTCACCAGTCCACTCAGGGTACGAAGATACCTACACATACAGAATCCCCTACACAAGGAGGAGTTCAAGGTCTGGAAAAAACAATTCCAAAACCTCAGTTGGATACAACCAACAAAGACCCTGAAAACACCCATCTTAAAGGAGATCCAGACAACGATGATATCAGGAAGAAGGTCCTTTAAATGGAGGAAACTATTCGTGTTCTCAAAGGGATTGGAACACATGGCAGTGTTTCATATACAGACCTTTGCATATTTCTGGTGTTCATTATCCGGAGAAATTCAAGACCACGATTTTGAGAAATATAACGGATTAGGGGATCCTTATACACATTTAAAAGTGTTCATTGGAGAACTTGGGTCTTACGAGAAAATGAAAAGCTCGAAATGCATTTGTTTGAAAAAAGTCCATTGGAGAAGCTTGGTTCATGGTATACCAGTTAGACAACTCAAAGATCCATAATTTGGGAAGAGTCGGCTCACGCCTTCCTTACTCAATCTGATTTTCAATCTCGAGATAGCTCCCCAGGTACCAAATTACCAAGGTCAAGAAATAGTCTAATGAGTCATTTTAGAAATACGCTTTTAAAGGTGGAGGCGCCTTGCTGCTCAAGTTATTCCTTCCATGACGGAATCAAAAATGGTCATGACTTTTATAGATGTACAGGAAGCTCCTTTCTACGAAAGAGTTCTAGTTGGTATTGGCAAACCATTATCTGAAATGATCAAGCACAGAGAAATGGCTGAGATGGGATTGAAGTCCGTTAAAGTTTAAGACCTAGCCGCTCTTAAAGCTGTTGCTGAGCATATCCAGTCTGGATCTTATGGAAACAACCCCCGGAGGGTCCATAAAAAGAAAGAGGAGGATGTTTCCTTGATACTACAAGGACAAAAAGGCAATCCAAGCATGCCTATGCAGAGGAGAAACTACTCCCCTTTTCTAGCATAATCTTCAAACCCTCCATTGCCTAAAAGTGGAGAAGTCAAGCGACCTCGAACGTTCACACCCTTAGGGGACTCGCTCAAGAATATTCTTGCTCTTCTGATTGCTCAGAAGAAAATTATGCATCTTCTTCCACCAGCCAACCCTAATGGAAAGGGTTTTAATGCTACTCGAAAGTGTGCTTACCATGCCGGGGCACCCGGACATGACACTCAAGATTGTTGGGCCTTGAAACACAAGATCCAAGATCTGATAGACAACAATGAGATCGTAGTAACCAAGCCAAATCAACCTCATGTGCAAGACAACCCTCTCCCTCAACACACAGAAGAAGAGGTTAACATGATCAGTTAGAGCACTGGACATGGTTACAATTCTACTGGTGAATCATCCGAACCCATCAAAGAAGGTGTTGACAAATGGGATTATGCAAAGTTCCAGTTTACCATGGAATGAAAGATGAAAGCTCTTGGCAAACAAATTGAGCAATTGGAAGAACTGGTGCCCCACCATTATCAAGTTACACGCCAATTAATCAGGCAGAAGCATGCCTATCTCCTTCCATTTGTTATGAATGCTTCATCAACACCTTCAGAAAGTGAAGCTATGGAGGATAAGGTTGCGAAGAGAGCAAATGCTAAAGCCCATCGGGATTTTGCCAATCGAGGGAATTCACCTATTTGGGCTAATCTATGGAGGAGATATTACAGATGTTGATCAACGAAGGAAAAATTACCTTCCTTCTCCCTCCAATCAATCCCTATTCAGGACAGTTTAATCCTTATGAAATGTGTTAATATCATTCACATTCTCACGGTCACAGCACAGAAGAATGCTGGGCACTCCGCCATCTCATTCAGAATCTTATTGATAGTAGTGTCCTACAAATAGCAGATGATTACACTGTACAACTCAAGGGTGGGAATGTATGTCCTACCAAATGGTAGGGATCAGTAGTAGTTATATCCGAAGTGGATGATGAAACTGTCAAAGTATTTCCCGTACAACCAATTCAACTCAAAGGAGCTGACAATCCTTTGAAAGTGGTCGCACCAGAGCCAATTTCTTTATCTTGCAGACCACAATATCCTGTTGTCAGCTTACACAACGTTCCATGGAATTATGGAGAAGCTGAAGGATCTACGTCTCATACTACTGCTACAGTGTCGAAGGAAAATCCACTGTATCTTTCTCAACGGGTTATTAAACCTACTTGCGAAGTAAAGGGGAAGTTGCCCATGGAGAAGATTGAAAAAGTCCTCCGCACTATGGGCCACAATGAAGCCAAAGTGGTTTTAAGCTTGCTAGAAGCTCCACACTAGATTTCAATACTGGACTTGGTTTTCTCTTCTGAGGATCATTGGAAGATCTTACTGAAGGTTTTAGAAGAAGCCAATTTTCCAAAATCAGTGGACGTGGAAAAATTTCAACATTTGGTTGATCACATTTTCAACAACAATGCGATATCCTTCACTGATGACGACATACCTCCCGAAGGGACCGATCATTGCAAGCCATTGCATATTACAGTTTTATCTTCTAGGTACATGCTTGCTGGAGTTTTGATAGATGGAGGCTCATCTCTAAATATCTATCCTTATGCCACTTTGGTGAAGATGAATGTCAATCTCAGGAGGATCCAAAGCAGCCATACGGTTATCAAAGTTTTTGATGTATCCCGATAAAATGTCGTCGAAAAGATTAAATTGCTAATTGAGAGTGGTCCAAATACATTCAATGTATCCTTCCACGTTCTCAAGATAGACTCAGGATACAACCTGCTATTGGGGAGACCATGGATACACATGGCTGGAGCCGTTCCCTCCACACTACATCAACAACTCAAATACATTATCAACAACAGTCTAGTCACTGTCAATGCTGAGCTGGATTATCCTGAACAAGGAACTCTACCAATCATCAACTTCAATTTAGAAGTTGAACCGATCAGTTTCCATACTTTGGAAGTGAGTAACACGCAATACCATTCTATTGGAGTGCCACTTCCCATACCCAAGATTTATGCCGAGGTTATGTCGGCCACTCAAGAAATGATGTCATTGGGTCATCAACCTGGACAAGGGCTTTGTAAAGATAAGTAGGGTATTAAGCACCCTATTTAAATGTCCAGTCAAATTAGAACAGCCGGACTAGGCTATTCTGCCAATTCCACTCATAGGAATCCTTATAAGCACAAGCAGGTTCCTCAAGCTTCTGCCACACGACAATTTTCTATACCTTTACCCCATGAGCTAATGCAGTGTCCAGTAAAGGTGCCAACCCATGTTGTGGCCATGTTGTTTCCTAAACTAGTGCCAATCAAAGCTAAAGAGGTGCTGATTCTTGATCCTGAAGTGGAAGAAAAGGAACGAAAATGTAAACATGACCTTGCCTTGATGATGGCAGGCCTACGCGTCATTGTTCATGATGAACATACAAACAGATACACCCCAGATGATGATTGCCCAGATGTCATGGTTATCATTCAGGAAAAGAAGGACAATGACGATCCTTCCATCACTGCAGTCCATCAGGACTTTGCCCTCGACAATTGGAGCAACACTCCATGCATTGGCCAACGAGGGTAAAATGGGCAGAAAAATCCCTCTGCCCTGTAGATAACTTTAATTTTTTGCTTTCCTTTACAGTACTAGCAGTTATTTTTTCAAGTACATGCTAACACTTTTGTATTATCGAACAGTTGCATATATTAAGTGAAAGCATCTTTTGTTTCAGGACTCTGAATTTAGATGTGCCTGTACTTGCTGATGAAGTGCCTTCTCTCCACGAGGACTGTAACTTTGATGCAAAGTTAGACTCAGACTTGATGGACATCTAAGAAGACATTGAGACACCTTAGGAGATTAAGGAATGGGTCGCAGACAAACCCAAACCCAATCTTGATCAAACCACTTCTTTCAATCTTGGAACCTTAGACAACCCTAAGCTAATCCAAATTGGTTCAGACCTTACCACAAATCAACGGAATAACATGGTTGCACTATTAACCCAATTCCAGGATGTGTTTGCATGGTCTCATGAAGACATGGTGGGTTTGTCCACTGACATTGTTCTTCATCGCCTTCCCATCAAAGAAGGATTCAAGCCAGTCAGGCAAAAACTCAGGCGATTGAAACCTGAGTGGAGTTTAAAGGTCAAAGAAGAAATTATAGACACCTGAGTGGATATCCAACATTGTTCCCATACCTAAACTAGGGGGAAAGGTGCGAGTCTGCGTGGATTACCGGGATTTGAACAAAGCTTACCTTAAAGATAGCTTTCCCGTGCCCTTTATCCACATTCTTATTGACAATACTGCTCAATACGGCATGTACTCCTTTGTTGATTGCTGCATGGGTACCATCAAATTATGGTCATTTGAGGAAGATCGTGAGAAAACTTCTTTCATCACGCCTTGGGGAACCTTTTGCTATAGACGGTTGTCATTCAGCCTCATCAATGCTGGGGCAACCTATCAGCGAGCTATGATGGCTCTCTTCCATGATTTAATGCACAAAGAGATAGAGATCTACGTGGATGACATCATTGTCAAATCTCGGAAGAAGGATGACCACTTAGACCATCTCAAAAAGCTTTTCAACAGGTTGCGTAAGTACAACTTGAAGTTGAATCCCGCCAAGTGTGCCTTTGGTGTTAAGTCAGGCAAGTTGCTAGGTTTCCTAGTCAGCCACAAAGGGATTGAACTGGATCCTACCAAAATCTAGGCCATCAAGGAAATGCCCATTCCTCAGACAGAGAAGGAAATACAGAGATTTTTGGGAAGGATCAACTTCATTAGCAGATTTATTTCTCAACTCACAGCAACATGTGAGCCAATCTTCAAGTTGTTAAGGAAGAACTCCTCCATGAAATGGAATGATGAGTGTTAGAAAGCCTTCCTTACCATTAAAGAGCAATTGATTAACGCTCCTATTTTGGTACCTCCCAGGGATGATGTTCCCTTGTTCATGTACCTGTCCATAAATGACAATGCCATGGGCTGCATGCTAGGGAAGAAAGACAATAGAGGCCAAGAACGAGCTATCTATTACCTTAGCAAAAGATTCAGCATCAGTGAACATAAGTACACTCTGATTGAGAAGACGTGTTGTGCTTTAGCATGGGCTTCCATGAGGTTACAACATTACCTCCATGGTCACACAACCCATCTCATATTCTGAATGGATCCTCCCAAGTATGTGTTTAGTAAGCCCATACTGAATTATCGTCTGTCCAGATGGTAGTTGATCCTACAGCAATTTGACATTGCCTATGTGACGCAAAAGTCTGTCAAAGGTCAAGGAATTGCGGATCAGCTGGCCGCCGCACCTGTAGTGGATTACAAACCTTAGAGACATACTTCCCCGATGAAGGGGTAATAACAATTCACCTACAACATCAGTACGATACATGCCGTACGTGGAGAATGTATTTTGATGGAGCTATTAATTCAGAAGGCTCTAGAGCTAGAGCAGTTTTAATATCCGGTACGGGGGAGCAGTATCCCGTCACCGTCAAATTACAGTTTATCAGCACCAACAACACAGCTGAGTATGAAGGCAGTATCATGGCGCTAAAACTTGCCCGTTCAATGGGCATCAGGCGATTAACTGTCTTTGGGGATTCCGAATTGGTAATCAAGAAATCCACAGGAATCTATCAAACCAAAGAATTATATTTACTGCCTTACCATCGGCAAGTTTTACAGATGGCTTTGGAGTTCGAAGAAATCTCCTTTCTACACATTCCTCGTAATAGGAATGATTTTGCAGATGCATTAGCAACGCTGGCCTCCTTGGTTTACATACCGGACAAGGAAAACATGCCAAACATCACGTTTACTCTTAAAAGAGCTCCAGTGTATGGGAATTACATTGGAGATGTATCGGATGAGCTACATCCCATCCACTGTCCTTGGTATCAAAGCATCAAGGAGTATCTATAAGATGGATATACACCCGCTAAGGCGAGTGATGATTGGGTAATTTACCCATAAATCGGATATGCTTGGGCTTAAATGGTTGTATTCTTGAGTCATTTAGGAATATCTTTATTGTGTTTATGTGTTGTTTTGCAGAGTCAGGAGCTATAGGAGCATTTGGGGGATTTTAAGCTACAAAATGGCATTGTGGCAATTTTCTGCACCACAGCGCCGAGGGGCTGTGTCTAGTTCTTTCCTCAGCGCCGGGGCACTGGGGCATGATCTCGGTTGACCAGGAACGCGTTTGATTGATCGTTTGACTTACAAAAGAAGAGGCTAATGGAGAGGTTATTTTGGAAAAGGAGTGCGGTACAAATTGAGAAGTATATAAGGGTTATTGTCATTGAAGTAGGGCACTTATCTACACAATTGGGGGCAAATCAATAAGCCAAGAGAAGATTGGGAGATTATTACTTGGAGTTTTTCTTCTTCTTCATTCTTTCAATTGGTGTAATTCTTTAAGGATGATTTTTCAAAGATTGTTGGTTTTAATTTTTGTCATGAACTAATTTCTTTAATTAAGATTTCAATTGAACCTTTTATGGCTATAATTTAGTTATTTATTTTATTCCAATTATTTATGTTGAAGTGAATTGTTTATCTTGCCTTGCATTTATTGATTAATTATTTGGCCAATAATTACCTTGTTACTCTAAAAGGAATTGAAAGAGGAATTCAAGGGTTAGAACTGGGCATGATGACATGTGACTTAGTTATTTGCAAAGTGAATAATTAGGTTTATAAATTGAATGGAAATATATGTTCACCGCATGTAACACATAAGGTATTGGGATTGAAAGGAGTTTAATTCAATTATTTTGCATAGGAATATAGTAAGATTAATCTGGATTAAATAGAAGGCAATTGATCACTTGGAAAAGGACTTTTGGCATTTGAGAATTTCTGTTAACAATTCAGTAGGCATAATAATTGGGATAATTGGATAATCGATTCATAGTTCATAATTGGGGATATTGAAGTCTTAATTCTTATTTATCTGAATTCATTCATTCAAATCATATTTTTGTTTATTTGCTTTCTTTTAGAATAATCTCTTTTAATTGTTTAATTTATTTTTCTTAATTCGAAAAATCACAATTTATGGTTGTTTAAATAAAATTGGATTGATATAGTGCTAGTAGTTGGAATTAATTAATTAGAATTCTTTGTGGGATCGACACTCTATCTTATCACTTTATTACTTGTTGACTGTGTATACTTGCACGTTTGCTTTGATTGTGAAATCAATCAACAAGTTTTTAGCACCGTTGCCGGGGAACTTCTTTATTAATATTAATTCCATATTAGTTATAATCAATTCGGTCTTAATTTAAACGTTACTTATTTTTCTTCTTTTATTTGCAGGAATTCTTTGCGAGTGTATGCACACTAGATCAAGGGTGAAAAAGGAACTTTTTCCTTATACGGACGATATCGAAAGGAAGTTCTGAAAATTGCAGTTGAATAGTGCGGGGGTCACCTGTGGAAGAAAATCTGGCAGAACAAGAAATTCCAGTGAACATGGCAAGGGACGAACAGAAATCGTTTATGGACTATGCCATGCCGAATTTCACGGATATACAGTTGAGTATTAGGAGACCAACAATCAGTGCAAATAGCTTCAAGATCAAACCAGGAATAATTCAGATGCTTCAGAATACATGTCAGTTTGGGGGTAGTTCGATAGATGATCCTAATGAGCATATCTTAAGTTTCTTGGAAGTTTGTGACACCTTCAAATTCAACAATGTATCGGAAGATGCTACAAGGTTGAGGATGTTCCCATTTACCTTGAAAGATAAAGTGCGAAGTTGGTTACATTCGTTACCTCCTAGCTCAATCACAACTTGGGATGACTTAGCTCAAAAATTTCTAGCTAAGTTTTTCCCACCAGCGAAGCCGGCAAAACTATGGAACGATATTCACACCTTTGCACAGTTCGATTCAGAATCATTATATGAGGCATGGGAAAGATTTAAGGATATGCTCCGTAAGTGCCCACATCACGGAATTCCACAGTGGATGCAGTTAGGGATATTTTGTGATGGGTTGCACGTGTCCACAAGGGCCAGTATTGATGCAGCAGTAGGGGGAACGATCATATCTAAGAATTTTGATGAGGCATATCAGCTGTTAGAGACAATGGCCACTAACAACTATTAGTGGCCCATGACTAGATCTAACCCTCCGAAAACACCGGGAAAGTTTGAAGTGGATCCAATGACAGCACTGGCAGCACAGGTGTGAGACCCCAAATTTTACGAATAAAGATTTAATTTTCTCTAAATTTTTTTTTTAATATTATGGTGTGAATTTGAGATAAAGTTATAGTTGTGGGTAGTATTTATAAATTTTACAAAGTATGCAAGTTGTTATATTATATTCAATTGGTCGGGGACTATTCTTTTTGTCGGGGAATATCCGTACGATGGCACAATCATTGGTGGACCCCACGATGGAAGTATTGTCGTATTTAGAAAATGACAGAATTATCTTTTTATAAAATAACGGCGGAGGTGTTACTGTTAAAACTGTTGAACTACCCGATAGTAAAAGTATAGTAATATGCGTGGTTGCATAGTAGCACACGGTATTGATTATTGATGCTTACGTGAGAAATCACCCAGTTATACTCAATTATTGATACAGTAATTGCTGCATCATATCTCTCATATTATTGATCTAATTATTGTCACAGTATCATCTGCATTATATGATATGTTATTAAATCAATAATTGAGACGACAAAGTTATTCATATTATTAAATTGCAATATATACAATGTCTAGAAGTTCTGTCAAGGAGAGGTTTGGTCACCTAATTGCGCGCCAATAGGGAGAAATCCTTATTGGAAAGCCCCCTCTTTCCTGGGAATAACTTGGTTATTAAATATTATGAATTATAATATTAATGATGAATAAGTTCGTGTTGATTAAAGATGAATTTGATAGTTTCATTATGTTGGGATTATTTGTGTTAGTAGAAATCGACATCTATTCAGATGATAATTGATGTCTGGAGGTTATATTGTTCAATCGTATTATTAGGGGAACTTTTTGTGTCGAGTACTATTCATGAGTTACTATTCACGAGTTACTATTCATGAGTTACTATTCACAAGTTACTATTCATGAGTTATTATTCACGAGTTACTATTCATCCAGTTACTATTCACTCTAGTATTGTGCATTCGGGTATTTGGGTACAATATTATTCCATGAGGAGATGTGCTAATTTTTCAGATCATTGGTTGAAGTTATAATAGTAAATCAATATGGACACATTTGGTGGAAAGTTATAATAGTGAATCAATATGGATCATTTGGTTTAAAAGTTTTTAATAGTAAATCGGTATGGATAGTTGTTTTAAGTTTTAATAGTAAATCAATCTGAACAAATCTAGTTTAAAAGTAAATTAATTTGGACATTAGGGAATTAGTTACTATTCAATCCATTCTTCTATAAATAGAAACTCATTCCTTCATTATTTCTTACGAATTCACTGAAACTCTAAAGAGAGAAATTATAGAGAGAAAGAAAAAGAGTATTCGCTACTTCACTACTTGATATCCGATTGTCTTTTTACGGTAAGGGTGTTATTCTTTTGTATTCATGAAGAGAACTTACATTATTCCATTCTTTATTATTCTGTTGGATAACCTGTATACGCGGAATCCCCTATACTTAGTGAAATTCTTCTGTTATTTCATTCTTTATTATTCTGTTGGAATAACCTGTATACGCGAAATCCCCTATACTTGGTGAAATCTTTCTGTTATTCCATTATTTATTATTCTGTTGGAATAACCTGTATACGCAGTTTACCCTATACTTGGTGGAATAACCTGTATATGTGGTTTACCATATACTTGGTGATCTTCTTCTGTTATTCCATTCTTTATTATTATGTTGGAATAACCTGTAAATGCAAAGTACTGTATACATGGTGAAATTCTTCTATTATTCAATTCTTTAATATTCTGTCGGAATATCCTGTCGGTGTGAATTTCACCTGACCTGGTTCCATTATTTATTATTTCGCATTTAATATTCTGTCGAAATATCCTGTTGGTGTGAATTTCACCTGACCTGGTTCCATTATTTATTATTCCGTATTTATTATTCTGTTGGAATAACCTATCTATGCGAAGTACCGCATGCATGGTGATTTCTGTTGTTATTCCATTCTTTATTATTCTGTTTGAACATCTTGTCTGGTGTGAATTTCACCTGACCTGGTTTTGTTATTTAGTATTCATTGGAATAACACATCATCAATACCGCATGTGCGTGGTGATTTCATTGTTATTCCATTCTTTATTATACTCAGTTGGTTAAAGTTTTGATTTCTATACTCCATGAAATTAGTGGAATATCCTTGATATTTGCGCTTCATCCAGTATATTATTCTGTTGGAATAACCTGTCTATTACGTTTGCATTCCGTCAGATGTCCTTTGGTTTATGTAATGCGCAGGCAACCTTTCAACGGTGCATGATGGCGATCTTCTCCAATATGGTTGAACAGAATTTGGAGGTATTCATGGATGACTTTTCTGTGTTCGGTGATAGATTTGATTTATGTCTGAAAAATCTGATTTTAGTGTTGAAGCGATGTGTGGAGACTAACCTGGTCCTTAACTGGGAAAAATGCCACTTCATGGTGAAGAGGGATTATTTTGGGGCATAAGGTTTCTGCAGCAGGGTTAGAGGTGGACAAAGAGAAGATTAAGATGGTTGAGAAACTACCTCCTCCATCATCAGTGAAAGGAATACGGAGTTTTTTGGGACATGCGGGTTTCTACAGACGATTCATTAAAGACTTCTCAAAAATTTCGAAACCCTTATGCTCCTTGTTGGAGAAGGACGTGCCTTTTAAGATGGATCCGTCATGTATTGAAGCATTTGAGGTGTTAAAGAGGAAGTTGGTCTCTGCTCCAATTATTGTGGTGCCCGATTGGTCTTTACTGTTCGAATTGATGTGTGACGCCAGTGACTACGAAGTTAGAGAAGTGTTGGGACAACGTTACGACAAGATTTTTCACACAATCTACTACTCCAACAAGACATGGACAGATGCCCAGTTGAACTACACAACCACCAAAAAAGAGTTACTTGCAGTTGTGTTTGCCTTTGACAAATTCAGAGCATATCTTATTGGCACCAAGGTAATCGTTTATACTGATCATTCTGCCATTAAATATCTAATTGAGAAGAAGGATGCCAAACCGCGGTTAATACGGTGGGTACTGTTATTACAAGAATTTGATCTGGAGATCCGGGATAGAAAAGGTACCGAAAATTAGGTGGCGGATCATCTTTCCCGGTTGGAAAATACAGAATTTCAACAAAAAGATAACGTCATGATCAATGAGAAATTTTTGGATGAACAAATTCTCCGAGTGAAGACAATATTGACATGGTATGCAGATTACATTTATTACGTGGTTGCTAAGGTGTTACCACCGAATTTGAACTCACAGCAACGTAAGAAGTTCCTCCACGATGTGAAGCAATACAATTGGGACGAATCATTTTTGTTTAAGGCCTGTGCGCGGATCAAATGATTAGACGTTGTGTGCCACATGAAGAGATGGATAACATACTAGGACATTGTCACTCATCAGATTACGGAGGTTATTATTCCGGTGATCGAACAGCAGCCAAGGTGTTACAATCAGGATTTTTCTTGCCTTCTCTATTCAAAGATGCTTACCTCTATGTGCTGAAGTGTGATCGGTGCCAATACGTAGGTAATATCTCCAAGCGCAATAAAATGCCACGCAACAGCGCCCCGGCGCTAGGGACCCATTTCAGATTTTGACCTCAAGCGCCCCGGCGCTCCAAACCATGTGAAAACCAGCGCCCCGACACTGTGGTTTAAAATGAGACTCCTACAAGAACTCAAATGCTGAACCGTTACACCTCTTTTCCTTTCAATTATCCTCACGTCTTCTCACATTCTCTCTCACACGTCTCTAATATTCTCACCCGGTAATTGAAACTTGAATAGTTGATATCTGCATAATTCTATACACAATTTCAAATCTCGTTTATCTTCGATCACTGTGTTCAGTAATTTTCATCGATCAAGTCCATCTTCAAAGGTATGTACTGAATTACAGTTAAATTATTGTGGAATCAAACTTTGTAATTGTGCGAATGGTAATTCCCTATTCATCTTGATTTTCATTCTCCTACATCTATAGCGCAGATTCTCTTTATTCTGATCTTGAATACCCCATATTGCATGTCTATTATTAACGTTTGATTGGGATTGCATACATATAAGGAGATTGAATATTAGGGGTGTAAATTACAAGATAATTGGGAGTGTTCAAAGCAAAGTATGAACTGCCCACAAAGTGTTTGATGTTTTGTCTGACCCAATGTTCACGCACATAATCATATTCAAAATTGGCTACACTTGCATTCTAACCATCCCAATACCGTAGGACTACGGAGTTATCATTAGTATGGGGGGTGGAACTGTATTGATGCTTATGTCGGATCAAAATTTCTGTGGGACTAATATTTTGTCGGACTTGCATATACATGATTGAAATTCCTCAAAATTTTAGCCTATATAGTTGCATGTACTTAATGTTGCAGTTATTTACCATAATATGCTTCTACATAGTGTGCTTCTTTGCAAATTGCACCATTTGAATAGTAACTGCATCCGATCAGTTTAATGTGTTGTGACACACCCCCAACCATGTACTCCACGTGCACATAACTTGAAGTTTGGGGGTTGTGTTCGGGGTCTATGTATACATATTCGAGTTATGCCCAATTCTAATTCATGTGTATGCACATTCTTGCAGACATTTCTAAATGGATTCCAAGCGTCAACGTGGTGAAGGTTCAGGGACCGCTTCAACTCCACTTCTAAAATTGACGGTACCGACATCGGTCTTGTGACTCAAGAACGCTTATAAATCAAGATAGCTACCGCTCACTAGTCCCGAGTAACTGTTTGTTTTAGACCCGATCAATCAAAGGATGGGGACTTGGCGGTCATGATAGCTGAGAGGATTTGGTTCCACCTCACCGAACAGCCCGATCCAGCCGTGATTGCATTTGTCAAAGAATTCTACGCCAACGTGCCCGAGCATTTCCACTATGAGGTGTTTGTGAGGGGCAAAACTGTTGAAATTGGCGACGAGGACATAAACGGGTGCTATCAACTTCCATTAGAGGGGCTGAACGATGAGTATGCAAGTCTTGTGAGTGATGGGCCGGACTATGAGAAGATAATTCGCGAGCTTTGTCAACCGGGCACCACATGGACATTGAATGAATGTGGCAGCATGACCTTTCCACTCTCTAACCTCAGTCTATATAAAAGGCATGGTATGCCTTCATTTGCGCTAAACTCATGCTATACACACATGTGAGCCATGTCACCAAAGAGAGGGCTGTATTGCTATATTCAATTATTCAAGGCCTAAAAATTGATGTTGGCCACCTTATCCAGCAGTCTATTCTCAAAGCGTCACGAGGAGGGACCACAGGAGGTTTACCCCATCCATCGTTAATTTGTGTTCTATATGCCAAGTTTGGGGTGAAATGGAAATCAGACGAGATGATTCAAACACCTATGCCAGTTTTGGACCATAAGTTGATAAGCAGGTATAAAGTGTGGACAGGTGGGGAGAACCACCATAGGGGATTGGGTTTCATAATTCCCCAAGTTAAAGCTTCACAAGCTCCACCACCTCAGGCTCCACCTACTTATGGTCATTCCTCCGCAGCTCATCGTGGTGTGGTTCCTGAAGCGGTCCAACGTGAAATAGGCGGATGGTTTTACAATCTTGAAGCTCAGAATGTCCGCCTGTCAGAACGCCAGGATGTCATCTATAAGTACTTGGTCAACCAGTTTGCAGTCCAGAATGCCATGAACGCCAAAATTTGTTCGGGTGTTAATCTCGACCCGATTACCCTTTGCTCCAATTTCGCCGATGATTCCCCTCCGATCTAGAGATGAGCGAGGATGATTATGCTCCACCCGAGGCATAAGCTCGTCAGGGAAGTCATCTGTTTTATTTTGATTTATTTTTTGCATGAGGACATTGCTCTAGATAAGTTTGGGGGTAGTTAATTTCTATTTGAATTAGTAGATTGTTATTGTTAATAGTTTGTGGATAATTTGGATTGTTATTGTTGGTTAAATGTTGCATTTAGGATTGCATGTTAATTTCAGCTTTTGATAGTACGTATGTTTGGGGCCAATGATGAAATTAAAATTGCATGAACAAGTCTAGTAAGGATTGTTAAACTAGTAATATGATTTTCTTGACATGATTTAAATCTTTATCTGTTTGACACTGATATTATAAGGATAACACGTTTTGAAAAATGACCATGTTTGCTAGTGAAGTATTAAATGGATAGATAATAGAGTTCTAAAGGATGAATGCTAGTGAAATGAAGGAACAATTTGAATAGCTAGTGAAGACTGAATTTAGACATAAACTCAAGTTTTGGGGGAAAAATATTTGGAGTATATAACCTTTGAAAAAAAATATAAAAAAATAATAATATTAAACACTATGGCATGCTTGTCTAGTTTTGTGGCCTCTGTTACTTGAGTAAGTAAACCCAAGGGGATTGTCTTTACACCTAGCGCCCTAAGGTCTTAATGACTTGGGAGTCGTTGGTCGAAAGCTCGTTAAGGTAACATTGAAAAGCCTAAGGGAATAAGATAATGCATAGTCATGAGAAGAAAAAAAAATAATAAAGCGGGAAAAGTGCAAAAAGCCCCCGTTATGAAAAAAAATATATAAAAGCATAAGTATTCCATTTTGACCCTTGGACCTTGGTGATTGTTTGATTTCAGTTGAATCAAGCTTATTTGATGAGTTCTCAAGTTTATACTGTATGATGCCTTCTAAGAAAGCTATTATCTTTCATATTTTTGCTTTTCATTGGTTGGCATGGTTGTTGAGCACACACTCACGATATCAGTAATAACAGATTTAGATCCATTAATTGTTGGGATATTATTGATCTGCTTTTACATGATGTATTAGCATATTTTTGTGATTTTTCTGAGGCCTATGAATATATGTGTGCTATTCGATTGCTGGAATTGAGAAAGTATAGATAGTTTGCATTTGCATGGTGGTTAGTTTTTTGTGTTATTTTGTGTTGTGTTGCTTGAGGACAAGCAATGATTTAAGTTTGGGGGTATTTGATGATTGGGTAATTTACCCATAAATCGGATATGCTTGGGCTTAAATGGTTGTATTCTCAAGTCATTTAGGAATATCTTTACTGTGTTTATGTGTTGTTTTGCAGAGTAAGGAGCTATAGGAGCATTTGGGGGATTTTAAGCTACAAAATGGCATTGTGGCAATTTTCTGCACCACAACGCCGGGGCACGGTGTCTAGTTCTTTCTTCAGCGCTAGGGCGCTGGGGCGTGATCTCGATTGACCAGGAACGCGTTTGACTGACCGTTTGACTTGCAGAAGAAGAGGTTAATGGGGAGGTTGTTTTGGAAAAGGAGTGCGGTACAAATTGAGAAGTATATAAGGGTTATTGTCATTGAAGTAGGGCACTTATCTACACAATTGGGGGCAAATCAATAAGTCAAGAGAAGATTGGGAGATTGTTACTTGGAGTTTTTCTTCTTCTTCATTCTTTCAATTGGTGTAATTCTTTAAGGATGATTTTTCAAAGATTGTTGGTTTTAATTTTTGTCATGAACTAATTTCTTTAATTAAGATTTCAATTGAACCTTTTATGGCTATAATTTAGTTATTCATTTTATTCCAATTATTTATGTTGAAGTGAATTGTTTATCTTGCCTTGCATTTATTGATTAATTTTTTGGCCAATAATTACCTTGTTACTCTAGAAGGAATTGAAAGAGGAATTCTAGGGTTAGAACTAGACATGATGACATGTGACTTAGTTATTTGCAAAGTGAATAATTAGGTTTGTGAATTAAATGGAAATATCTGTTCACCGCATGTAACACATAAGGAATTGGGATTGAAAGGAGTTTAATTCAATTGTTTTGCATAGGAATATAGCAAGATTAATCTGGATTAAATAGAAGGCAATTGATCACTTGGAAAAGGACTTTTGGCATTTGAGAATTTCTGTTAACAATTCAGTAGGCATAATAATTGGGATAATTGGATAATCGATTCATAGTTCATAATTGGGGATATTGAAGTCTTAATTCTTATTTATCTGAATTCATTCATTCAAATCTTATTTTTGTTTATTTGCTTTCTTTTAGAATAATCTCTTTTAATTGTTTAATTTATTTTTCTTAATTCAAAAAATCACAATTTATGGTTGTTTAAATAAAATTGAATTGATATAGTGCTAGTAGTTGGAATTAATTAATTAGAATTCTCTGTGGGATCGACACTCTATCTTATCACTTTATTACTTGTTGACCGTGTATACTTGCACATTTACTTTGATTGTGAAATCAATCAACAATGAGCCTAACTGAGAAGAGGCGGATTCATCGACTTGCTATGAAATTCTACCTGAGCGGAGATGCTCTCTACAAAAGAGATGTTGGATTAGGTCTCCTCAGATGTCTGGATAAAGACCAAGCTCAGAGACTCATGGATGAGATCTATGGTGGAGTATGTGGCCCTCACATGAGCGGACCCCTACTTGTCAAGAAGATCCTCAGAACGGGGCATTATTGGCTTACACTCAAAGCTGATTGTGATTATCACGTCAAGAGGTGCTATCAATGCCAGATTCATGGGAATGCTATCCACGCCCCTCCAAGGGAACTCCACAATATGAGTTCGCCACGACCCTTCTCAATGTGGGGAATGGACGTGATCGGGCCCATCGAGCCCAAAGCCAGTTAAGGACATCGATTCATATTCACCATGATCGACTACTTCACCAAATGGGTAGAGGCTGCATCCTTCCCCAGGGTTACTAAAGAAGTTATCATTGCTTTCATTAGAAACAATATCGTGTGTCGATATGGACAACCAGAGGTCATTGTGTCAGACAATGCTAAGAACCTCAACAACAAAATGATGGAGGAGTTATGCAAAAAATTCCACATCAAACACCTCAACTCCGTCATCTACCTGGTCAAAGATGAATGGTGTTGTTAGGCGGCTAATAAAAACATCAAAAAGATCATGCAGAAAATGTCCGCCAATCACAAAGGATGGCCTGACCTCTTGCCTCTGACTTTATTAGCCTACAGAACTTCCATGCGAGCTTCCACTGGGGCAACCCCCTACTCATTTGTCTATGGGATAGAAGTAGTGCTCCCCATAGAGGTGGAAATGGAATCCCTCAGTGTATTGATGGACGCTCAGTTGGGTGAAGACCAATGGGTACAAGATAGGTATCACCAATTGTCTCTAATTGACGAAAGGCGATCCGTGGCTATCTTCCATGGTCAGTTATATCAGCAAAGGATCGCACGATCCTACAACAGAAAAGTCCGACTATGGTAATTCAAACAACATGACTTGGTTTTAAAGAAGATCATTGACAACCAAGATCAATCTAAGGGAAAATTCGCTCCTAACTGGGAAGGCCCATTTGTTGTCAAGGAAGTATTGACAGGAGGTGCTCTCAGATTGCAGGAAATGGATGGCGATGAATTTCCATAGCTTATTAACTCAGACACCGTGAAACGGTACTATGTCTGAAGTTACCATCAAACAAACATCCTGGTTTTGATCATCAAATCACCAGTCATTCCGGTTTTGAACCCTTTCCTTTCTACATATTCTTCTGCCCCTCACGGAAACATACACTTCAAGCCAGCAGCCTGGTTTTACCTCAATTCAAACCTTCCATACAATCTCGGTTATCCTGAAGACGAGATTTAACCTTTCATAATTTCGGTTATCCTGAAGACGGGATTGAACCTTTCACACTTACAGTTTGTCCTGAAGACAGGATTAAACTTTTCTACGCTTGCAGTTTGTCCTGAGGACGGGATCAAACTTTTTACACACCTGCAGTTTATCCCCATTATGGGATTAAACTTTCCTATCCCCGCAGTATAGCTTGCACATGGGATTCACGTTTTTCTTCAGCTGCGATTCGTCCTGAGGGGCGAACTACGCCGACCTGATCTCCTCTTCAATAGAAGTACGTAGGCAACCATATGCTATATGGCCTGGTCGCAACAACAAAAACAACAAAAACATTTTTTCCCTTTCTTCACAATAAAAACAACAAAAACATCTCTACACCTATCTGCCTTTCACAATCAACGTTGAACCTCCTACACTAGGTTCGAACTACCCAAACTTGATCTCCTCTTCAATAGAGATGCGTGTGGCGACCATTTATGGTTCGATCCTAACCCCTACCGAACAAAAATTCTTATCACACTGATCTTGGGATCAACCTTCAATTCGCCACATTTCATCAATTTTAGATCAAAGGGATGGAATTACCCAACCTCTTCTCACAAATAGAAGATTCGGTGACCATCTAAGCTGCGATCGTGCCTCAAAGAGCAATACCAAACCATAAGAGATGGAATTAACTAGGCTTCTCACAAATAGAAGTATTGGCGACCTTCTGTGGTGCAGTCAATCTCAAAGAGGAAGAAACCACCCTCCTCTCCACTTTTCCACACAGATACCAGTCCCAAGACACCAAAGATGGTAGGGATTTACAGAAATCAATGATCCGTTCTGAGAGATCTTGCGACGTCTCAATGTCCATCTATCAAGGATAAGTTCAGAATGCATCAAGATCACAAGGCTCTGAAGAAACAGGCAAACTTCAAGCAAGTATCAAGGCATAACTAAAAGGGAAGTGAATCAAAATATATTTCCCTGCCATACATAATACTGTTTGATATATACATCTGTGCTGTACATGACAAAATGACTAAGCTAGTCTGTGTAGGAAAATACAAATCTATCTACAGATCTGCGTGTATGCGGACTATCAGATCTAACATAGCATCCCTCTCTGACTACGGAGGAAGAACTTCAAGCTCCTGCCCAAGGGTATCTACACGAGCTAGCAAATCAGAGGCTAACTGCATGGTGGCATAATGCTCATCAATGTAAGCACTCATGTCTACAAGACTGACAGTCATCTAGGATCTAACGGAAGTACTATCTGCAATGGCCACATCCCTACCAGATAAGGCGGCATCCCGCTCCCCAATCAATGCATCCCAAGCTAATCTAGCCTCATCCCTCTCTAACAGAGCGGTATCTCTCTCATCAAGAGCTGTCAACATCGTGGCCCTAGCCTGATCTCTATCATAGGTCATCAGATGTAAGCTCTGCTCCAAATGTTGTGCCGAATACTGAGTAATAGTGGCACTCGGGGTGGGAGAATCCATAACAAATGCTGGTAGCCTAGTAGTTAAGTCATCGGTGAGAATAACAGCCTCCTCTATAGGCTCCTCATCGTCAGAATCAGTCTCCTGCACTGCGGATACTACCACAGCCGATGTAGTCTCTGTCTCCATCCATGCGAAATACACTGCAGAACAACCTGGATGACTGACAGAAAACTCAGCCAGCTCTCGCTGATCCCAACAGGCATACAACCCGTATTTGTCCTCCGTTGATAAACGGTGTGAAGCGAAGCGCTGACTCACTACCCCCTCATAAGGATGAAAATCCTAAAACTGGTAAAACTGACACATCACGGCCAATGGGTGGTAAGTAATCATGCCCCTTAATCCAGCCAGAGGGAGATAATCCATGCCCGGAGCATGAATAATGAAGCTGTAGGGTGAGCTAAGCCCTTAACACGGTAATATGGCAAACGGATCCCTAATCCCAGCCAGGAAAGTTGACCACGATGCAGCATTTGTGCACTCTGTAGGCTGAAAGGAGAATGACATGGCTATCTTCTGGGTGAAACAAAACCCCTGCCGTCTAAATGTGCCAATCGGTCTCAAGTGTGACATAAACCACACACATCTGATGTAATGAGAAGCTACTCAGTAAATACTCCTATCGGATAAGTGCAAGAAGATGTAGTGAACCTCGAGTCTCTCATACCGATCATCGGTACAATGGTATGACCCTCACTGAGAGCTCTCACTGCTATAATGACGCCGATATCTAGCTCATCCATGTACCGCGGAATGAAGACGTATGACAATACGTATAGAAGCAGTACATCTACTCTGGCTGAACGCCAATGATCCTCCGGTGTGGTGAAATCCCCAGAATGTCGTGCATAGCTATCCTCAAAGCCAAACCTGTTAGATAGGAAACGCTGGGATATCACGTGGCCGGATGTAATCTCGTCCTGGACCACTCTACGTCTCAATCCGGTGAGGGTCATGAACTGTCTGCTCATGTCTCCAATAGCCGTATACGCACGCAGAGTGCATCAGCGGCAAAGATCGTCAACCGTGCATACTCCTCCAAAGTAGGAGTCAACTCCTGGGTCCCAAATCGGAAAACCTACCTCTCCGATACCCAGTGCTCTAGCATGCCCTCTACAAATCCTGTGGGAACCTGAAACATCAACAGGGTCATAGTATGCTGCAACAAATCATCTACGATCACCATGTCCTATGGTGATATACTATCATACCATGGCAAGATACCAAATACCACCAAAAATGGTGGGGTATGATCAATACTGACTAAGCGTCGAAGAAGACATCTGAGACGGGCCATGTTATAAGACCATCCAGGGTCAATCTTTGAATATCTCTCGGACATACATACATATGTATAAAATAATAACATGCATGATCTGATAGATGGCAATATGATATAGGAAATGGAAAGCGTGCATACATTCCTAAGTATATCATCATCTAATACATCTCTGTACAGCTAAAATACAGGGAAATGGGGCAAAGCTACCCAACATACAACAGAGGCCTATCAAAAGATATAGCGAGAATGGGGCGAAGTTACCCAGATGCTAACAGAGGCCTATCAAAAGAAATAGTGAGAAATACATCGAGAAAAAGTCAAGAGTGTCGATGTTCACATCATCGATCATCGCCCACTGATGTAACTTCTCTTGAGTCACCGGATCTCTATCTACTGGGGATGCCGGCCGATCTGAGGAGGATCTACACGTAAAAGCCATATGGGTCATCGAGGGGCCGCCTTGAGCTGGAAGAATCAAAAGTATCTACCTCTAAAGGATCTACGCCCAAATCTTTGAATGAAAAGATGTCCTGGGTCCGGCCAAGGTCAATCATCAATAATCATGTCGTATATGAGTCGGATCTACGACACAAAGCTAGCCAATCCGTCATCATCACGAATCTTGGAACCATATCCCCATAAAGCGTGGCGTGGGTGCGAGCTCAATCGCACGAGAGATCCACCAATCTTTGGAACATCTCCACGAGACCGGGGCCCCTCGTGATGTAAACCGTTAATCCCCATCAATGGGATGTCAATGACGGGTGACTGCGAAACAGGCCAATAACGCCTGACAGGAGGCAAGATCGGCATACAGATCTCTCCTGTAGTGCTCCTAATAGCACGCTCTCTTAAATATAGCTCCCATCCTTCATCTGTGAAGAGAGGAATCTTGCGAGTGGAAATGACGTACTCTACTCCAGTCGGGTACCCATCCTCAAAACCAACACCCAAATGCTCTCCAGAGTAGGGAATCCATGTAATGACATCGGCTGTCAACAACTCCAACTATAGGCGACAATGAGTGAATCCCTCAGCAACAGGGACCTCCGCCAGTATGGAATGATGTCATCTCTGTCCTCGTGGATAGGTATCTAAACCTAACACGCTCATAGGTTGCAAACAAGGAAGCCTCTCATAGGACCAAAACTACCAACACAAAGGCAAACATCTGCTGTCAGTTAACACTCTTAACCAATACATGGGAAAAGATAAGAGAAACACTTACCAGCAAAAATGGTTAGAATCCTAACCACGCCTCGGTCAAGCCCTGCGATCGCATGTGCATTCCCCTGAGGAAGTAGGCAAAGGTGTAGGAACCCCAATCATACTCTCCTATATGGTCCACTTGTTGAGTGGCGCTGATCAAAGCAAAGGACACCGTAGAGGAATTATCTGCTATGAAGCAGCCCTTAATGATCATCAGGAACAATCGCCGAAGAATGCGATCCCTGACTCTCACATAAACGGGTATAGGCTCACTCAATAGCCCGCTCATAGCATCTACGCTCAAAGGACCCGTACGAACAGTCCTGCCCTTGAGCGCCTCCGCCGAAACTCCCAACAAGGATCTGACGGCAGCAGGGGTGATATCCGTCGTGTAAGGCACCGGCTCCCCTCCAAACTCCATACCTTTGATAAATCTCCAATCCATCGGCATCATCATCACCTCACAGTCTAGCAAATGGAGTGACTGAGTCTGGTGAAACCACTGCTCAGACAATGCTCTGAGGTAACCCTAAGGACAGCGACAGGGTAGAATAGAGAAGAACATCCCAAATCCCCAGCCATGGACGATCGCTCTGTAGTCATCATGTAAAGCCTAATACATAGAGTGGATGCTAAACTAGCTCCCTCGAGGCTGTGTGAAGTCGGGAACCTACATCAAATGCAGATCAACATCAGAATCCTTGACTCCTCATCAATAGAAAATAAGGAAGATTAAAGATCTAACTTCATACCTCATTTGCGTGCAAGTATACTGAAGGATGCCTACTCAAGTCACCTAGAAGATCTGGGTTCTCCACTAGAATACCTGGTAATTCCCTACGGGGAACACGAACAGCAGGAGCAGGAACCTCTATTGGTGCATCCTCCTCCTCGTCCTTGACATTCGGCACTTCAACCCAAATAGGACGTATCACCGCCTCCACCAAATGACGTGGCTATCTAACAGAATGGCGGTGAGGCTCTTCAGAAGCTCTCCTCCGTACACCAGAAGTGGTCCTACGGGAACTACTCGGCTAATCCGGATCCATAATATCTGGACAGCAAATCTCCAAATCACCTCAGAAAGGGTGTGGTAATTTCTTACCTGGAGCTTTTCAAAATGTATTGCTTTAACATACATCTACAGTAGAGTTAAAAATGCATGACTAACCAATACCTACATTTTGGGAAAATTTTGCCATAGCCCCCTTTGTAAATGGGACTATCCACATGCACGTAGTACGTGAGTAGGTGGCCATTCAAGAGCACACTTGTACACGATCATATACATCCTACATGCATTAATCACATCACAGTAAAAATCTGTAAGTGTAGTCTAATTACCAGGATTATTTTACTTTTATGCCTTTACTCATTTGTCCTCATATAGGATAAGAAATGACAGTAAAAGGTGCCAATTTGACTGCTTTAAAAGTTAAATTTTTTCACATCATTATGTTCAGCATGGTTTAATACTAACATTTGCTATGTTGAATATTTTTTATCAAGTCATATCAGCATGCATATTCACTACTACGTGTCTAAATGCATTTCATGTGATAAGTCATTTTCCAACGGATAAAAACTGGAAAAAAATACATGCATGTGTTACCAGGACAGTGAAGAACGCTTGTACGGCGGCAGAATATGAAGAAAATTGTCCGAACTCAGTAGATCTGAAGAAGAGCTCTCAAATTTCCTTCACTGCACAACTTGAAAATGACTTATGAAAGCAACCATTCGCCTATACATAGGCACGGTTGGCCGCAGGCTCATCTGCGGCTCCTGCAGGTGTACCTGTGGCACTCTTACATGGGTCCCATACCTCTGGCTCACTCCAGTTAGAGTTGCAAAAGAGGTCTCAAAAGCTAAAAAGGCCAAATCAGGAATAAAAGTGCTACGCGATTGAGCGGAATAACCTGAAATCCTGGTTTCTCGTCGGTCAGAGTTAAACTCCAATCATCTCAACGGTATTCGCCTGAATGCAGGGTGTACTATACCAATGAGCTCAGCTTTCACAGATCATGCTCGAAAATACCCCACAATGGTCCGATGCCGTCATTTGCAGGGTCACAACCCTAAACTTCCCCTGCGGGGGTTACAACGCAAAACCATTAAATATCAAACCTCCTCGGCGGGGGTTACAACGTAAAACCATGAAATATCAAACCTCCCCGGCGGGGGTTACAACGCCGAAGTTATCAAACATCTACGTATCCTCGACGGGGGTCACAATGCACAGCTATCAAACATCTACGTATCCCCGGTGTAAGACCCCAACTTATTATTAATGAAATTTAATTTTCTCTATTTATTATTTTGAAATAGTAAGGGTTGATGTGATTAATGTGGATAGTTAGGGGTAAAATACGCAAATATTTCAAAATAAGCAAGTGGTTATAAAATATTCATTGTTGTCGGGGAATATTCGTTTGGTCGTGGAATATTAAATGCTTGTGGGGAATATTAAATCGGCGACGACTGACGACAAATGCAATGTGGGCCCCATAACGGAAAAGCGATTGGATGAAGAAACGCACAAATATAAGTTGGTTAAAAATAACTGGCGTAGTTGTTACCATTAATCTTTGTTAAAATACTCGGTGGTTAAAAAACACTGATAGCACCAGTATTGCACCAATTATTGATTCTTACGTAAGAAGGCACTACTCAATAATGGTTACGATAATTCTTCGCTCAAAGATATTTTATTGATTCAATAATTCTTTGCGTTGATATTTTATATTCTTTGTTGTTTCAATAATTGTCATTACACAATATTTTTCATTATCGAAGCAATAATTCATATTATCTCGAATAATATTATTAGATAACATTATTGACAATGTCTAGAAAGTTACATCTAAGGAGAGGTTTGGTCACCTAATTGCGGCGCTTGAGAAGGAGAAATTCTTATGGAAAGCCCCTGCTTCCAGGAAGCCGCACGGTTGTCAATATTGTGATTCGTAATATTATTTGTGAATAATTAATTATTGATTCATATGATGAGGAAAATATTGATTTTATGTGGATATAGATGGAGAAAAATTTTAATGTGACAATTGTTGAAAATTGAAATTTTATCTTTTCTCGATAAGATAATGTATTATTATATTTTAATAATATAATAATGGTGATATTTTACAACGAATGTGGGATATATGAGTATACGAGGAGGAAGAGTATTTTGTTGCAATAAATGTTTAAAACATGTTAAACATGTAAATTGGACCCCATTTATTGACCGAAATTTGATTATAACTTTATAAAATCGCTTGGTTTGTGGATTTGGGCCAATTTCATTTGGAATTTGGAAAAACTTTCTTACGCAAAGTTGTAGAGAATTGAATTTCCTATAAAAACTCGCAAAATTGAATTTTTTCGATAAAAGGGCTATTTATTATGAATTATTGATGTTCAAATTCTGAATAATTGATTTTTGGAAGTTTTAATTATTTTAAATAATAAAAACGTTTTTGATTTGTTTGGTAGACTTATTTGTTGTCAAGCATGGCTGAATTCAGATCATAGATTGTGTGCGTAGGAATTTATATATAATATATTAATATTATATTAAATTTTCTGCTTTGGTGTTCTAAGCAATTTCCTATAAATAGGGTGCTTAGGTTAGAATTGAAAATCACACCAGAAACTGAAGTTTCTCTCTCTATATTATCGAGCGTATTCTTGTGAGTATTTTGAGTATAATTTGAGTATTGCTATTGGTGCAAGTTCAAGTCATAGCCTATATCCGGTGTTTTCAGCTAGAAGTACTGATCTTTCGAGGTAAGGGATATTATTTTTTTCGTAATGATATTATTTCTTCAATATCATTATGTTGAAATATTGATCTGAAGTTTTTATCAAATTTGGAACTTTTGGTGTCGGAGTTACTATTTACGTTCTGGTATTTATTCACGTATCTGATCTTATTCACGAATCAAGACTATTCATCGAAAAATGAAAATTTTTCTTTTTGTCAAAAATATACATTCGGATACTAGCTTTGATTGTATCCATGTTTTGATCATTCTTGAATTTTACACCACTGCGATTATTTTTGAGGTATTTTTGGACGTGAATAAAACAAAGTACGAATCTTTAATCCTTAATCCTTGTCATTTTGTTTCACTGGATTCGTTTCTTTAAAAATATTTTTCATCATCTTGATCTTAAATGATGATATTATGGAATATCTTTGGCCCGTAGTGCAAAAAGATGAATGATTTCTGAAGAATATCTTTGGCACAGTAGTGCAAAGATGAAGCAGTGTTTAGATGAACATGACTAATCGATGAATATCTTTGGCTTTGTAAAAAGATGAATATGTGATTCGGATATATATTGATTGATGTTAGGGGATAAAAGATAGAGCGATGAACTTTTAAATTCATACATGGAAGATAGTAGTTTGCATTCTCTACTTAACTCTTCTAATGAATTATTATTTCATTTGCGAATATTGATTTAAAATTTGTTGTCTATTCAGATTCTATTAGATTTTTCCTGTTGAAGACTAACGGTAATTTGTTGTATATTATCTTAGTCATAATATTCTTTCTTGAGCTAGTTGAGCTCACCCTTTTCCTTTTTGTTCCATTTTTCTCGTGGAGGCGAGAATATAGCGAGTGCAAGCCTGGGTATGGAATGAAGGTTCTAGAGAGAGTTGTTTAGTAGTCCTCACCATTTTTGTAAAATAATGTATCAATAAATGTGATGAGGATTTATTTGAGTATAGATATTGTCTAGAAAATAATATTTGTATTTAAACTCACGCTTTTTATTGTTGTAATAATAAAGTTGTAGTTGTTTACGCACCATGTATTGACAACTCGGAATGGGTGATGTATACCTATTTTGGGGGCGCCGCGGTTGGTATCGAGCTTAGGGATATGATGAGAGGCGAGTAAATCCTTCCTTCGCTAAAGTGTGTCCTACCAAAGCTTATTTGTTAGTTGGTCAAGATATATAGGGATATTATGTGATATATTGATTTCCTTAATTAACCCTTGTTTTATGACGGTGATTTGAGAATGTCGATCGAGAATATTAACAATGGAAATGAGACCGTGGAGACGCTTTGTACTCACAAACGAGGAGAACGTGCAACAGTCGACAATGTTCCTCCCGTGAACAACACCATTGAAAGCGAGATGATGAACGAGGGATGTTTAGAAATTTTTGCGATTCATGTAAAATCGACGAGGAGACTCGTGTTCAAAATACTGAGGAGGAAATGATAGCAATTCACGGGTTGTCACACATTCCAAGCAGATTCAAAGAGTTGGGACCACGAATTTAAGGGAAAGCCAGATCCGATCATGGCGGAAACATGGGTCAAGCAAATTACCAAGATATTCGATGTCTTGGGATGCACGGAGAACGAAGGTTCCATTCACCACCTTTTTATGTTTCGTGGCGAGGCGGACTCATTGGTGGGAGTCGTGAACGTACCCATCCAACCGCACTCAAAGATGTCTTGGGAGACATTTTAGAAGCTATTTAATGACAAATACTTTCACGAAAGTGTTAAATCATATGAAGGAAGTGGAGTTCATCGATTGGAACAAAACAACATGACGGTGTCTCAAAGACGAGGCAAAGTTTGCAGAGTTATCCAGTTTGCACCTCATTTGGTGGAGAATGAGGAACATGACGCGGATGTTTTCGAGAGGTTTGAAACCCCAAGATACGACAATATCTCATTTCTCATAAATTTTTCTCTATTCAGGATGTTGTTAATGTGGCTCAATTGTTAGAAGCGAGATAACGAGTATATTCAACCAAGGACCATAACCGTGGATCGCACTCGGAGATAGCGGTCAGCGTAATAATGATAACTTGGCGGAGAGAAAGAAAAGATAAACAAAAATGGTAACCACTCTGGTGGTAATCATGGCCATGAAAATAGAAGAAGCGAGAAGTGAGGAGAGATTTAAAAGAGGAGATTTAACAACGATTATGTGAAGACGGCAGGCGTGCAAAGAATTGGTTCTAAGGGAGGAGAACGACCACCACGGTTATATGCTACTGAGATGCGGAAAAGAGGGACATATCGGTCAAGCGCCCACAACAGTTCAAGGTATGCTATAATTGTGGAAAGGAAGGACATATCGCTTTCGAGATTATGACGGTAGCGAAACCTAGTTCAATGGGGACGGTGACTCAAAAGATCGCCCGAGAAAAGTCAAAGTCAACGATTCCGGAAGAGCGTTTGTTGTGATTTGGTCAAAATGCGAGAAACCCAAACGAGGTGATCACGGGTAAGCTATTTATAAATTCTATAAGTTTATACCTTACTGATAATCTGGGTGCTACCCATTCATTTATCTCTCCGCATGTGCTCAACGTTTAAACTTGACTCAGGAGAAATTAGACTTTGACCTATCTGTGGAAACTCCGTTAGGAGAAACTTTCATCACATCCATTTGTTTATAAATCTTGTTTGATTCAAGTTGGCACCATCACCTTACCATTGACCTTATCTCATTAAAGATACTTGCTTTTGATGTGATTTTAGGGATTGATTGGTTAACTACTCATCATGCTAAAATTGATTATTTTCGTAAGGTTGTTAGTTTTCATATTCCTAACCAACTGTTATGTATTTAATTCAAGCAACTAAACCATTAAAATCAATCACTATCATATCTAATCATAAAGCTATTCGTTTATTGAAAAACGGATGTCAAGCTTTCTTAGCCCATGTTATGGATTTGAATAAAGACACGTCAAATTTGAATAATATTCTGTTGTTATTGACTTTCCGACGTATTTCACGAAGAACTTCCTGTCTACCCCAAGAGCGTGAAGTTGAATTCTTTATTGATCTTGAACCCGTACAAAGCCCATTTCTAAAACCCCATATCGAATGGCTCCTATTGAACTTCAGAGTTAAAGGTCCAACTACGTGAATTGTTGGACATCGGTTTCATTCGTCTAGTACATCTCCTTGGGGTGCCTCTGTTTTATTCGTAAAGAAGAAAGCGGGAGTATGCGATTTTGTATTGACTATCGGAATTGAACCATGTCACCATCAAGAATAGGTATCATCTACCTCGTATTGATGACTTGTTTGACCAATTGTAGAGGGCGCAATTCTTTTCAAAAATCGATCTTCGTTTCGGATATCATCGGTGAAGATTAGGCGAGGATATTCCAAAGCGCCTTGAGAACTTCGGTATGGGCATTATGAATTCTTAGTCATGTCTTTCGGACTAACTAATGCTCTGTGGCTTTCATGGATATGATGAACCGAGTATTCAAGGAATATTTGGATCAATTCGTTGTTGTCTTTATTGATGACATCCTCATGTATTCCAAAAGCCGTGAAGATCATGAGCACCATTTTGAAAGTTGGTACTCAAAGGCTTCGTGAAAACCAACTATATGCCAAATTGAAGAAATGCGAGTTCTAGCTTGAGGAAGTAGCATTTCTTGGGCACGTGGTGTCAAAAAACATGGAGTATCCGTTGATCCGACGAAGATTGAAGCAATACAAAGTTAGAGCAACCGAAGTCGGTGGATCAAGTACGAAGTTTTTTGGGCTTAATTGGTTATTATCGGAGATTCGTGGAAGGGTTTTCTCGAATCGCTACTCTATTAACCCAAACTAACTCGGAAGGATACAAAATTCGTTTGGAGTGAAGAATGCGAGAAGAGTTTCCAAGAGCTTAAGAGGAGACTTATTTCTAAGACTGTTCTAACAATACCATCTGGTTCGGATGGATTTGTTATCTACAGTGATGCTTCAGGCAAAGGGTTAGGATGTGTTCTCATGCAACGTGGGAAAGTCATAGCCTATGCCTCGCGACAACTTAAAGAGTATGAGAGGAATTATCCTACTCATGATCTAGAGTTAGCGCGATCGTTTGCGCTAAAGATATGGAGGCACTATCTATATGGGGAGAAAGTGGAGATATATTCGCACCATAAAAGCCTTAAATATTTCTTCACTAAAAAAAGAACTCAACACGCGCAAATGACGTTGGCTCGAGCTATTGAAAGACTACGACCACACTATTCAATACCATCCTGGAAAAGTGAACGTGGTAGGCGACGCGTTGAGTGAGAAGATCATATATGGAAACAAGTGCGATGATGTCAAGTATACGCGTAGAGCCAACTTTAATAGAAAAAGTTAAGGTTGCTTTCAAGCCACCCAAGGCGGAGAAATGATGCGTATGAAGAAGAAAGTACAAGAAGGAGCTATTAGGGCGAGAATTGATGAAGAAGGAATACTTGAGTCCACTCTAGACTTTGTGTTCCTAATGACTCGATTTGAAGTATAAGATTATGATGGAGGCACACAATACACCATTTGCAATCCATCTCGGAAGTACTAAAATGTATCGTGATCTTGACATACATTTTGGTGGAACAATATGAAGAGAGAGATTGCAAAGTTTATCTCGATGTGTTTAACTTGCCAACGTGTAAAGGCGAGCATCTAGTACCTAAGGGTCCATTGCAACCACTTGAGATTCCAAAATGGAAGTGGGAACACATTACCATGGATTTCGTTCACGGGTCTTCCTACGGTTTCTCAAGGCATCAATGCTATTTGGGTTATTGTTGATAGATTAACCAAGTTCCGCTCATTTCTTGCCGACACGGAGACTTATTCCTTGAACGTCTTGCTAAAGTATGCGTGAATGAAATAGTGAGGTTGCATGGCATGCTGTATCCATAGTTTCGGATCGTAACCCAAGATTCACTTCAAGATTTTGGGTTAGCTTGCAAAAGCTATGAGCGCAGATTTGCGATTTAGTTCGCATACCATCCCCCAAACCAGACGGACAATCGAGAGGACTATTCAAACTCTTGAAGATTTATTAAGACTCTGTGTCCTAGACTTCAAAGGCGGTTGGGATAAGTATTTACCATTGGTGGAATTCTCCTACAACAACGAGTTATCGAGCAAGTATAGGTGTGGCTCCATTCAAGCATTATATGGACGAAAATGTCGTTCTCCAATATGTTGGGATGAGGTGGGTGAAGCAACATTGTTGGGACCCGAAAGTTAGTACGTATGACTCACTGAAAAGATTCAAATGATTCGACAACGATACAAAGCAAGCACAAGATCGACAAAAAGAGTTATGCGGATCTTCATCGAAAGGACGTGGAATTTAGTGTGGGGATCATGTATTGTTGCGAGTTGCTCCATGGAAGGGAGTTACAAGATTTGGGAAGAGAGGAAAGCTCAATCCACGATTTATTGGTCCATTTCAAATTCTTGACCGAGTAGGAAATGTAGCCTATAGACTTGCGTTACCTCAAGTATGTCTCGTGTTCATAATGTGTTTCACATATCCGTACTTAAATAAATATGTAAAAGACCGAACCACGTTATAGAATTAGAAACCAGGACGAAATAGCCAAGACTTAACGTATGAGGAGGTACTGTCAAGATCTTGGATAGGAAGGAGCATGTCCTACGCCTATGAAAGGTCATACCACAAGTTAAAGTTTTGTGGAGGAATCATGCTATAGAAGAAATGACACGGGAATTGGAAGCGGAAATGAAAGCGAGGTATCCTCACCTTTTGAAACACCAGTGCACGTACGTCAATTTCGAGGACGAAATTTCATAAGGAGGGAGGTTGTAAGACCCCAACTTATTATTAATGAAATTTAATTTCTCTATTTATTATTTTGAAATAGTAAGGGTTGATGTGATTAATGTGGATAGTTAGGGTAAAATACACAAATATTTTAAAATAAGCAAGTGGTTATAAAATATTCATTGTTGTCGGAGAATATTCGTTTGGTCGTGGAATATTAAATGCTGTCGGGGAATATTCGACGACGGCAGTAGACCGTGTGTGGGGCCCATAACGGAAAGCGATTGGATGAAGAAAGCGACAAATATAAGTTGGTTAAAAATAACACAGTAGTTGTTACCATTAATATTGTTAAAATACTAAATTGGTTAAAACACAATAGCTGCGGTATTGCACCAATTATTGATTCTTACGTAAGAAGGCACTACTCAATAATGGTTACGATAATTTCATTCAAAGATTTTATTGATTCAATAATTGTTTGCGTTGATATTTTATATTTCATTGTTGTTTCAATAATTGTCATTACACAATATTTTTCATTATCGAAGCAATAATTCATATTATCTGAATAATATTATTAGATAACATTATTGGCAATGTCTAGAAAGTTACATCTAAGGAGAGGTTTGGTCACCTAATTGCTTGGCGTAGGAGAAGGAGAAATTCTTATTGAAAGCCCTCTTCCTGAGGACCGCACGGTTGTCAATATTGTGATTCTGTAACATTATTTGTGAATAATTAATTATTGATTCATATGATGAGGAAAATATTGATTTTATGTGGATATAGATGGAGAAAAATTTTAATGTGACAATTGTTGAAAATTGAAATTTTATCTTTTTCTGATAAGATAATGTATTATTATATTTTAATAATATAATAATGGTGATATTTTTACAACGAATGTGGGATATATGAGTATACGAGGAGGAAGAGTATTTTTGTTGTAATAAATGTTTAAAACATGTTAAACATGTCGGTGGACCCCATTTATTAACTGAAATTTGATTATAGCATGTAAAATCGCCCGTTTGTGGATTTCGGTCAATTTTTGTTTGGAATTTGGAAAAACTTTCTTCTGCAAAGTTGTAGAAAATTCAATTTCCTATAAAAACTCGCGAGATTCGAATTTTTTGATAAAAGGGCTATTTATTATGAATTATTGATGTTCTGAAATTCCTGAATAATTGATTTTTGGAAGTTTTAATTATTTTAAATAATAAAAACGTTTTTGATTTGTTTGGTAGACTTATTTGTTGTCAAGCATGGCTGAATTCAGATCATAGATTGTGTGCGTAGGAATTTATATATAATATATTAATATTATATTAAATTTTTCTCGCTTTGTGTTCTAAGCAATTTCTATAAATAGGGTGCTTAGGTTAGAATTGAAAATCACACTAGAAACTGAAGTTTTCTCTCTCTATATTATCTAGCGTATTCTTGTGAGTATTTTGAGTATAATTTGAGTATTGCTATTCTTGCAAGTTCAAGTCATGCTTTATATCCGGTGTTTCAAATTTTAAGTCTCGATCTTTCGAGGTAAAGGATATTTTTTTTTCAGTAATGATATTATTTCTTCAATATCATTATGTTGAAATATTGATCTGAAGTTTTATCAAATTTGGAACCTTTGGTGTCGAGTTACTATTCACGATATCTGGCTGTTATTCACGTATATCGACATTATTCACGAATCTGACTATTCATCTGAAAAATGAAATTTTTCTTTTCGTCCAAAATATCGTGCGGATACTAGCTTTGATTGTATCCATGTTTTGATCATTCTTGAATTTTACACCACTGCGATTATTTTTGAGGTATTTTTGGACGTGAATAAAACAAAGTACGAATCCTTAATCCTTAATCCTTGTCATTTTGTTTCCTTTGGATTCGTTTCTTTAAAATATTTTTCATCATCTTGATCTTAAATGATGATATTATGGAATATCTTTGGCACAGTAGTGCAAAGATGAACAGTGTTTAGATGAACATGACCAATCGATGAATATCTTTGGCTGTAGTGCAAAGATGAATATGTGATTCAGATATATATTGATTGATGTTCTGGGGATAAAAGATGAGCGATGAACTTTTAAATTCATACATGGAAGATAGTAGTTTGCATTCTCTACTTAACTCTTCTAATGAATTATTATTTTTTTGCGAATATTGATTTAAAATTTGTTGTCTATTGTATTCTATTAGATTTTTTTTCCTGTTGAAGACTAACGGTAATTTGTTGTATATTATCTTAGTCATAATATTCTTTCTTGAGCTAGTTGAGCTCACCCTTTTCCTTTTGTTCCATTTTTTCTCGGGAGGCGAGAATATAAATAGATGCAGTTAGGGGGTATGGAATGAAGGTTCTAGAGAGAGTTGTTTAGTTGTCCTCACCATTTTGTAAAATAATGTATCAATAAATGTGATGAGGATTTATTTGAGTATAGATATTATGCAGAAGATAATATTTGTATTTAAATTCACAGTTTTACTGTTGTAATAATAAAGCTGTAGTTGTTTCTGTACCATGTATTGACAACTCAGAATAGGTGATGTATACCTATTTTGGGGGCGTCACCCCCGGCGGGGGTTACAACGCCGAAGTTGTCAAACATCTACGTATCCCCGGCGGGGGTCACAACATACATCTATCAAGCATCTACGTATCCCTGGCGGGGGTCACAATGCACATCTTTCAAGAATCTATGTATCCCTGGCGGGGGATACAATGCAATGCAACCATTGATACACACATCAATGAAGGTCAAGCAGCCTTGACATCATGTCAGCCGATGGCAAGTAAATCCATCAAAGCAACCTTCCCCAACAAGGGCTACAACACAATGCTACCATTGACATATACATCAATGAAGGTCAAACAACGTCGACAATACACCCAACAGGGATTTATCTGATGATACACACATCAACGAAGGTCGGGCAACCCTGACGACAAAAAACTGTTGGCAGTAACTCCGACAGAATGAGGGAATATGTTATACACATCCTCAAACAGACAAAGCTTTATCCCCACAGACCTCTTACACACAAGAGGTACCTCTATGGAATATAGGCTAGTGTCTAGGATTCAAGACTTTGGTGATAGCCCCAACGTCAACATCCTTGAAGACTTGGATCGCATAACCAAGCCATCACTGATTGTCATCCCAACATGATTACCTGACAATCATGCATCATACATTTGCATCATGTTGCTGCATATAGCATCATGTTTATCTTGCTTGCATTTCAAGTGTCTAGGATTCTTTATCCTATCCATGCCTTACATTGCATGAATATGATAAAGAGGGGCATCTGTAGACACTCAAAATTTTTTGCATGCATGTTATTAACATTACAGGAGGGCAGATTCATCTTTCGGAGATAACCCTGGAAGACAGCTTACATCCATTCTGGATACTACCAGAAGTGCAGTTCCAACCCGGAACATAAACTGGGAACATCAGTTCCAACTCGGAACACAAACCGGGAACTTCATCTCAAACCTGGAACACACACCGGGAATGTCATTTCCAATCTCTGAGATAACCCCGTGGTTTGCAAGATAAAAAGACCGACAACAACACCGGAGAGGACACTTCTGTCTCAGCGATAACACCGCGACGTTCAGTTCCAGTCCCAGAAATAACACTGGGAGTAGCAACTCCATCCTTGGTGATAGCCCAAAGGGATGCTTTTGCAGTTCCAGAAATAACTCCGGAATTGTTTGTTTCAAACACATGCAATCAGCTTCAAGCTCAAACCTCCTACCGAGGCAATCACACCTCAGACCCGGCGCTAACAACGGGAAGATAGGTTTTTTCATAGATGACCTTACGGTATTCAAACACTTGCAGCAGTCCAATCTCAGATGTAACCCTAAGCAACGTCTACTTTCCGCTAAAACCGGCGATAACCCCGCTAAGGAGTCAAAAGCGTCATCTTACCGCCTTAACAAGATGATATCGCGGCATACCAACAAGTAGTCCAATCTCAGATGTAATCCTGAGCAACGTCTACTTTCAACTCAAACTGGCGATAACCCTGGTGAGGAGTCAAACATCATCTTGTCTCTTCAACACCTGCGCATTGTCTCGACTCTTCATACATACATACATACAACAATGTCCCACAAGAACCGAGGAGTAACAATCCCGAGTGACTATTACGCGTGGCAGTACTTCGGATATAATTTGAAGCTTGAAGACCATGGGCATAGACCCCTCTTCCTGACTTCATACAACCTCTAATCCATGTCATTGCGTAACTCTCGACACAAGCGGTCCGAAGAAGGTCAGATATACCTCGTTCGGATGCTCGAATTGAAGTTCTGCAAGTTCGAGCGGACATTACAGTACACGAGTGCACGTACTATGAGATGACAGGACCCACGAGGCTCGGATGCACCATGACCAGCCACATGTACAATCGCGGCTGCCGCAGGTGTACTTGCGGCCATCCGTCTATATATACAAGCCTTGGGGTCAGCCATTTAAAGAGGAAGAGAGAGAGAAAAGGCGAGGAAGCCCTGTCCATTTTACTCTGCGTAAACATCTTTTGAGTGTTTCCTCACTTTTAAACACTTGTTAGCTCATATATAGCTATCTTTTATCCAGCGAGAGCTAAGTGTTTATCCATTTAAAGTTATAGAAGTCTACTTTGGCAGCCCACTGTAAGCCTTCTCACATTATATAAAGTCTTCTTCTCAAATTAGCACACACTGTTGTACACGTTGAGAGTCGTGTGAGTGTGTTTTCCCGGACTTCGGTCCGTAGTTTTCATTCCTGTCTGTATATATACTTATATATATATATATGTATATATTTCATATATGAACTAACATTATCGAGTTATGCCTTGATTAAGCTGACTTGATGCGAGCGTTTATTGCTTTTATATATATATATATATATATATATATCTTGATATATATAATTGTTGTGGAGACATATCGATGAGCACGGATTTTACACATCATTTACTATTTATTTATATATATATATATATATATATATATATATATATATAATTGTTGTCGGACATATCCGATGAGCACGGATTCACATCCCAGAATGCGTTCTTTTTTTATATATATATATATATATATTTATATTTTGTCAGTCAGGAGTTTACTTGTGGCCTTTTCTGACTTTTTATTTATATTTAAAATCCCCGCCTGGAGTTTACTTCGTGGCGGTTGATCGCTTTTCTGACTTTATTTACATTTCGTCCCACACAGAGTTTACTTCGTGGTGGTTGATCATCCATCCATATATATATATATATATATATATACCGCTTTTATATATTTACATTTTCGATCCCCCATGGAGTTGCTTTGTGGTGGTTGATCATGTCTGTATATATATATTTATAGCTTTTATATATATAACTGCTTACTGCTTTCCATACAAATTGCAGTATCATATGAGCCTAGGAATCATGTGATCATAGATTCAGTCTACTGAATCTAGATTCGGTTCCCATGATAGACATGTTTCTCAACTGTAAGCATCTTGTACATTATTTTACAGTGTCTGAATTTCCTTGGATGGCTGTCATGCCCATGAGGAGTTCGGCACTATTGTATATTATTTTCTCGAGAATGCTTCGCATCTCTAAAATAAAAGCAAACAAGCTGAACATTTAATAATAAAATGAAAGTATGAAAATGTCTCAATTCCTATTGAGCACAGGGTTTGAAAAACCTCTTTTACAAAACTTTATTGATATATCTTGGTTAAAACTGAATTTTTCTATAAAATTCAAACCTTGTGTATATAGGTGCAAACGAGGCCTCACACTACTTTCAAATAATTGCACATTGGTCACACACACACACACACACACATTCATATAACAATTTCTTTGAAAAGTGGGGGTCACCGTGGTAACACGGATGTCGGGGGGTGCCTAACACCATCCCTCCGCATAATCAAGTCCCCGGACCCAAAATGAATCTCGGTTTCACAGACCCGTCTAGCAGTGTCAAATCACTGGGTAAATGTGCAAATCTTTTCGGTTGCGTTAGTGCAACCAATTAAATACACCAACTGGCGACTCTTAAAGTCAAATCATCGACATTATACATGTCAGACCTTTTTCACTTGTTTTTTTCAAACAAATCTCACATTAACATGAGAATACCAAAGAACAAGTAACGAAAAGGGACACTCAAAAATCCCGACGTCGACATATTACAATTTAATAATATAAATAACTTTGTCGTCTCAATTATTGATTTAATAATATAACATATTATGGAGATGATACTGTGACAATAATCGAATCAATAATATGAGAGATATGATCGACAATTAATGTAGCAATAATTGAGTATAAGCTGGTGACTTCTCACATAAGCATCAATAACCAATCTTGTGTGTGCTCTTATGCAACCACGCGTATTATTGTACTTTTACTACCGGGTAGTTCAACAGTTTTAACGGTAACACTTCCGCCGTTATTTTTATAAAAAGATAATTATATCATTTTCCAACTACGACAATACTTCCGTTGTGGGGTCCACCAATGATTGTGCCATCGTACGGATATTCCCTGTTAAAACGAATATTCCCCGACCAATCGAATATTATATAACCACTTGCTTACTTTGCAAAATTTGTAAATATTACCCACAACTATAACATTATATCAAATCCACACAATAATATTAAAAAATATATTTTGAGAAAATTATTCTTTATTCATAAAAGTTGGGGTCTTACAACCTCCCCTTCTTATGAAATTTCGTCCTCAAAACTAGGGTGCGTACCTGGTATGTCAAAGAGGTGAGGATACCTTGACTTCATCTCAGATTCTAACTCCCAGGCCATTTCTTCCACATCGTGGTTTCTCCATAAAACATTGACTTGAGGTATAACCTTGGAGCGTATAATATGATCCTTCTTATCCAAGATTTTAATAGGTAATTCTTCATACGTTAAATCTTCCTCTATCTCGTCTAGTTGTAATTCAATAATGTGGTTCAGGTCTTTCACATATTTACGTAACATAGATATGTGGAAAATGTTATGAACACGAGACATACTTGACGGTAAGGCGAGTCTATAGGCCACAGTTCCTACTCGACCGAGGATTAAAAATGGGCCAATGAATCGAGGATTGAGCTTTCCTCTCTTTCCAAATCTTGTAACTCCTTTCCATGGAGCAACACGTAACAACACATGATCTCCAATATTGAATTCCACGTCTTTTTTATGAAGATCAGCATAACTCTTTTGTCGATCTTGTGAGGTTTTTATACGTTGTCGGATCGTTTGAATCTTTTCCGTAGTCATACGTACCAAATTTGGTCCCAACAACGTTGCTTCACCCACCTCATCCCACCATACTAGAGAACAACACTTTCTTCCATACAACGCCTCAAATGGAGCCATGCCAATACTTGCTTGATAACTATTATTGTAGGAAAACTCCACCAATGGTAAGAACTTGTCCCAACTTCCCTTGAAGTCGAGGACACAGAGTCTTAATAAATCTTCGAGAGTTTGAATAGTCCTTTCCGACTGTCCATCTGTTTGAGGATGATATGCCGAACTAAATCGTAAATCCGTGTCCATAGCTTTTTGTAAACTAACCCAAAATCTTGAAGTGAATCTTCGGTCTCGATTAGAAACAATGGATACTGGCATACCATGCAATCTTACAATCTCGTTTATATACATACTAGTAAGACGTTCAAGTGTATAAGTTTCTCCTATTGGTAAGAAATGAGAAGACTTGGTCAATTTATCAACAATGACCCAAATCGCATCTATGCCTTGAGAAACTTTGGGAAGACCAGTAACGAAATCCATGGTAATGTGCTCCCACTTCCATTCTGGAATTTCAAGTGGTTTCAATGGACCTTTTGGCATTTGATGCTCCGCCTTGACTCGTTGACAAGTTAGACACCTTGAGATAAACCCCGCTATCTCTCTCTTCATATTGCTCCACCAAAATGTATGTCAAAGATCACGATACATTTTGGTACTCCCAGGATGGATTACAAATGGTGTGTTGTGCGCCTCCATCATGATTTTATACTTTAAGTTAGAATCGTTAGGAACACAAAGTAAAGAGTTGACTCAAAGTATTCCTTCTTCATCGATTCTTGCTTCTGAAATATCACCTTCTTGTACTTTCTTCCTAATATGCATCAGCTCCAGGTCTGTAGCTTGAGCAACTTTAACTTTATCGATTAAAGTCGGCTCCACTCGTATATTCGCCATCATCACATGGGTCCCTGGAGTCTTTAACTCTATTTCCATCCTTTCCAAGTCATACAAAATGGGCCTTTGTGTTGACAATATTGCACTCGTACTCGCATATGATCTTTTACTCAATGCGTCAGCTACTACGTTCGCTTTTCCAGGATGGTATTGGATGGTATGATCATAATCTTTCAACAACTCAAGCCATCATCGTTGTTGCATGTTGAGTTCCTTTTGAGTGAAGAAATATTTGAGGCTTTTATGATCCGTATAGATCTCCACCTTCTCTCCATACAGGTAATGCCTCCAAATCTTAAGCGTAAAACATTGCGCTGACTCTAGATCATGGGTAGGATAATTCCTCTCATATTCTTTGAGTTGTCGAGAGGCATAGGCTATTACTTTCCCATGTTGCATGAGAACACATCCTAACCCTTTGCCTAAAGCATCTTTGTAGATGACAAATCCTCCGGCGGATGGTATTATCGAGCAGTACTAAAATGAGTCTTCTCTTGAGTTCTTGAAAACTCTTCTCACATTCCTCGCTCAAGTGAACTTTGTATCTTTTTTGAGTCAATTTGAGTTAATGGAGTAGCGATTCGAGAAAACCTTCTATGAATCTCTCGATAATAACCGGCTAAGCCGAGAAAGCTACGTGCTTGATCCATCGACTTAGGTTGCTCCCAGCTTTGAATTGCTTCAATCTTTGCCAGGTCAACAGATATTCCATGATTTGATATCACGTGCCGAAGGAATGCAACTTTCTCAAGCTAGAACTCACATTTCTTTAACTTGGCATATAGCTTGTTTTCACAAAGCTTTTGGAGTATCAGCCTCAAGTGTTGCTCATGGTCTTCACGGGTTTTGGAGTATATGAGGATGTCATCAATAAAGATGACCACAAAGTGATCCAAATATTCTTTGAATACTCGGTTCATCATGTCCATGAGGCAACAGGAGCATTAGTCAATCCAAAAGACATGACTAAGAATTCATAATGCCCATACCGAGTTCTGAAAGAAGTCTTTGGAATGTCATCAGTTTTAATCTTCATCTGATGATATCCAGAACGAACATTAATCTTTGAAAAGAATTTGGCTCCTTGCAACTGGTCAAATAGGTCATCAATGCGAGGTAACGGGTACCTATTTTTTTTGGTGACATGATTCAACTCCCGATAATCAATACAAAGTTGCATACTTCCATCTTTCTTCTTCACGAATAGAACATGAGCACCCCAAGGAGACGTACTAGGATGAATGAAGCCGATGTCTAATAATTCCTGTAGTTAGGTTTTTAACTCCTGAAGTTCAATAGGAGCCATTTGATATGGGGCTTTGGAAATGGATTTTGTACTGGATTCAAGGTCGATACAAAATTTAATTTCACGCTCTGGGGGTAGGCCAGGAAGTTCTTCAGGGAATACGTCAGGAAATTTATTAACAATAGAAATATCATTCAAATATGACGTATCTTTATTTAAATTCGTGACATGGGTTAAGAAAGCTTGACATCCGTTTTTCAATAAACGAATATCTTTATGACTTGATATGACAGTGATTGATTTTAGTAGTTGGTTGATTGAATTTGCATAATAGCTTGGTTAGGAATATGAAAGCTAACAACCTTACGAAAACAATCGATTTTAGCATGATGAGTAGTTAACCAATCAACACCTAAAATCACATCAAATGCATGTATTTTCAAAGAAATAAGATCGACAGGTAACGTGCGATTACCAATTTGAATCAAATAAGACTTATAAATAGTGGAGGTAACGAAGGTTTCTACTAACGAAGTTTCAACCAATAAGTCAAAGTCTAACTTCTCTGGGTAAAATTTAAACGTTGGTATAGCGAAAGAGATAAAGAATGGTAGAAACCGGTATCTAATAAGGTATAGACTTCATAAAAATTTATAATTAACTATCACGTGCTAACTTCGTTTGGGTCACTCGCTTTTTGAGAAGTCACGAAAAACGCTCTTCTTGAAACCACCGGCTTTGTTTTGTCCGTAATCGCCTTTGGTGCCACCGTCCCAGCTGGACTTTATTTTGGTGCACGACAAAATCGGGCTAGGTAACCTTCTTTTCCTCAATTGTAACATGCTTTGGATTGCATCACGTAGTTTGGACTGATATATCCCTCCCCTCCGCATTTGAAGCATACAATTGTTGGTCGTTCTCCTCCTTGAGAATGGGTGTTGGTGCTGCTGTCTTTCCATCGTTGTTGAACCTTCTCTTCTTGAAATTTCCACTCCTATTATCTTGGCCATGATTACCACCGAAGTGGTTACCATTCTTGTCATGATAATTCCCCCCATGATGGTTATCATTGTTCCAATGGCCGTTGCCACCGGTACGATTATTATCGTGTTGTTGCTCGTTATCCTTTCGTTGGGCTGGCTCATTATCGCACTCCAATAACTGAGCCCTATTCACTACATCTGAATATAAATAAAGTTTATGAGAAATGAGGTATTGACGTATATCGGGTTTCAAACCTCTTAGAAACATTCGCGTCTTTCACTCCTCATTATCAAATGGAATGCAAACCGGGACAACTCGATAAACTTAGCTTCGTACTGCGACACGGTCATATTATTTTGCTCCAGCTTGATGAACTCTACCTCCTTCATGTGATGAATACTTTTGGGAAAGTACTTGTCGTTGAACAGTTCTTGGAACTTCTCCCAAGACATCTTGAGTGCGTCAGGCTGGGTACATTTTACATATTCCCACGATGTAATCGCCTCTTCCTTGACATAAAGGTGGTGAAGGAAACCTTTTGCTCCTCGGAGCATCCCAAGACATCAAATATCTTGGTGATCTTCTTTAACCACGTCTCGCCTTTAAGTGGTTACGACTTTCCCAAAAACTCCGGTGGTGGTCGGCTCCTTGAGCGCTAGCGGCGGTAATGGCAAGTAGGTTGCCATTATTTCCACTATATTTTGGGCCGAGGCCCGCCCTCACGATGTTGCGTGAATTGCATAAAGCCTCGAGAACATCCATCGTTCACCATTTCATCGGTGTTGTTATTTACGAGGATTATTGTCTTCTGTTGGACATTATCACAGGTATTGATCATTGGTGACTCAGCGGTCTCATGTGCTTCATTCTTGATCTCAACATTTTGGATGCCATTTTTAAACAACTTTGTCACAAAACAAGGGTTAATTGACATATCACATATTATCCTATACTCTGGCTGACGACGATTAAATACCAAATAAACTTAGGTAGGTCATACTTAGTGAAGGAATTCCCGTCTCTCCCCTCTAGTTCTTGTCTCACATCTTAGCGAGGATCGTATCCCTAGCTTTGATACTGTTATGGCGCCCACATAATAGGTATACATCACCCATCTTGAGTCATGAATACATGGTACAAAATTCAAATATAATTTAATTATACAGCGATCGTGTAAAATCGACAAAACATAATCTAAGAGTTTTAATAAGAATATTGTCATCTAGACAATATCCACACTCAATGGAGTCCTCATTAAATTTATTGTCACCACTATTTAACGAGAATAGTGAGGACTACTAATGTTATCATTTGGATAAAGTCGATCCATTCCTCGACTAGTCCATTACATTCTCATTTCACGAAGAAAACGGTGAAAGAAAATTGAGCTCGACTAGCCCGATGAAATATTATGACTAAGATAATGCGAGAATAAATTTATCATTAGTCTTGACAATATTAAGCTGATAAAATACAATAGACATCAAGTTTAAGCTGCGGTGGAATAATCGATCCATTAGAAGAGTCGAGTAGGCATGATATCTACTATCTTACATGATTTAAAATATTTTCATCAATTTTTATCATTTGAGACTCGACAATAAATAAACCACATCATCGAATCATCCACACACCGGGCGAGGATATTCATTAAATCATCGATGGTCATGACTATCTAAGAATAATCACGATCATAATCATACCAAAACTATCCATCGATGCACTACAGGGCCTTTGAGGAATTTTACCACATCATTTATAACATTAAAGGTCATGATTATCTGAATAATCACTGAGTGGCGTAATCATACCAAGTCCATACATACCGCATGAGCGAAGATGACTTTCACCTGATATAAGCATGAGGATGATGACAATGACATAATAATTCAATAAAACAAGTTCGAGAATAAATTTTAAAGATTTATAAGTTAATTTATCTTGAAATCAATTACGTCAAATTATCGACATGATACTACTTTGTGGAGTAAAATTCAAGAATGCTCGAGAAGAATATTTCGAGAAAAGATGCGGATAGGCGCGCATATCGGGATATTCTACTAATTTCATGGAGTATAGAAGCGAAAACTTTAACGAATGAGTATCGTAGAATATATAAAACTCTGAATGGATTTTCACGCTTATGCGGTAATCTAAATAGATAGATCATTTCCACGATTTAATAAGGAATGAATCGAAGGATCATTCACCATGCGTGTGATAATCAACATAGGCAGGTTATTCTTTATTATTTTGTTGGAATAACACATACATGTGGTTACCATGCGTGGTGAATGATCCTTTATATTCATTCTTATTAAATTATGGAAATGATGCATGCATTGGATTACTGCATGGCGGGCAAAAATCCATTTGCGGTTTCATATATTCTATTATACTCGGTTGGTTAAAGTTTTAACCTTCTCCGTGAAATTGTGAATATCAGATATTACGCGTCGATCGATCTTTCATGGAAATATTCTTTAAGCATTTTGAATTTTACGAAATAACTGATATAAAATTACGACAATTGTCGTAGTTCAAGATAGAATTAGATATAAATGACATTATGACCTTATCTTGATCTGGGAACGAACGTGTTATGATTAGATTAATGATACATTTGATGATTTATATATGATAATTATGGGAATTTGATGTACCGTGATTAATGTGACTGATCAAATGGGTATCATTTGTTAGTATCATGTGACTTTAAATATGATCATGAGCTAATTGAGTGTCGAAGTAGTTCAGTGTGAACATGTTAAGAGGAGACTGTGGTCCCAGAATGTGTTTGATGATAGATGACAGCTGTTGACTATGATTATGAAGTTTTGTTTGGAATGATGATGTAAAATGACATTTGATAATGCATGGGTGATGCAATGAAGCAGGTGAATTTGAGGCATGGATGTTAAATCAAGCAGAGGATATGATATGTAGGCGTTCTGATAACCAGGAGGAGGCAGTCATCCTTGTGAAAGATGACTACCATTTTGCATGAATTTGTTCGATATAGAGAAATGTTGAAACGGATGTGAAGGCGTGGAAGGAATGGCGGCAAGGGATTTAATGTTGAGAGACTCTTTGAAGCACATGGATGCCAGTGTGTATTGTACAGAATGTGACAGGATAATGACAACTGATACTCGAGGGAAGGCGTGATAATGGAAGTCCGCGTTGAAATGGCGAGCGAGAGAGAGAATGTGGGAAATGGCAAAACATAATACCGGTGGTAGCGATCGGTGAAGAGTCATGACAAGCGTGGAGCGTGGAGGCAGATCAGCAAGTATTCGAAATAATCATGGCGAAGCTCGATAGAGTGGGGACACTTGAAAGAAATTTCAGTATCGATGCCGAGAAGTTCATCCAGTGTGAAACAAACAATGATGAAAAGCCATCGGATAATGAAGACGGATGTTCAGGAAATTTGTATATCTCTCTGGATGTTGGAGAATGGAATAGGGCTCGATTATGGAAGCGTGATAATGGTTGACTTGACGAATGTGGAGGCAAAGGTAATACGATGTAAGATCAGTCGAAGAAGTGACGATGCGTGGAGAAATCAACGTGCGGAAATAATCATGGCGAGAACGATAGAGTGGACACTTGAAGAAGGATTCAACAATGATGGAAAGAGCGTCGGCACCGGCACCCGTGATAGGAAGGAGAATGGCTGGCCGGTCGTATGTAACAAATGTGGAGGAAGGTCACATAAGTCAAAAGCGCACGATCACGGTCAAAGGCGTGTTCGATTGGGGAAAAGAACAACCTGGCGATTTTTTCGTGCACCAAGTGTTGAGGAGTGGGAAGGAGGCATCGAAAGGGTGTCGACAACAATGCGGTGTTCGAGGAGCGTTTGTCGTAACCTCCCAGCGAGGAATCGAACGAGGTGATCACGGGTAAGCTAATCATAAACTCTAGCGAAGTTTATACTTTATTTGATACCGATTCTACCCATTCCTTTATCTCTCCTACTTGCGCTCAACGTTTAAATTTGACTCCAGAGAAATTAGACTTTTACTTATCTGTTGAAACTCCGTTGGGAGAAACCTTCATTACATCCACGGTTTATAAGTCTTGTTTGATTCAAATCGGTAACCGCACGTTACCTGTCGATGTTATTTCTTTGAAAATACTTGCATTTGATGTGATTTTAGGGGTTGATTGGTTAACTACTCATCATGCTAAAATCGATTGTTTTCGTAAGGTTGTTAGCTTTCACATTCCTAACCAACCTATTATGCGAATTCAAGCAACCAAACCACTAAAATCAATCACTGTCATATCAAGCCATAAAGCTATTCATTTATTAAAAAATTGATGTCAAGCTTTCTTAGCCCATGTCATGGATTTAAATAAAAATACGTCAGATTTGAATGATATTTCTATTGTTAATAAATTTCTTGACGTATTCCCTGAAGAACTTCCTGGCCTACCCCAGAGCGTGAAATTAAATTTTGTATCGACCTTAAATCCGGTACAAAACCCATTTCTAAAGCCCCATATCGAATGGCTCCTATTGAACTTCATGAGTTAAAAACCCAACTACAGGAATTGTTAGACATTGGTTTCATTTGTTACAAAGACGTCTCCTTGGGGTGCTCTACGTTCTATTTGTGAAGAAGAAAGATGGAAGTATGCGAATTTGTATTGATTATCGGGAGTTGAATTATGTCACCATCAAAAATAGGTACCTGTTGCCTCTCATTGATGACCTGTTTGACCAGTTGCAAGGAGCCAAATTCTTTTCAAAGATTTATCTCTATTCCAGATATCATCAGTTGAAGATTAAAACTGATGACATTCCAAAGACTGCTTTTAGAACTCGGTATGTGCATTATAAATTCCTAGTCATGTCTTTTGGATTGACTAATGCTCCTGCTGCCTTCGTGGACATGATGAACCGAGTATTCAAGGAATATTTGGATCACTTTGTGGTCGTCTTTATTGATGACATCCTCATATACTCCAAAACCCGTGAAGACCATGAGTAACACTTGAGGCTGATACTTCAAAAGCTTCGTGAAAACAAAATATATGCCAAGTTAAAGAAATGTGAGTTCTGACTTAAGGAAGTTGCATTCCTTGGGCACATGATATTAAATCATGGAATATCTGTTGACCTGACAAAGATTGAAGCAATTCAAATGGGAGAAACCTAAGTCAGTGACCGAAGTACGTAGCTTTCTCGGCTTAGCTAGTTATTATCGGAGATTCGTAGAAGGGTTTTCTCGAATCGCTACTCCATTAACTCAGCTGACTCGAAAAGATACAAAATTTGGTTGGAGCGAGGAATGTGAAAAGAGTTTTCAAGAACTCAAGAGGAGACTAATTTCAGCACATGTTCTAACAATACCATCCTGCCGGAGGATTTGTCATCTCGGTGATGATGCTTGAGTGCAAAGGGTTAGGATGCGTTCTCATTCAACATGGGAAAGTCATAGCCTATGCCTCTCAACAACTCAAAGAATATGAGATGAATTATCCTACTCATGATCTAGAGTTGGCAGCAGTCATTTTTGCGCTTAAGATTTGGAGGCATTACCTGTACGGGGAGAAGGTGGAGATCTATACGGATCATAAAAGCCTCAAATATTTCTTCACTCAAAAGGAACTCAACATGCGGCAATGACGATGGCTTGAGTTGTTGAAAGATTATGATCATACCATCCAATACCATCATGGAAAAGTGAACGTAGTAGCTGACGCATTGAGTAGAAGATCATATGCGAGTACGAGTGTAATATTGTCAACCCAAAGGCCCATTTTGTATGACTTACGAAGGATGGAGATAGAGTTAAACCTATGTGATGATGGCAAATATAAGAGTAGAACCGACTATAATCAATAAAGTTAAAGCTGCTCAAACTATAGACCTGGAGCTGATGCGTATGAAGAAGAAAGTGTAAGAAGGTGCTATTCCAGAAGCAAGAATCAATGAAGAAGGAATACTTTGAGTCAACTCCTAACTTTGTGTTCCTAACGATTCTAACTTGAAGTATAAAATCATGATGGAGGCGTACAACACACTATTTGCAATCCATCCTGGGAGTACCAAAATGTATCATTATCTTCGACATACATTTTGGTGGAGCAATATGAAGAGAGAGATAGCGAGGTTTATCTCAAGGTGTCTAACTTGTCAACGAGTCAAGGCAGAGCATCAAGTGCCAAAAGGTCCATTGCAACCACTTGAAATTCCAGAATGGAAGTGGGAGCACATTACCATGAATTTAGATTCTTGGTCTTCCCAAGGTTTCTCAAGGCATAGATGCGATTTGGGTCATTGTTGATAGATTGACCAAGTCCGCATTCATTTTACCAACGAGAAACTTTTACACTTGAACTTCTTCGGTGCGTACATAAACAAAATTGTAAGACTGCATGGTATGCCAGTATCCATAGTTTTTGATCGAGACCCAAGATTCACTTCAAGATTTTGGGTTAGTTTGCAAAAAGCTATGGGCACGGATTTACGATTTAGTTCGGCATACCATCCTCAAACGGACGGAAAATCAGAGAGGACTATTCAAACTCTTGAGGATTTATTAAGACTCTGTGTCCTTGACTTTAAAGGAAGTTGGGACAAGTTCTTACCATTAGTGGAGTTTTCCTACAACAACAGTTATCAAGAAAGTATTGGCATGGCTCCATTTGAGGCGTTGTATGAAAGAAAGTGTCGTTCTCTAGTATGCTGGGATGAGGTGGGTGAAACAACGTTGTTAGGACCGGAGTTTTTAAGTATGACTACGGAAAAGATTCAAATGATCTAATAACGTATAAAAACCTCACAAGATCGACAAAAGAGTTATGTTGATCTTCATCGAAAAGATGTGGAATTCAACATTGGAGATCATGTGTTGTTACGTGTTGCTCCATGGAAAGGAGTTACAAGATTTGGAAAGAGAGGAAAGCTTAATCTTTGATTTATTGGCCCATTTTTAATCCTCGATCGAGTAGGAGCTGTGGCCTATAGACTCGCCTTACCGCCAAGTATGTCTCGTGTTTTTAACGTTTTCCACATGTCTATGTTACGTAAATATGTGAAAGACCCGAACCACATTATTGAATTAGAACCAGACGAGATAGAGGAAGATTTAACGTATGAAGAATTACCTGTTAAAATCTTGGATAAGAAGGATCATATTCTACGCTCCAAGGTTATATCTCAAGTCAAAGTTTTGTGGAGTAACCACGATGTGGAAGAAATGACCTGGGAGTTAGAATCTGAGATGAAGTCAAGGTATCCTCACCTCTTCGACATACCAGGTACGCACCCTAATTTCAAGGACGAAATTTCATAAGAAGGGGAGGTTGTAAGACCCCAACTTTTATAAATAAAGATTAATTTCCCTCGAAATATATTTTTGAATATTATGGTGTGGATTTGATATAATATTATAGTTGTGGGTAATATTTAAAATATTTTCAAAGTAAGCAAGTGGTTATATAATATTCGATTGGTCGGGAAATATTCATTTTAACAGGGAATATTCGTATGACAGCACAATCATTTGTGGACCCCACAACGGAAGTATTGTCGTAGTAAGAAAATGACAGAATTATCTTTTTATAAAAATAACGGCGAAAGTGTTACCGTTAAAACTGTTGAACTACCCGGTAGTAAAAGTACAGTATTACGCGTGGTTGCATAGTAGAACACTATATTTTTTATTGATGCTTACGTTAGAAGTCACTCAGTTATACTCAATTATTGTACAGTAATTGCTGCGTCATATCTCTCACATTATTGATTCGATTATTGTCACAGTATCATCTGTATAATATGATATATTATTAAATCAATAATTGAGACGACAAATTTATTCATATTAAATTAAAATATTTACAATGTCTAGAAGTTCTGTCAAGGAGAGGTTTGGTCACCTAATTGGCACTGATAGGGAGAAATCCTTATTGAAAGCCCCTCTTTCACAGGAACGACACGATTGTTAAATATTGTGAGTTATAATATTAATGATGAATAAGTTCGTGTTGATTAAAGATGAAATTGATAGTTCCATTGTGTTGGAATTATTAGTGTTAGTGGAAATCGACATTTATTTCGATATTAATTGATGTCTGGAAGTTATACTGACTAGTCGGGTAATTAATCAGAGAAATGAGCAATTAATTGCTATTAATTCATATGATTATAACTATTTGTTCACATGTGTGTACTATTGATTCACATTCTTCTACTATTAGGGGAGTTGGTGCAAGATTGATAATACTTGCATGACTAAGTTAAAAATGGAGGTATAGATGGAGGTACTATACTGTAATTCATATTTTCACATGATTATAACTATTGATTCACATGATTGAACTATTGATTCACATTATTTACTATTATGGGAGGTGGTGCAAGTTTGATAATACTTGCAGGACTAAATTAAAAATGAAAGAAAAGTTGAAGGTATTGTACTATAATATTTCGAGCCCCAAAACGTACAATTATTGAAACTATATTTTCCTATAAATAGAAACTCATTCCTCCTTTATTTTTCACCAATTCACTAAAGCTTTAGAGCAATTATTATAGAGAGAAATTATAGAGAGAAAGAAGAAGAGAAGTCTGCTACCTCACTATTCCAATATCCAGTTTCTTTTAAGGTAAGGGATATCATTATTGTGTAAGGGGTATTATTCTTTCGTACTCATGAAGAGAATTATTTTCTTTCAATACTCGTAAAAGCTGTTATTCCATTCTTTATTATTATGTTAGAATAACCTGTCTATGAGAAGTACCGCATACATGGTGAAATTCTTCTGTTATTCCATTCTTTATTACTCTATTGGAATAACCTGTCTGTGTGGTCTATCGCATGCCTGGTGAATTCTGTTGTTATTCCATTCTTTATTATTCTGTTGGAATATCTTATCTGTGCGGTTTTTGCATGACCTGGTTCCATTCTTTGTTATTATGTTGGGATATCCATGCATGCGGTTTACGCGTGATTGGTTCCATTCTTTATTATTACGTTAGAATATCTATCATCATGCGATTTACGCATGACACGGTTCCATTCTTTATTATTACTTGGGAGTAACTTGTTTGTGCGATTCATCGCATGCATGGTGAATCTTACATTATTCCATTCTTTATTATTCTGTTGGAATAACCTATCTATGTGGATTACCACATGCATGGTGAATGATCCTTTGTATTCATTCCTTATTAAATTGTGGAAATGATCTATCTACGTGGATTATCGCAGGGCGGGCGAAAATCCATTTGTAGTTTCATATATTCTATTATTCTTCTGTTATTCCATTCCTTATTATTATGTTGGAATAACTCGCATCATATCTGATACCGCATACATGCTGAAATTCTTCTGTTATTCCATTCTTTATTATTCTGTTGGAATATCCTATCAGTGCTGATTACGCTATACCTGGTTCCATTCTTTATTATTCTGTTGCAATAACCTATATATATGTGCGGTCTATCGCATGCATAGTGAATTCTTTGTTATTCAATTCTTTATTATTTTGTTGGAATATCATGTCTGTGCGGATTATGCTAGACCTGGTTCCATTCTTTATTATTCTATTGGAATAACCTGTCTGTGCGGTCTATCACATGCATGGTGAATTCTTTGTTATTCCATTCTTTATTATTCTGTTGGAATATCCTGTCTGTGCGGATAACGCTAGACCCGGTTCTTCTTTATTCTTCTGTTGGAATAACCTGTCTGTGCGGTCTATCGTATGCATGGTGAATTCTTTGTTATTCCATTCTTTATTATTCTGTTGGAATATCCCGTCTGTGCGGATTACGCTAGACCTGGTTCCATTCTTTATTATTCTATTGGAATAATCTGTCTGTGCGGTCTATCACATGTATGGTGAATTCTTCTGTTATTCCATTCTTTATTATTCTGTTGGAATATCCTTTCTATGCAGATTACGCATGACCTGGTTCCATTCTTTATTATTCTATTGGAATAACCTGTCTATGTGATTTATCACATGCATGGTGAATGATCCTTCGTTTTCATTCCTTATTAAATTGTGGAAATGATTTGTCTATGTGGATTACCGCATGGCGGGTGAAAATTCATTTGCAGTTTCATATATTCTATAATACTCATTTGGTTAAAGTTTTGGCTTCTATACTCCATTAAATTAGTAGAATATCCTGGATATTTACGCTTCATCCGGTAACTTTTCATGGAAATATTCTTATGAGCATTCTTGAATTTTACTCCACAAAGCAGTATCATGTTGACAATTTGGACGTAATTGATTTCAAGATAAATTAACTTAGAAATCTTTAAAATTTATTCTTGAACTTGTTTTATTGAATTATTATGTCATTGTCATCATCCTCATGCTTATATTGTGATGAAAGTCATCTTTGGCTTACGTGCATAGATGGACTTGGTATGATTATGACTAGGGATTATTCGGTATAATCATGACTGTAATGTTATAAATGATGGGGTAAAAGTCCTCGAGAGCTTTGTAGTGCATTGATGGATGACTTTTGGTATGATTATGACCGAGGATTATTCGGTATAGTCATGACCATTGATGATTTAATGAATATCCTTGGCCCGTAGTGCAGGGATGACTCGATGATGTGGTTTATTTATTAAGTTGAGTCAGCGATAAAAATTGATGAAAATATTTTAAATCATAGAAGAAAGTAGATATCATACTCTACTTGACTCTTCTAATGGATTGCTTATTCCACTGCCGTTAAACTTGATGTCTATTGTATTTTATCAGTTTAACATTGTTGAAGACTAATGATAATTTATTCGCATTATCTTAGTCATAATATTTCTTCTTTGGGCTAGTTGAGCTCACCCTTTCTTTCATTATTCTCTTGAAATGAGAGCGTGGCAGGGACTAGCTGGTCGGGGAGCGGGTATCGGTCAGATGATAACATTAGTAGTCCTCATTATTCTGTTAAATAGTGTGACAATAAATGTAATGAGGACTCCAATTAGTAAGGATATTGTGTGAGACCCTAGATTTTATGAATAAAGATTTAAATTTCTCGAAATATTTTTTTTTTAATATTATGGAGTTTATTTGATATAATGTTATAGTTGTGGGTAATATTTACAAATTTTTTAAAGTAAGCAAGTGGTTATATAATATTCGATTGGTCGGGGAATATTCGTTTTAAAAGGAAATATTCGTACAATGGCACAATCATTGCTGGACCCCCACAACAGAAGTATTATCGTAGTAAGAAAATGACAGAATTATTTTTTATTAAAAATAACGGCAAAAGTGTTACCGTTACAACTGTTGAACTACCCGGTAGTAAAAGTACAGTATTACGCGTGGTTGCATAGTAGCACACGGTATTGATTATTGGTGCTTACGTGAGAAGTCACTCAGTTATACTCAATTATTGCTACAGTAATTGCTGTATCATATCTCTCATATTATTGATTCGATTATTGTCATAGTATCATCTGCATAATATGATATATTATTAAATCAATAATTAAGACTACAAAGTTATTCATATTATTAAATTGCAATATTTACAATGTCTAGAAGTTTTGTCAAGGAGAGGTTTGGTCACCTAATTGCGCACCAATAGGGAGAAATCCTTATTGGAAAGCCCCCTCTTTCCTGGGAACGACCTAGTTGTTAAATATTATGAGTTATAATATTAATGATGAATAAGTGCGTGTTGATTAAAGATGAAATTGATAGTTCCATTGTGTTGGAATTATTAGTGTTAGGGGATATCGACATTTATTTCGATATTAATTGATGTCTGGAAGTTATACTGACCAGTCGGGTAATTAATCGAATAAATGAGCAATTAACTGCTATTAATTCACATGATTATAACTATTTGTTCAAATGTGTGTACTATTGATTAACATTCTTATACTATTAGGGGAGTTGGTGCAAAATTAATAATACTTGCTTGACTAAGTTAAAAATAGAGGTATAGATGGAGGTACTATACTGTAATTCATATTTTCACATGTCTAGAACTATAGAGTCACATGATTTACTATTAGGGGAGGTGGTGCAAGTTTGATAATACTTGTCGTACTAAATTAAAAATGAAAAAAAAGAGGGAGCTATTATACTGTAATATTTTGAGCCCCAAAGTGTGCAATTATTGAAACTATATTTTCCTATAAATAGAAGCTCATTCCTTCATTATTTTTCACCAATTCACTAAAGTTATAGAGCAATTATTATAGAAAGAAAGATGAAGAGAAGTCTGCTACCTCACTATTCTAGTATCAAGTCTTCTTTTGAGGTAAGGGGTATTATTCTTTCGTATTCATGAAAAGAGTTATTTTCTTTCAATACTTGTAAGAGTTGTTATTCTATTCTTTATTATTATGTTGGAATAACCTGTCTATGCAAAGTACCGCATACATGGTGAAATTCTTCTGTTATTTCATTCTTTATTATTATGTTGGAATAACCTGTCTATGTGAAGTACCGCATACATGGTGAAATTCTTCTGTTATTCAATTCTTTATAATTCTGTTGGAATATCCTGTCTGTGCGGATTACGCTATACCTGGTTCCATTCTTTATTATTCTGTTGGAATAACCGTATGTGCGGTCTATTGTATGCATAGTGAATTCTTTGTTATTCCATTCTTTATTATTTTGTTGGAATATCATGTCTGTACGGATTATGCTAGACCTGGTTCCATTCGTTATTATTACATTGGAATAAACATGCATGCGATCTATCGCATGCATGGTGAATTCTTTGTTATTCCATTCTTTATTATTCTGTTGGAATATCCTTTCTGTGCGGATTACGCTAGACCTGGTTCCATTCTTTATTATTCTGTTGGAATAACTTGTCTGTACGGTCTATCATATGCATGGTGAATTCTTTGTTATTCCATTCTTTATTATTCTGTTGGATTATCCTGTCTGTGCGGATTATGTTGGACCTGGTTCCATTCCTTATTATTCTGTTGGAATAACCTGTCTGTGCGGTCTATCGCATGCATAGTGAATTCTTCTGTTATTCCATTCTTTATTATTCTGTTGGAATATCCTGTTTATGCGGATTACGCATGACCTGGTTCCATTCTTTATTATTCTTTTGGAATAACCTGTCTATGTGATTTATCACATGCATGGTGAATGATCCTTCGTTTTCATTCCTTATTAAATTGTGGAAATGATCTGTCTACGTGGATTACCGCATGGCGGGTGAAAATTCATTTGCAGTTTCATATACTCTATAATACTCATTTGGTTAAAGTTTTGGCTTCTATACTCCATGAAATTAGTAGAATATCCTGGATATTTGCACTTCATCCGGTATCTTTTCATAGAAATATTATTCTGAGCATTCTTGAATTTTACTCCACAAAGCAGTATCATGTTGACAATTTGGACGTAATTGATTTCAAGATAAATTAACTTATAAATCTTTAAAATTTATTCTTGAACTTTTTTTATTGAATTATTATGTCATTGTCATCATCCTCATGTTTATATTGTGATGAAAGTAATCTTTGGCTTACGTGCATAGATGGACTTGGTATGATTATGACTAGGGATTATTCGGTATAATCATGACCTGTAATGTTATAAATGATGGGGTAAAAGTCCTCAGTAGCCTGTAGTGCATTGATGGACAGCTTTTGGTATGATTATAACCAAGGATTATTCGGTATAGTCATGAAATTGACGATTTAATTAATATCCTTGGCCCGTAGTGCAGGGATGACTCGATGATGTGGTTTATTTATTAAGCTGAGTTTCAGCGATAAAAATTGATGAAAACATTTTAAATCATAGAAGATAGTAGATATCATACTCTACTTGACTCTTTTAATGGATTGCTTATTCCGCTGCAGTTAAACTTGATGTCTATTGTATTTTATCAGTTTAACATTGTTGAAGACTAATGATAATTTATTCTGCATTATCTTAGTCATAATATTTCTTACTGGGCTAGTTGAGCTCACCCTTTCTTTCTCTATTCTCTTTAGGAAATGAGAACGTAGCCGGGACTAGTCAGGGAACGGAGTGACGGTCCAGATGATAGCATTAGTAGTCCTTACTATTCTATTAAATAGTGTGACAATAAATATAATGAGGACTCCAATTAGTGTGGATATTGTGTGAGACCCTAGATTTTATGAATAAATATTTAAATTTTTAAATATATTTTTTTAATATTATGGAGTGGATTTGATATAATGTTATAGTTGTGGGTAATATTTACAAATTTTTCAAAGTAAGCAAGTGGTTATATAATATTCGATTTGTCGGGGAATATTCATTTTAACAGGGAATATTCGTACGACGGAACAATCATTGTTGGACCCCCACAACGGAAGTATTGTCGTAGTAAGAAAACGACAGAATTATCTTTTATTAAAAATAACGGCGAAAGTGTTACCGTTAAAATTGTTGAACTACCCGGTAGTAAAAGTACAGTATTATGTGTGGTTGCATAGTAGCACAAGGTATTGAATATTGATGCTTACGTGAGAAGTCACTCAGTTATACTCAATTATTGCTACAGTAATTGCTGTATCATATCTCTCATATTATTGATTCGATTATTGTCACGGTATCATCCGTGATAATATGATATATTATTAAATCAATAATTAAGACGACAAAGTTATTTATATTATTAAATTGCAATATTTACAATGTCTAGAAGTTACATCAAGGAGAGGTCCGGTCACCTAATTGTGCGCTTGATAGGGAGAAATCCTTATTGAAAGCCCCTCTTTCACGGGAACAACTTTGGTTGTTAAATATTGTGAGTTATAATATTAATGATGAATAAGTTCGTGTTGATTAAAGATGAAATTGATAGTTCTATTGTGTTGGAATTATTAGTGTTAGTGGATATCAACATTTATTTCGATATTAATTGATGTCTGAAAGTTATACTGACCAGTCGAGTAATTAATCAAATAAATGAGCAATTAATTGCTATTAATTCACATGATTATAATTATTTGTTCAAATGTGTGTACTATTGATTAACATTCTTATACTATTAGGGGAGTTGGTGCAAAATTAATAATACTTGCATGACTAAGTTAAAAATGGAGGTATAGATGGAGGTACTATACTGTAATTCATATTTTCACATGTCTAGAACTATAGAGTCACATGATTTACTATTAATTCACATGATTTACTATTAGGGGAGGTGGTGCAAATTTGATAATACTTGCAGTACTAAATTAAAAATGAAGAAAAAGAGGAAGGTATTATACTGTAATATTTTGAGCCCCAAAATGTGCAATTATTGAAACTATATTTTCCTATAAATAGAAGCTCATTCCTTCATTATTTTTCACCAATTCACTAAAATTATAGAACAATTATTATAGAGAGAAATTATAGAGGGAAAGAAGAAGAGAAGTCTGCTACCTCACTATTCCTGTATCCAGTCTTCTTTTAAGGTAAAGGGTATTATTCTTTCGTATTCATGAAGAGAGTTATTTTCTTTCAATACTCGTAAGAGTTGTTATTCCATTCTTTATTATTATGTTGGAATAACTTGTCTATGCAAAGTACCATATACATGGTGAAATTCTTCTGTTATTCCATTCTTTATTATTATGTTGGAATAACCTATCTATGTGAAGTACCGCAAACATGCTGAAATTCTTCTGTTATTCCATTCTTTATTATTCTGTTGGAATATTCTGTCTGTGCGGATTACAATATACCTTGTTCCATTCTTTATTATTCTGTTGGAATAACCTGTATGTGCGGTCTATCGCATGCATAGTGAATTCTTTGTTATTCCATTCTTTATTATTCTGTTGGTATATCCTATCTGTGCGGATTACGCTAGACCTAGTTCCATTTTTTATTATTCTGTTGGAATAACCTGTCTGTGCGGTCTATTGCATGCATTGTGAATTCTTTGTTATTCCATTCTTCATTATTACATTTGGAATATCCATGCATGCGGATTACGCTAGACACGGTTCCATTCTTTATTATTACATTGGAATAAACTCGTCTGCATGCGGTCTATCGCATGCATGGTGAATTATTCTGTTATTCCATTCTTTATTATTCTCTTGGAATATCCTGTCTGTGTGGATTATGCATGACCTGGTTCCATTCTTTATTATTCTGTTGGAATAACCTGTCTATGTGGATTATCACATGCATGGTGAATGACCCTTCATTTTCATTCCTTAATAAATTGTGGAAATGATGCTCGTTCACGTGGATTACCGCATGGCGGTGAAAATCCATTTGCAGTTTCATATATTCTATGATACTCATTTGGTTAAAGTTTTGGCTTCTATACTCCATGAAATTAGTAGAATATCCTAGATATTTGTGCTTCATCCGGTATCTTTTCATGGAAATATTCTTCTGAGCATTCTTGAATTTTACTCCACAAAGTAGTATCATGTTGACAATTTGGACGTAATTGATTTCAAGATAAATTAACTTATAAATCTTTAAAATTTATTCTTGAACTTGTTTTATTGAATTTGTGACGCACCCAAAATAGGTACACCCGACCCATTCTGAGTCGCCAGATATCACACTATAAAAATCAAATTCAAACTTCATTTATACAACTGTTGAACTGTCGTATAGAATACGACCACAGTTAACTGTGAGTTTTAATACAAATGTATGTAACTTTCATGGTGCCTCGACCACATCCTTTCAATGATACTTTACATAAAAGTATAGTCAAAAACTGTTTTAAAAATTAAAATCTTTGGGAAATGCTCAAGGAAACCTTCGTACATGGGAGGCCATGCGTCTAGGTTATGATAGATATCATATGTCCACAGAATTATCCTTAGTTGACCCAATAGACCCCAAAGAAAAATAAGAAGATTACTATCATCTTCTTTCCAATGGTGAGTCTTATCTTGACATATAACTATCTCTATTGTCTCCAAGTGAAAATTATATTTCAAATAAACTCCAAGATCATATAGGTAGTGCTCGTAGATATACTCAGCAAGTGGATGTGCACAACCTTGTCTTATGATAACACGAGGTGGTATGTCATTAGACATATTGTATGATAGTGGCAAAAAACCCTTCCAAAGTTGGGTTCACCTCACCCTATTCGGTTCACCAAAATTAAATATCAAATGATGTATACAATACGACACACTTATCTAAAGTCATCAATAAATTTCTATACTATTTAGGGAGAACCTCAACAGCTATAGACCACCGTTCTATTCTCATGTTATCCCCGCTCGACCCAGCTACACTCTTATTACCTGAAAGGAATTGTGAAGCAAAAAGGTGAGCACAACTATCCCAGTAAAGAATATCATGACTAAAGATAATTTACATCATCAATAGCCTTCATCAGTAATAAATCAGAGATTTAGAACATATGGTAGATGATAAAACTTTTCAACCATAGTTGCAGCGGAACGAACAATCCATTAGAAGAGTCAAATAGACCATCGGATCTATTATGTTCTCTATGTTAACAGTCCACCGATAATATTTTATCCCTGTAACATCAATCAACAATTCTTGTTCACAATCATATGAATAACTCATAATCATAATTGTGATTCTAAATTCCTCTTCGCACCTAGGACGAAGAAAATTTTCATCACCTATCTTCACCTGAAACATCAAAAATCATGGTTATACCAAATCACAATTTCTGCTCATAATCATACTAATAAATTTATCATTGCACTACGGCCAAAGATATTCATTAACAATTCATCTTTGCACTACAGGCCAAAGACATACAACTATATTTTAGATGAGTCAAGTAGAGCATGATATCTACTATCTTTTACGAATTAAAAAAATTTATTATCAATATTTTATCGCCGAGACTCGGCTTAATAAATAATCCACATCATCGAATCACCCCTGCACTACGGTCAAGGATATTCGTTAATATCACATCTATGAATTAATATTTCATTGTTGAGACTCAGCTCAATAATTAATCCACATCATCGAATCATCCCTGCACTACAGGCCAAGGATATTCGTTAATATCACGACCACGAATTATCTATGCACTACGGGCCAAAGATAATCGTGTTTTCATCAACGGTCCTGATCATGCCGTAAAATAATTCATCTTTGCACCCTTGGACGAAGAGAATCCATAGCCATAATCATACCAAAAACTGTCCATCAATGCACTATGGGCCAATGGGGACTTTTACCAAATCATTTGTAACATTACGGTCATGATTATACAAAATAATCCCTGGTCATAATCATACCAAGTCCATCTATGCACTACAGGCCACAAATGACTTTCATCATAATATAAGCATGAGGATAATGACAATAATATAAAGAATCAATCGAATGAGATAAATGATAAATATTAAACATTTATAATACAATTTATCCAGCGTTCAATAATAACCAAATGTTATTAATCACTTCATAATCTCATAATCTAATATCATTAATATTATAACAATATTTTAATCATTTCTTAAATTTATAAACAATTTATTTCAATTGTTTACACTTTATCAAATAATGCATTTAATCATTAAAAATGCCATACTCATAAGATTTCATCATCCATGATCAAATCCTCATCTAAAAAAAAATCTGCATATACCCTATATAGGATTCCCAAGCCATAAAATCCTATTTTCCAATTTTATTACTTCACATAACATATTTAATTCATTTACTCATAACTAGTTCATTTTTATGAAAAATACCAAATCAGTCCCAAAAATATTTCTTTTCTGGGGTTTAGCAGAATATAGTCCCATATTGAACATATATTTTTCACAGAATTTTTAAAATTCATTTGCTATTTTTCATATGGCTAAAACTGCCGAATATTTAAACATTTATCATAAATTGTACTTTTGTCCAAGGATTCTGAAATTTACAGGATATACTCCTGTTATATACATGTACTCCCAATAAAAATTTCACCAATTTTGGAGTTAACCACAAGGAGTTATAAGGGTTTACATTTAAAATAGTCTTTTCCTATAAAATTCATAACTCCTAATCTATACATCCAAAAATCGCCATTTTTGGACACAATCTAGAAAACTCATCAAATTATCATTTAAAATTTTTCCAGAATTTTTGAGGCTAAGAAAAATTACAAAACTACCCCTGGCAGAAACCCCTTTTTAAATGAAAATACTATTCATATGAATACAAAGGATCATTCACCATGCATGCGGTAATCCACATAGACAGGTTATTCCAATAGAATAATAAAGAATGGAATAATGAAGAATTCACCATGCATGCGATGAGCCGCATGCAGATGAGGTTATTCCCAATGAATAATAAAGAATGGAATAACAACAGAATTCACCATGCATGCGATAGACCGCATAGACAGGTTATTCCAACAGAATAATAAAGAATGGAACCAGGTCATGCGTAATACACACGGACAGGATATTCCAATAGAATAATAAAGAATAGAATAACAGAAGAATTTCACCATGTATGCGGTACTTCGCATAGACAGGTTATTCCAACATAATAATAAAGAATAGAATAACAAAAGCTCTCTTCATGAATACGAAAGAAATAATACCCCTTACAAGTACAATAAATAATATCCCTTACCTTAGAAGAAATTAGATATAGGAGTAGTGAAGTAGCAGAATACTTTTCTTCTTTCTCTCTATAGTTTCTCTCTACAGAGTTTTAGTGAATTAAAGTAAGAAATAATGAAGGAATGAGCTTTATTAATAGGAGAATGGGTGAATAGTAACTAATTCATGAGCGGTCCAGATTGATTTACTTTTAAGCAGACGGTCCATATTGATTTATTATGCGATATTAATAAAATATACTAATAAAATAAAATCTTTTAAATAAAATATAATATATTCTATTTATAATCTAATAAAACGAATAACTTTATAAAAGTATTACATTTATATAAAAAAAAGATTTTACTATCTGAGATACTTATCTATGCAGGCACTATGCATAATAAAATATAATATATTCTATTTATAATCAAATAAAATAAAATTTTATAAAAAGTTTTTTGTTTTATACAAAAAGTTTTCTGTTTTATTACATTTATAATAATAATAAAACAAAACTTATCACCTTTATTATAATTCACAATATTAATCGACCAGGTCGTTCCCAGGAAAGAGGGGCCTTTCCAATAAGGATTTCTCCTTATTGGCGCGCAATTAGGTGACCAAACCTCTCCTTAGCAGAACTTCTAGACATCGTTAACATTGCAAATAATAATATTAATAACACTGTCATCTCAATTATTGATTTAATAATATAAAATATCGACAATAATTGAATCAAATAACGTGAGATACTATGCGATAATTACTGTAGCAATAATTGAACAAAACTGAGTGACTTCTCATGTAAGCATCAATAATCAATACTGGTATTGCTACTATGCAACCACAGCCGTACATCGTATTTTTTTAACAAGGGTGTTTCAACAGTTTTAACGGTAAAACTTCTGCCGTTATTTATAATAAAATATTTTTGTCATTTTCTCAATCCGACAATAATTTTGTTGTGGGGTCCACCAATGATTGTGTCGTTGTACGAATATTCCCCGACTAATCGAATATTCCCTGACACAACGAATATTTTATATCAACTTGCTTACTTTGCAAAATTTTCACATATCACCCTTAACTTTAAACTTTTATAAATTTAACTATTTACTAAAATAGAAAAATTGAATACTTTTATTTCATAAAATTTGGGGTCTCACAGAAATATTATGTCATTGTCATCATCCTCATGCTTATATTGTGATGAAAGTCATCTTTGGCTTACGTGCATAGATGGACTTGGTATGATTATGACCAGGGATTATTCGGCATAATCATGACTTGTAATGTTATAAATGATGGGGTAAAAGTCCTCAGTAGCATGTAGTGCATTGATGCATAGCTTTTGGTATGATTATGACCAAGGATTATTCGGTATAGTCATGACCATTGACGATTTAATGAATATCCTTGGCCCGTAGTGCAGGGATGACTCGATGATGTGGTTTAATTATTAAGCTGAGTCTCAGCGATAAAAATTGATGAAAACATTTTAAATCATAGAAGATAGTAGATATCATGCTCTACTTGACTCTTCTAATGGATTGTTTATTCTGCTCAAGTTAAACTTGATGTCTATTGTATTTTATCAGTTTAACATTGTTGAAGACTAATGATAATTTATTCTGCATTATCTTAGTCATAATATTTCTTACTGGGCTAGTTTAGCTCACCCTTTCTTTCACTGTTCTCTTCAGAAAATGAGAACGTAGTCGGGACTAATCGGGGAACGGAGTGACAGTCTAGATGATAGCATTAGTAGTCCTCACTATTCTATTAAATAGTGTGACAATAAATATAATGAGGACTCCATTGAGTGTGGATATTGTCTAGATGACAATATTCTTATTAAAACTCTTAGATTATATTTTGTCGTATTTTACACGACTGTTGTATAATTAAGTTGTATTTGAATTTTGTACCATGTATTTGGCGACTCAAGATGGGAGATGTATACCTATTTTGGGGACGTCACATATTGTCTAGATGACAATATTCTTATTTGAAACTCTTAGATTATGTTTTGTCGTATTTTACACCACCGTTGTATAATTAAGTTGTATTTGAATTTTGTACCATGTATTTGACGACTCAATATGGGTGATGTATACCTATTTTGGGAGCGTCACATTAGTCATAATATTTTGTACTGGGCTAGTTGAGCTCACCCTTTCTTTCACTGTTCTCTTCAGGAAATAAGAATGTAGCCGGGACTAGTCGGGGAACGGACTGACGGTCCAGATGATAACATTAGTAGTCCTCACTATTCTGTTAAATAGTGTGACAATAAATTTAATGAGGACTCCATTGAGTGTGGATATTGTCTAGATGACAATATTCTTATTAAAACTCTTAGATTATGTGTTATCGTATTTTACACGACTTTTATATAATTAAGTTATATTTAAATTTTGTACCATGTATTTGGCGACTCAAGATAGGTGATGTACCTGTTTTGGGGGCGTCACAGTTGGTATCAAAGCTTAGGGATATGATCCCTGGCTGAGATGTGAGACAAGAACTAGGAGGGGAGAGATGGGGAATTTCTTTGCTAGTATGACCTACCGAAGTTTATTTGGTATTTAATTGGTCGGTCAGAGTATAGGGATAATATGTGATATGTTAATTAACCCTTGTTTTGTGGCAGTATTTGAAAATGGCATCCGAAAATGTTGAGATAAGCAATGAAGCACATGAGACCGTTGAGTCACCACAGATTAATACCCAGGATAATGTGCAACAGGAAGACAATAATCCTCAGGTAAACAACAATGATCAAATGATGAACGATGGGATTTTCAGAGGTTTTATGCAATTCATGCAACATCAGGCGAGGGGGGCTCCTGTCCAAAATGCAGGTGGAAACACTGACAACTCTCAGACGGTCACCACTAAGCAGTTCAAGGAGCTGGGATCACCGAAGTTTTTTGGAGAGCCAAAACCACTTAAGACGGAGACATGGATAAAGCAGATCAATAAGATATTTGATGTCTTGGGATGCTCTGAGGAGCAAAAGGTTCCCTTTGCCACCTTCATGTGTTGTAGTAGAGGCGATTCTTGGTGGGAAATGCATAAAGCGTACTCAACCTCCCGCACTCAAAATGTCTTGGGAGAAGTTCCAAGAGCTGTTCAACGACAAGTACTTTCCTGAAAGTTTTCGTCACATGAAGGAGGTAGAGTTCATTAAGCTTGAGTAAAACAATATAACCGTGGCGCAATACGAAGCTAAGTTTGCTGAGTTATCTCGGTTTGCTTCCCACTTGGTTGATAATGAGGAGAGAATGACGTGGATGTTTCTAAGAGGTTTGAAACCTGAGATACGTCAATACCGAATTTCTCACAAACTATGTTTGTATTCAGATGTTGTGAATAGGGCTCAGTTATTGGAGCGTGATAATGAGTCAACCCAACCAAGAGAGAGCAGTCAACAAGTCGATAACACCAGCGGTAGCAGTCATCAAAGCGGTGACAACAAACGTGGAGGGAATCAACATGCCAGAAATGGTAATCACTTCGGTGGTATTCATGGCCATGACAATAAAAGTGGACATTTCAAGAAGAGGAGATTCAACAATGATGGAAAGACATCAACACCAGCACCTGTTGTTAAGGAAGGAGAACGACCGTCAGTCGTATGTTACAAATGTGGAGGGGTTGGACACATCAGTCCAAACTGCGCGATGCAGTCCAAAACGTGTTACAATTGTGGAAAAGAAGGTCACCTAGCCCAATTTTGTCGTGCACCAAAGGCAAGTCCAGCTGGGATGGAGGCATCAAAGGGTGTCCTAGACAAGACAAAACCGGTAGTTCAAGGGAGAGCGTTTGTCATAACATCCCAAAAAGTGAGGAATCCGAATGAGGTGATCACGGGTAAGCTAATCATAAAATCTAGTGAACTTTATACTTTATTTGATACCGGTTCTACCCATTCATTCATTTCTCCTACTTGTGCTCAACGTTTAAATTTGACTCCGGAGAAATTAGACTTTGACTTATCTATTGAAACTCCGTTGGGAGAAACCTTTATTACTTCCACTGTTTATAAGCCTTGTTTGATTCAAATCGGTAACCACGCGTTACTTGTCGATCTTATTTCCTTGAAAATACTTGCATTTGATGTGATTTTAGGGATTGATTGGTTAACTACTCATCATGTTAAAATCGATTATTTTCGTAAGGTTGTTAGCTTTCATATTCCTAACCAACCTATTATGCGAATTCAAGCAACCAAACCACTAAAATCAATCACTGTCATATCAAGTCATAAAGCTATTCGTTTATTAAAAAACGGATGTCAAGCTTTCTTAGCCCATGTCATGGATTTAAATAAAAATATGTCAGATTTGAATGATATTTCTATTGTTAATAAATTTCCTGACGTATTCCCTGAAGAACTTCCTAGCCTACCCCCAGAGCGTGAAATTAAATTTTGTATCGACCTTGAATCCAGTACAAAACCCATTTCCAAAGCCCCATATCAAATGGCTCCTATTGAACTTTAGGAGTTAAAAACCTAACTACAGGAATTGTTAGACATCGGTTTCATTCGTCCTAGTACGTCTCCTTAGGGTGCTCCTGTTCTATTCGTGAAAAAGAAAGATGGAAGTATGCGACTTTGTATTGATTATCAGGAGTTGAATCATGTCACCATCAAAAATAGGTACTCGTTGCCTCGCATTGATGACCTGTTTGACCAGTTGCAAGGAACCAAATTCTTTTCAAAGATTGATCATCGTTCCAGATATCATCAGTTGAAGATTAAAACTGATGACATTCCAAATACTGCTTTCAGAACTCGGTACGGGCATTATGAATTCCTAGTCATGTCTTTTGGATTGACTAATGCTCCTTCTGCCTTCATGGACATGATAAACCGAGTATTCAAGGAATATTTGGATCACTTTGTGGTCGTCTTTATTGATGACATCCTCATATACTCCAAAACCCGTGAAGACCATGAGCAACACTTGAGGCTAATACTCCAAAAGCTTCGTGAAAACAAGCTATATGCCAAGTTAAAGAAATGTAAGTTATGGCTTGAGGAAGTTGCATTCCTTGGGCGCGTAATATCAAATCATGGAATATCTGTTGACCCGGCAAAGATTGAAGCAATTCAAAGCTGGGAGCAACCTAAGTCAGTGACTGAAGTACGTAGCTTTCTCGGCTTAGCTGGTTATTATCGGAGATTTGTAGAAGGGTTTTCTCGAATCACTACTCCATTAACTCAGTTGACTCGAAAAGATATATAGTTCGGTTGGAGCGAGGAATGTGAGAAGAGTTTTCAAGAACTCAAGAGAAGACTCATTTCAGCACCTGTTCTGAAAATACCATCTGGCTCGGAGGGATTTGTCATCTACAGTGATGCTTTAGGTAGAGGGTTAGGATGTGTTCTCATGCAACATAGGAAAGTCATAGCCTATGCCTCACGACAACTCAAAGAATATGAGAGGAATTATCCTACTCATGATCTAGAGTTGGCAGCAGTCATTTTTACGCTTAAGATTTGGAGGCATTACCTATATAGAGAGAAGGTGGAGATCTATACGGATCATAAAAGTCTCAAATATTTCTTCACTCAAAAGGAACTTAACATGCGGCAATGACGATGGCTTGAGTTGTTGAAAGATTATGATCATACCATCCAATACCATCATAGAAAAGCTAACGTAGTAGCTGACACATTGAGTAAAAGATCATATGCGGGTACGAGTGCAATATTGTCAACGCAAAGGCCCATTTTGTATGACTTGGAAAGGATGGAAATAGAGTTAATGACTCCAGGGACCCATGTGATGATAGCGAATATACGAGTAGAACTGACTTTAATTGATAAAGTTAAAAGCTGCTCAACTTACGAACCTGGAGCTGATGCGTATAAAGAAGAAAGTGCAAGAAGGTGCTATTCCGGAAGCAAAAATCGATGAAGAAGGAATACTTCAAGTCAACTCCAGACTTTGTGTTCCTAACGATTCTGACTTGAAGTATAAAATCATGATGGAGGCGCACAACACACCATTTGAAATCCATCTTGGGAGTACCAAAATGTATCGTGATCTTCGACATACATTTTGGTGGAGCAATATGAAGAGAGAGATCACAGAGTTTATCTCAAGGTGTTTAACTTGTCAACGAGTCAAGGTGGAGCATCAAGTTCCAAAAGGTCCCTTGCAACCACTTGAAATTCCAGAATGGAAGTGGGAGCACATTACCATGGATTTCGTTACTAGTCTTCCCAAGGTTTCTCAAGGCATAGATGCAATTTTGGTAATTGTTGATAGATTAACCAAGTCTGCTCATTTCTTACCTATACGAGAAACTTATACACTTGAACGTCTTGCTCGTATTTACATAAATGAGATTGTAAGATTGCATGGTATGCCAGTATCCATAGTTTCTGATCGAGACCCAAGATTCACTTCAAGATTTTGGGTTAGTTTACAAAAAGCTATGGGTACAGATTTACGATTTAGTTCGGCTTATCATCCTCAAACGGACGAGCAGTCGGAGAGGACTATTCAAACTCTTGAAGATTTATTAAGACTCTATGTCCTTGACTTCAAGGGAAGTTGGGACAAGTTCTTATCATTGGTGGAGTTTTCTTACAACAACAGTTATCAAGCAAGCATTGGCATAACTCCATTCGAGGTGTTGTATAGAAGAAAGTATCGTTCTCCAGTATGCTAGGATGAGGTGGGTGAAGCAACGTTGTTGGGACCGGAGTTGGTACGTATGACTACAGAAAATATTCAAACGATCTGATAATGTATAAAAACCTCACAAGATCGACAAACGAGTTATGCTGATCTTCATCGAAAGGACGTGGAATTCGATATTGGAGATCATGTATTGTTATGTGTTGCCCCATGGAAAGGTGTTATGAGATTTGGAAAGAGAGGAAAGCTCAATCCTCGATTCATTGGCCCATTTTTAATCCTCGATCGAGTAGGAACTATGGCCTATAGACTCGCCTTACCGCCAAGTATGTCTTATGTTCATAATGTTTTTCACATATCTATGTTACGTAAATATGTGAAAGACCCGAACCATATTATTGAACTAGAACCAGATGAGATAGAGGAAGATTTAACGTATGAAGAGTTACCTGTTAAAATCTTGGATAAGAAGGATCATATTCTACGCTCCAAGGTTATACCGTAAGTCAAAGTTTTGTGGAGAAACCACGATGTGGAAGAAATGACCTGGGAGTTAGAATCTGAGATGAAGTCAAGATATCCTCACCTCTTCAATATACCAAGTACGTACCCTAATTTCGAGGATAAAATTTCATAAGAAGGGGAGGTTGTAAGACCCCAACTTTTATTAATAAAGAATAATTTTCTCGAAATATATTTTTGAATATTATGGTGTGGATTTGATATAATGTTATAGTTGTGGGAAATATTTACAAATTTTGCAAAGTAAGCAAGTGGTTATATAATATTTGATTGGTCGGGGAATATTCGTTTTAACATGGAATATTCGTACGATGGCACAATCATTGGTGGACCCCACAACAGAAGTATTATCGTAGCAAGAAAACGACAAAATTAACTATTTATAAAAATAACGGCGGAAGTGTTACCGTTAAAACTGTTGAACTACCCAGTAGTAAAAGTACAGTATTACGCGTGGTTGCATAGTAGCACACGATATTGGTTATTGATGCTTACGTGAGAAGTCACTCAGTTATACTCAATTATTGTTACGATAATTCACGCATCATATCTCTCATATTATTGATTCAATTATTGTCACAGTATCATCTGCATAATATGATATATTATTAAATCAATAATTGAGACGACAAAGTTATTCATATTATTAAATTGCAATATTGACAATGTCTAGAAGTTCTGTCAAGGAGAGGTTTGGTCACCTAATTGCGCGCCAATAAGGAGAAATCCTTATCGGAAATCCCCCTCTTTCCTTGGAACGACCTGATTGTTAAATATTGTGAGTTATAATATTAATGATGAATATGTTCGTGTTGATTAAAGATGAAATTGATAGTTCAGTTGTGTTGGAATTATTAGTGTTAGTGGAAATCGACATTTATTTCGATATTAATTGATGTCTGGAAGTTATACTAACCAGTCGGGTAATTAATCGGATAAATGAGCAATTAATTGCTATTAATTAACATGATTATAATTATTTGTTCACATGTGTGTACTATTGATTCACATTCTTGTACTATTAGGGGAGTTGGTGCAAGATTGATAATACTTGCATGACTAAGTTAAAATCGGAGGTATAGTTGGAGGTATTATACTATAATTCATATTTTCACATGATTATAACTATTGATTCATATGATTGAACTATTGATTCACATTATTTACAATTAGGGGAGGTGGTGCAAGTTTGATAATACTTGCAGGACTAAATTAAAAATGAAGAAAAAGAGGAAGGTATTATACTGTAATATTTCGAGCCCCAATACGTGCAATTATCAAAACTATATTTTCCTATAAATAGAAGCTCATTCTTCTTTCATTTCTCACCAATTCACTAAAGCTATAGAGCAATTATTTTAAAGAGAAATTATAGAGAGAAAGAAGAAGAGAAGTCTGCTACCTCAATATTCCAAAGATCCGCTTTTCTTAAGGTAAAGGGTATTATTCTTTCGTATTCATGAAGAGAGTTCTTTTCTTTCAATACTCGTAAGGGTTGTTATTCCATTCTTTATTATTATGTTGGAATAACCTGTCTATGCGAAGTACCGCATACATGGTGAAATTTTTCTGTTATTCCATTCTTTATTATTCCGTTAAAATAACTCGTTTATGCATGCGATTATCGCATGCCTGGTGAATTCTGTTGTTATTCCATTCTTTATTATTCTGTTGGAATATCCTGCTTGTGCGGATTACGCATGACCTGGTTCCATTCTTTATTATTCTGCTGGAATATCCTGTCTGTGTGGGTTACGCATGACCTGGTTCCATTCTTTATTATTCTATTGGAATATCCCGCATACGCAGTTACGCATTTGATTCGGTTCCATTCTTTATTATTCTGTTGGAATAACATGTCTGTATGGATTACGCACGCCTGGTGAATTCTTCTGTTATTCCATTGTTTATTATTCTGTTGGAATAATCTGTCTCTGTGGATTACCGCATGCATGGTGAATGATCCTTTGTATTCATTCCTTATTAAATTGTGGAAATGATCTGTCTACGTGGATTACCGTATGGCGGACAAAAATCCATTTGTGGTTTCATATATTCTATTATACTCAGTTGGTTAAAGTTTTGGCTTCTATACTCCGTGAAATTAGTGGAATATCCTTGATATTTGCTGTAAGACCCCAACTTTTATAAATAAAGATTAATTTCCCTCGAAATATATTTTTGAATATTATGGTGTGGATTTGATATAATGTTATAGTTTTGGGTAATATTTACAAATTTTTCAAAGTAAGCAAGTGGTTATATAATATTCGATTGGTCGGGGAATATTCGTTTTAACAGGGAATATTCGTACGACGACACAATCATTTGTAGACCCCACAACGAAAGTATTGTGGTAGTAAGAAAATGACAGAATTATCTTTTTATAAAAATAACGGCGAAAGTGTTACCGTTAAAATTGTTGAACTACCCGGTAGTAAAAGTACAGTATTACGCGTGGTTTTATAGCAGCACACGGTATTGATTATTGATGCTTACGTGAGAAGTCACTCAATTATTGCTACAATAATTGCTGAATCATATCTCTCATATTATTGATTCGATTATTATCACAGTATCATCTGCATAATATTTTATATATTATTAAATCAATAATTGAGACGAAAAAGTTATTCATATTATTAAAGTGCAATATTTACAATGTCTAGAAGTTCTATCAATGAGAGGTTTGGTCACCTAATTGTGCGCCAATAGGGAGAAATCCTTATTAGAAAGCCCCCTCTTTCCTGGGAACGACCTGATTGTTAAATATTGTGAGTTATAATATTAATGATGAATATGTTCGTGTTGATTAAAGATGAAATTGATTGTTCAGTTGTGTTGGAATTATTAGTGTTAGTGGAAATCGACATTTATTTTGATATTAATTGATGTCTGGAAGTTATACTGACCAGTCGGGTAATTAATCGGATAAATGAGCAATTAATTGCTATTAATTCACATGATTATAACTATTTGTTCACATGTGTGTACTATTGATTCACATTCTTGTACTATTAGGGGAGGTGGTGCAAGTTTGATAATACTTGCAGGACTAAATTAAAAATGAAAGAAAAGTTGAAGGTATTGTATTGTAATATTTTGAGCCCCAAAATGTGCAATTATCGAAACTATATTTTCCTATAAATAGAAGCTCATTCTTCCTTCATTTCTCACCAATTCACTAAACCTATAGAGCAATTATTATAGAGAGAAAGAAGAAGAGAAGTCTGCTACCTCACTATTCTAATATCCAGTTTCTTCTAAGGTAACGGGTATTATTTTTTTCATATTCATGAAGAGATCTATTGTTATTCCATTCCTTATTATTATGTTGGAATAACCTGTCTATGTGAAGTACCGCATACATGGTGAAATTCTTCTGTTATTCCAATCTTTATTATTCTATTGGAATAAACCCGTCATCTTGCCTCATCGCATGCACCTGGTGAATTCTGTTGTTATTCCATTTTATTATTATTCTTTGGAATATCCACATGCGTGGAGTTTACGCATGACTGGTTCCATTCTTTATTATTACATTTGGAATATCTTATGCATGCTTTACGTATGACTGGTTCCATTCTTTATTATTACATTGGAATATCCACATTCATGCGCTTTACGCATGACCTGGTTCCATTCTTTATTATTCTGTTAGAATATCCTGTCTGTGCGGTTTACGCATGACCTGGTTCCATTCTTTATTATTCTAGTGGGAGTAACCTGTCTGTACGGTCTATCGCATGCATGGTGAATCCTTCTGTTATTTCATTCTTTATTATTCTGTTGGAATAACCTGTCTATGTGGATTACCACATGCATGGTGAATGATCCTTTGTATTCATTCCTTATTAAATTGTGGAAATGATCTTTCTACGTGGATTATCGCATGGCGGGCGAAAATCCATTTGCAGTTTCATATATTCTATTATACTAAGTTGTTTATAGTTTTGGCTTCTATACTCCAGAAAATTAGTGGAATATCCTGGATATTTACGCTTCATCCAATATCTTTTCATGGAAATATTCTTTTAAGCATTCTTGAATTTTACTCTACAAAGCAGTATCATGTTGACAATTTGGACGTAATTGATTTCAGGATAAATTAACTTATAAATCTTTAAAATTTATTCTTGAATTTGTTTTATTGAATTATTATGTCATTGTCATCACCATCATGCTTATATTGTGATGAAAGTCATCTTTGGCTTACGTGCATAGATGGACTTGGTATGATTATGACCAAGGATCATTCGGTATAATCATGACCTGTAATGTTATAAATGATGTGGTAAAAGTCCTCAGTGGCCTGTAGTGCATTGATGGATAGTTTTTGGTATGATTATGATCAGGGATTATTCGGTATAGTCATGACCATTGATGATTTAATGAATATCCTTGGCCCGTAGTGCAGGGATGACTCGATGATGTGGTTTATTTATTTGTTTGAGTTTGTTGATAAAAATTGATGAAAACATTTTAAATCATAGAAGATAGTAGATATCATGCTCTACTTGACTCTTCTAATGGATTGCTTATTTCGCTGCAGTTAAATTTTATGCCTATTGTATTTTATCAGTTTAACATTGTTGAAGACTAATGATAATTTATTCTCGCATTATCTTAGTCATAATATTTCTTCTTGGGCTAGTTGAGCTCACCCTTTCTTTCACCGTTCTCTTGAGTAAAATGAGAACGCAGTAGGGACTAGTCCAGGGGAGAGCGAGTGCGGTCTAGATGATAGCATTAGTAGTCCTCACTATTCTGTTAAATAGTGTGACAATAAATATAATGAGGACTCCATTGAGTGTGGATATTGTCTAGATGGCAATATTCTTATTCAAACTCTTAGATTATGTTTTGTCTTATTTTACATGACTGTTGTATAATTAAGTTGTATTTAAATTTTGTACCATGTATTTGGCAACTCAAGATTGGTGATGTATACCTATTTTGGGGGCGTCACATTTGTAAGACCCCAACTTATTATTAATGAAATTTAATTTTCTCTATTTATTATTTTGAAATAGTAAGGTTTGATTTGATTAATGTGGATAGTTAAGGGTAAAATACGCAAATACTTCAAAATAAGCAAGTGGTTATAAAATATTCATTGTTGTCGGGGAATATTCGTTTGGTCGTGGAATATTAAATCTTGTCGGGGAATATTAAATGCACAGCAGTATGACCGTGTATGGGCCCCATAATGGAAAGCGATTGGATGAAGAAAATGACAAATATAAGTTGTTTAAAAATAACAAACAGTAGTTATTACAATTAATCTTGTTAAAATACTAAATTGGTTAAAACACAAGATGTTAGCACCAGTATTGCACCAATTATTGATTCTTACGTAAGAAGGCACTACTCAATAATGGTTACATGAATTACTATTCAAGATTTTATTGATTTAATAATTGCTGCGTTGATATTTTATATTCTTTGTTGTTTCAATAATTGTCATTACTACGATTTTTCATTATCGAAGCAATAATTCATATTATCTGAATAATATTATTAGATAACATTATTGGCAATGTCTAGAAAGTTCGTACAGGAGAGGTTTGGTCACCTAATTCTTGCGCCAAGATGAGGAGAAATTCTTATTGAAAGCCCCCTCTTTCCAGGAGGCGCACGGTTGTCAATATTGTGATTCTGTAATATTATTTGTGAATAATTAATTATTGATTCATATGATGAGGAAAATATTGATTTTATGTGGATATAGATGGAGAAAATTTTAATGTGACAATTGTTGAAAATTGAAATTTTATCTTTTTACGATAAAATAATTCATTTAAATATATTATTATATTTTAATAATATAATAATGGTGATATTTTTACAACGAATGTGGGATATATGAGTATACGAGGAGGAAGAGTATTTTTGTTGCAATAAATGTTTAAAACATGTTAAACATGCTCGGTGGACCCCATTTATTGTGTGAAATTTGATTATAGCTTTTGTAAAATCGCCTCGTTTGTGGATTTGATCAATTTCTATTTGGAATTTGGAAAAACTTTCTTCGCAAAGTTGTAGAGAATTGAATTTCCTATAAAAACTCGTGAGATTCGAATTTTCTGATGAAAGGGCTATTTATTATGAATTATTGAAGTTCAAGCTCAAATAATTGATTTTTGGAAGTTTAAAATATTTAAAATTAGAAAATGTTTTTCTTACTTTTTCTAGAATGTGGCATGTGTTTGATGGCTGAAATTAGATTCTAGGCATGCGTAGGAAATTTATATAATTATATTATTAATTTATTAAATTTTCGCTTTGTGTTTCTAAGCAATTTCCTATAAATAAGGTGCTTAGGTTAGAATTGAAAATCACACGTAAACCGAAGTTTTCTCTCTCTATTATCGGCGTATTCTTGTGAGTATTTTGAGTATACTTTGAGTATTGTTAGGCGGTGCAAGTTCCTTCAAAGACTATATCCCAGTATTCCATTTAGAAGTACAAATCTTTCGAGGTAACGGATGTTATTTTCTTCTCAAATGATATTATTTCTTCAATATCATTATGCTGAAACATTAGTTAAAACTTTTTATCAAATTTGGAACTTTTTCATGTCGGGGTTATTATTCATGAGTTACTATTCATGAGTTACTATTCACGAGTACTATTCATGAAGCGTGAAGATGTTTTTTGGGAAATTTCTACCTTTTGGTGTCGGAGTTACTATTCACGTATACGGCACTATTCACGTATACGGCACTATTCACCGAAAAATTAAATTTCTTCTTTTTGTCCAAAATATCTATTCTGGATACTAGCTTTGATTGTATCCATGTTTTGATCATTCTTGAATTTTACACCACTATGATTATTTTTGAGGTATTTTTGGACGTGGATAAAACAAAGTACGAATCCTTAATCCTTAATCCTTGTCATTTTGTTTCACTGGATTCGTTTCTTTAAAAATATTTTCATCATCCTCGGTCTTAAATGATGATATTATTGAATATCTTTGGCACCAGAGTGCAAAGATGAATGATTCTGAAGAATATCTTTGGTAGTAGTGCAAAGATGAGCAGTGTTTAGATGAACATGATTAATCGATGAATATCTTTGGCACCAGTAGTGCAAAAAGATGAATATTTGATTCTAGATGTATATTGATTGATGTTACGAGGATAAAAGATAGAGCGATGAACTTTTAAATTCATACATAGAAGATAGTAGTTTGCATTCTCTACTTAACTCTTCTAATGAATTATTATTTCATCATGCGAATATTGATTTAAAATTTGTTGTCTATTGTATTCTATTAGATTTTTCCCTGTTGAAGACTAACGGTAATTTGTTGTATATTATCTTAGTCATAATATTCTTTACTAGGCTAGTTGAGCTCACCCTTTTCCTTTTGTTCCATTTTTCTTCTCAGGAGGCGAGAATATAACGAAAAGTGCAGTCGGGGTATGGAATGAAGGTTTTAGAAAGAATTGTTTAGTAGTCCTCACCATTTTTGTAAAATAATGTATCAATAAATGTGATGAGGATTTATTTGAGTATAGATATTGTCTAGAAGATAATATTTGTATTCAAACTCACAGTTTTACGGTTGTAATAATAAAGTTGTAGTTGTTTCTGTACCATGTATTGACAACTCAGAATAGGTGATGTATACCTATTTTGGGGGCGTCACAACATTTGCGCTTCATCCAGTATCTTTTCATGGAAATATTCTTCTAAGCATTCTTGAATTTTACTCCACAAAGAAGTATCATGTTGATAATTTGGACGTTATTGATTTTTGGATAAATTAAAATTATAAATCTTTGAAATTTATCCTTGAAATTGTTTTATTGAATTATTATGTCATTGTCATCATCCTCATGTATATTATGATGAAAGTCATCTTTGGCTTACGTGCATAGATGGACTTGGTATGATTATGACCAGGGATTATTCGGTATAATCATGACCGTAATGTGACGAATGATGTGTTAAAAGTCCTCATTGACCTGTAGTTCATTGATGGATAGTTGTTGGTGTGATATGACCAGGGATTATTCGGTATTGTCATGACCATTGATGATTACATAAATATCCTTGGCCGTGATGCAGGGATGATTTGATTTTATTTATTAAGCTTTGTCTTAGCGATAAAGTTGATGAAAAACTTTTTAAATCATAGAAGATAGTAGACTTTATGCTCTACTTGACTCTTCTAATGGATTGCTTATTCCGCTGCAGTTAAACTTGTTGTCTATTATATTCTATCAGTTTAACATTGTTGAAGACTAATGATAATTTATTCTGCATTATCTTAGTCATAATATTTCTTACTGGGCTAGTTGAGCTCACCCTTTCTTTCACTGTTCTCTTCAGGAAATGAGAACGTAGTCGGGACTAGTCGGGGAACGGGGTGACGGTCCAGATGATAACATTAGTAGTCCTCACTATTCTGTTTAATAGTGTGACAATAAATGTAATGAGGACTCCATTGAGTGTGGATATTGTCTAGATGACAATATTCTTATTAAAACTCTTAGATTATGTGTTGTCGTATTTTACACGACTGTTGTATAATTAAGTTGTATTTAAATTTTATACCATGTATTTGGTGACTCCAGATTGGTGATGTATACCTGTTTTGGGGGCGTCACAGCCCCCCTATCTATTTATAGGAGGGGTTGATGACCCTTCGGATGGAGTACTAACACCTGAAAAAACATGAGATGTTTCTGAAAATGTATGATATGGCATCCTTTGGTAAACACGACATAATTTTGATCCTTTGCAGAATGGGTGTATCCATTCGGGCCACAAAATGACATAATTTTAGTTTGATCAGAACAAAAACGACGTCATAGTTTAAGGCTTAACAAAAAAGACGCGTCCATTCAGTCAAAAATAACGTAGTTTTGCAGCGCCAGTTCAGGCAGATAGCCTTTCCCAAAATGATACTGTTTGGACGCATCTATTCGGCAGGTAACGCTTCTCAAAACAACGTAGTATAATAATAAATACTATTTATCAAAACAACACAATTTTGATAATAAAACTAAATAAAATAAATTTTATCCAAAAAATTATATACAAGGGCCCAAAATCTCGAACCTCGAGCCATGAGCTCGAGCCAGGCCAGGTCGGTCGGTCGGCGGCGACGCATGCGTGTGGGTTCGAACAAAGCCTGAGATAGGTTCTTTCCCTTCCAAAAAAGTGGGGTTCCCCTTGGGGCCCAAAGAGGAACTTTCTAGTATATAAACTTAATAATTCTTTAGTTCTTAACCGATGTGGGACTTGGCTTTTCACATGTATTTATTATCATTTATCATTTTCAAGGGTGTTCTTTTGGAGTTAATTTCTCATTCATTACTCAATGGATTTGAGCTTCCAAATACTTGATTTAATCTACTCATGGAGTAGAACACATTGATATGTGGAACTAATTAATTAATGAAATCATCTTCAATTTTAGGCTCAAATTCTAACAATCCCCTACATAAATGAAATTGATTCCCAGCCTTATGCAAATATTATGCAGACTCCGAGAGAAAGACAGAATTGGAAATCATCTTTATCGAGAAAGGTAACTTTTAGCTTTGAACCTTCCCTTGTGAAAGACTATCGGGTTTATTGGTTGTCTTGTGAACATGATGTCTTAAACTGTCCAATCGTTTGTGTAAATCGAGACAATAATAATTCACACAAAATTTTTCTAGACATTATTTGGTTCTCATGATTTTGTTCATTTCGGCCCCAAACAATCCCGAATTTATGAGTGCTTTAGAGAAGTATAGCCTTATCCTTCTCATAGAATTGACCCATTTCACACTCACATAAGTGATTCTCAATAAGAATATCCTGTCATATCCCACTTGTTTATCAAGATTTAAGAATCATTAAAAGCATAGCTTATCCTGAAACCTCTGCCGGTATAACTAACTCTTATCATAGAAATAAGCAAAAGAAATTAATTTCTTCATATTGATCTGGTTGAATCATTCACAATTTAGTTATCCCTTTAAACCTAGATCTTGAGATCTCCAATCAACTAGGTTATGTAAGACCCCAACTTTTATAGATAAAGATTAATTTTCTCTAAATATCTTTTTGAATATTATGGTGTGGATTTGATATAATGTTATAGTTGTGGGTAATATTTATAAATTTTACAAAGTAAGCAAGTTGTTATAAAATATTCGATTGGTCGGGGAATATTCATTTTAACAGGGAATATTCGTACGACGGCATAATCATTGGTGGATCCCACAACGGAATTATTGTCGGAGTTAGAAAATGACAGAAATATCTTTTTATAAAAATAACATCATAAGTTTTACCATTAACTGTTGAAATACCTGGTGATAAAAGTACATTAATATGCGTGGTTGTATAGTAGCACACGATATTGATTATTGATGCTTACGTGAGAAGTCACTTAGTTATATTCAATTATTGCTACAGTAATTACTGCATAGTATTTCACGTTATTGATTCAATTATTGTCACAATATTTTATATTATTAAATCAATAATTGAGATGACAAGTTATTCATATTATTATTTGTATTATTGACAATGTCTAGAAAGTTCTGCCGCGAAAATGGGTTTGGTCACCTAATTGCACGCCAATAGGAAGAAATCCTTATCGGAAAACCCCCTCTTTCCTGGAAATGATCTGCTTGTTAATATTGCAAGTTATATTATTGATGAATAATTTTTGTTAAAAATATTGAGGGAATTTTTATGAAGTATTTGTTGTAAATTTTGCTTATTATTTGGACCCTCATTTACCAATTTTCAAAATAATCGGTAGAAAGTTATTTATTATATATATATATATATATATATATATATTATAAGTTTTATTTTTTTATGAAAAATAGAATATATTATATTTTATTGCATAGTGTGTGCATAGTGCTGCATAGTGTGTGCATAGTGCACCATAGTAAAATCAAAATTTTTAAAAGTTTTTGCCGGTTGAGTGCCCGTGAAACTTTTCCTGTGCAGTCCGTGATTTTCTAATTCAAATAGTATCCTTCCATTCTCCTATAAATATGATGCTTAGTTTAGAATTAAAAATCACACCAGAATCAGAGAATTCTTCTTAATTCTATAATATTGAGCATGTCTCTTTTGAGTTTAAGGAAGTTGTGAGCGTAAAAAACAGTATAAGTTTTCTTCAAGAATATCTCCGCCCTACCAGTCAGAAGTACTCTCTTTTTAAGGTAAGGAATATTATTTTTGTTCAATATTTGTATAAAATAATATTTTCTTTCATACTCTGTAATATGTAAGCAATATTATTTCATTTCAGATTCCGAATTCTACACTCCTTTTGTTAAATTATTGCTTCTATAATTCATGAAATTAGTAGAATATCCTTGAAATTTGTGCCTCATCTAGTATCTTTTCACGAAAATATTATTTTGAACATTCTTGATAAATTTTAATCTTTTTATGCCAGGGTACTATTCTCGAAGTACTATTCACGGGGTACTATCCACTTAGTTACTATTCACCCGGGGTACTATTCATGATAAAAATTGATTTCTTTTCCATCCAAATCATTTTTGATACAATATTATTCTTTAATTTTACTCCACAAAGCAGTATCATGTTGACAATTTGGACATTATTGAATTCTGAATAAATTGAATTATAAATCTTTAAAAATTTATCCTTGCTCTCATTTTGTTGAATTCTTATATCATTGTCATCATCCTCATGTTTATATTGTGATGAAAGTCAACTTTGGCCCGTAGTGTATAGATGGACTATTGATTGGTATGATTATGACCAGGGATTATTCGGTATAATCATGACCTGTAAAGTTACAAATGATGTGATAAAAGTTCTCATTGGCCCGTAGTGCATTGATGGATAGTTGTTGGCATGATCATGACCATTGGTAATAACACGAATATCCTTTGCCCGTAGTCCATGGATAATTCATGGATGTGATACTAATGAATATCCTTGGCCCGTAGTGCATGGATAATTCAGTGATGTGGATTATTTATTGAAATTTGAGTCAAATGATAAAATTGATGATAAACTTTTTAAATCATAGATGATATTAGATATCATGCTCAACTTGACTCTTCTAATGGATTGCTTGTTCCGTTGCAGTTAAACTTGTTGTTTATTGTATTCTACCAGTTTAACACTGTTGAAGGCTAACGATAATTTATTCTGCATTATCTTAGTCATAATATTTCTTACTGGGCTAGTTGAGCTCACCCTTTTGCTTTCATTGTTCTCTTGAGAAATGAGAGCGTGGCACGGGACTAGTCGGAAATGTAGTGACTGTCCGAGATGGTGGCTGTAGTAGTCCTCACTATTTCATAAAATAGTGTGATAATAATTGTAATGAGGACTCCATTTGAGTTTGGATATTGTCTAGAAGATAATATTCGTGTTAAAACTCTCAGCTCATATTGTATAATTAAGTTTGCATTTGTATTCTGTACCATGTATTTGGCGACTCAGAATGGGTGATGTATACCTATTTTGGGGGCGTCACAGTTGGTATCAAAGCTTAGGGATATGATCCCTGGCTGAGATTTGAGACTAGAACTAGGAGGGGAGAGATGGGTAAGTCATTCGCTAGTATGACCTACCTAAGTTTATTTGTCATTTAATTAGTCGGTCAAAATATAGGAATAATATGTCGCATGTCAATTAACCCTTGTTTTGTGGCAGTGTTTGAAAATGGCATATGAAAATATTGAGATAAGCAATGAAACACATGGGACCGTTGAGTCACCAACGATAAATACCCAGGATAATGTGCATTAGGAAGGCAATAATCCTCAGGTAAACAACAACACCGACCAAATGATGAACGATGGGATGTTCAGAGGCTTTATGAAATTCATGCAACATCAGGCGATAGCGACTCCTGTTCAAAATGTAGGTGGAAACTGTAATAACCCAATATTTTTAAAATAATTAAATAAGAAATTTTGCATATAAATTTTTTTTTATCAAAGGTGGGAATATGTGCAAGGTAAAGTGTATGCATATATGTGATAAATAGAAAATTTATTTATTACATGAATAATTATAAATAATTTTTTTTAGGAATTATTGATCATTATAAATTATATTTTTATAATAAATTAATTTTGTAGTCAAAATATTTTATTATTTATTTTCCATAAAAATAGGATTATTGTATATATGATATGATTATTAGGATTATTATGAAAGGTATTTTATTATTAGTTAAGTTAATTAGTTTAACTTAATTAATAATGGTATATATGAAAGTTATGTCAGACATGGATTCAAAACCCTAATTCTGGATTTTGAATAAGGAATGAGAATAATAATATGTTATTATTTCAGTGCTATAAAAATGTATGGTATGTGTGTAATGTTAATTTGTGGAGCAGTTATAGTAAAACAATACAAAACCCTAGCATTATTGATAAACTCTAGTACAGAAGTCAATTATGACTGTAAGATTTGTTAAGCTGTTGTGTTATGTAATTAATGACAATTATTATAGATTTAAGGTTAATTAGGTAAACCCTAATTAATATTTAGAAACCCTAATTACTAAATTAGAACCCTAATTGCTAAGTTATAAATTATTAATTTAGCAAGCTTAATGGTAATTAGTGAATTATAAAGTCTAATTTACAAGTCCTAAATGATTAAGAAATCTAATTTAATTAGGGAACCCTCATTCACATTTTTAGAAACTAAAAATTTCTATTTTAGCCCTACTTACAAAATCCTAGAAAATGAACTTATGAAATTTTAGGGTTAAATCCTATGGGTCAAACCCTAAGGGTTGGAGTGAGATGCCAAGTTTGCCACTAAAAGTAAATGCCAAATGACATAATTTCCATTCTTGCATTATTTAATAGATAACTTGTAAAGGTTGCCATAACTTTAGTTGTTGAACAAACCTAGCTTAGCCATGTCCCTATAACCCAAAAATATCAGCCACATTCACCAGCCAAATTCATTGTATCCAAATTATATATATAAATCAAGAGATAGACAAGTTCAATTATTAGTCCCATTTGTGCTCATACACCCAACAAAGCCTCTCTCTCTCTCTAACTCGCAAAAATATTAAGTATATCAGTCGTTAATCAAGTTCCTAGAACACTACAATCAGATTAGGAAGCCCAGATTCAAGAAAGATCAAAGTGAGGTATAAAAACCCTAAACTAAATCTGATCTTTAAAGTCATGTTAGATGTTTTTGTGTTTAAATATGTTGTTTATAGTGTACCTAAGTGATCTGGGTTGCTAGATAGTAGATCCATAACATTTATATGCACGAATTTGATGTTTTGAAAAATATGGAAAAACTAGAAAATATGGTCTAACAACCGAATGTCAGACCACATAGATCTTTGTACGTGTATAGTTTTGCTTGTTTAAAGGATTGTATGTGTAGTATGTCATGTAGGCTTTGATCTGGAACTTGAATCAAGTCCAGATCATGTACAGATTTCATGTTATTGATGGTCAAAGTCGGTTGACCGACCATGACCAAGTGAATCTGGAAAACCCAGATCGTGCCCAGAAACGTTTGACAAGATGTTTTTGGGCTCGAATCTTTCAGTTTTTTGTTACTTTTTTATGGATTTTGCATCTAAGTTGTAATATGTTGTTTAAACTACATGCTAATGCTTTTAGAATCTTTAAACATCAAATAGACTGGATTTAGTGGTTGGTCAAAGAAGGTCAGACAATCATGAAATCAGTTTTCTGGGTAACCCAGAAAACTGATGAACATGATCTCTAACATACTTTGACCGGCATAGATCTGCTTGTTGTGTTGTTGTTATATGTATTTTATGTAATAGATCTCTTCATTTACATGTTGGCTACAACCTGGAATCATTAGATTAACAAAACATTACATAGATTTCAAGTTGTGAAAGCCCAAAGTAGGCCAGTCGAACTGTTCTTCATTTCTAGGTAACCCAGTAATGAAAAACAGCTCTGACAGCTTGTTCAAGGCCTTAGATCTTGCTCATGTTTTATGTTTTAGTCCAGAAATTGTTAGATACTTATAGTATTACACTAGTGCTAGAACATCTGAATCTAAGTTTGCCCAGAAACATCATAGATTAAGAATTATTCATAGTCAAACATGGTCACTCGACCACTGTCCATGAATGTTCTTGGTGATCAAGAACACCTAAGGCGAAACTTACTATCGCTAAAGGCTTTAGCGACAAACTTAATAATTTTATTTATTTTAATTTCTAAAAATTATTTAAAAATAGAAAATAATTTCTGAAAATTATAAAATTAGTTTTAAAAATTATTTGAAGTTATAAAAATTAACTTTTAATAATTTGGAATATTTTTCATAAATATTAGTATTTATTTGAATATTATTGATATTTAATTTATTTAATAAATACATTAAATAAATTAATTAAAAATAATTTTATTATATTAAAAATCATGTTAAATGATAATAAGGTATTTAAAAATATTTTATGTTATAAAACATAACTTTTAATATTTTAAGGCAAATTTCATTAATTATTTAATAGTAATGATATTAGATTTATTTAATAATTATATTAAATAAATTAGTTAAAAATGATTTTAATTATATACAAATCATTTTAAATGAAAATAAATAGTTTAAAAATATTTTAAGTTATAAAATATAACTTTTAATATTTTAAGGTAAATTTCATTAATAATTTAATAATAATGATATTAGATTTATTTAATAATTATATTAAATAAATAGTTTAAAATGGTTTTATTGATTTAAAATCATTTAAAAGGATATAAATGGTTTAAAAATATTTTAAATTATTATAAATGACTTTTAATATTTTAGTGAATAATACTGAATATTTAAATATTAATTGTAATTATTTAAAAATAATTTTAAATGTTTTAAAAATCATTTAAGGGTAATATTAAGACTTTAAAAATATTTTAAGATATTATAAATAACTATAATATTTTGGCAATGGTTTCATTAATATTTTAAAATCATTTAAATATTGATGATAATAGAATTATTTAATATTTAAATCATTTAATAATGATTCCAATGTTTGAAAAATCATGATAAATTATAATAATTATTTAAAATTATTATAAGTCGTTTTGATTGATATTTAAATTGTCTAGAAAAATATTTAAGATCTGTAATTGAGTTTTATTAACAATAAACTCGATAATTACCCGATAAAGCAGTCAGTACACCAAAATGTTACCGAAATTGATCCGAACCTATATAGTTTGACTGTATAGTGTCTGTTTGTGTCCTAATAACTGATGAACGAATGTGACAATATAATTAGGTTATGTGTTGACTGTAAATAACAGTACTATCTGTTATGATATGTTATTCTAATCGATAAAATAATCTTATGAATGACAGGTCGTTGAATTAAAGATAGAACTAAGTTGTGTAAGCAGCAGATCAGACAAGTATCCTAAATCCCTGCATTACTTTATTCAACGAATATCGTAAGCAAGTATATAACCCTTTGCATTTCCTTTATGCAATGGACATGTGACGCCACCAAAATAGGTATACATCACCTATTCTGAGTCGTCAAATACATGGTACAGAATACAAATACAACCTTAAATGTACAACATGAGCTGTGAGTTTTAATACAAATATTGTCTTCTAGACAGTATTCAAACTCAAAATAAGTCCTCAATACATTTATTTTCACACTATTTCATAGAATAGTGAGGACTACTAATGCTATCATCTGGACCGTCACTCTATTCTCTGACTAGTCCCTGCTACATTCTCATTTCCTGAAGAGAACAATTAAAGTAAAAGGTCAACTAGCCCAGTAAGAAATATTATGACTAAGATAATGCAGAATAAATTATCGTTAGCCTTGAACAGTGTTAAACTTATACAATATAACAAACATCAAGTTTAACTGCAGCGGAACAAGCAATCCATTAGAAGAGTCAAGTAGAGAATAAAATCTACCATCTTCTATGATTTAAAAGGTTTTTCATCACTTTTATCACGAGACTCGACAATAAAAATCCACATCATCAAATCATCCCTACACTACAGGCCAATGATATTATTTAGTATCACGACCACGAATTATCCATGCACTACGGGCCAAAGATAATCGTATTTTCATCAACGGTCCTGATCATGCCATAAAATAATTCATCTTTGCACCCTTGGCCGAAGAGAATCTATAGCCATAATCATACCAAAAACTTTCCATCAATGCACTACGGGCCAATGAGGACTTTTTTCACATCATTTATAACATTACGGTCATGATTATACCGAATAATCTCTGGTCATAATCATACCAAGTCCATCTATGCACTACAGGCCACAGATAACTTTCAACATAATATAAGCATGAGGATGATGACAATTCAATAAAATAAGTTCAAGAATAAATTTTAAAGATTTATAAGTTAATTTATCCTGAACTCAATAACGTCTAAATTGTCAACATGATACTGCTTTGTGGAGTAAAATTCAAGAATGCTCGGAAGAATATTTTCATGAAAGATCTTTGGATGAAGCTTAAATATCCAAGATATTCTACTAATTTCATGGAGTATAGAAGCCAAAACTTTAACTAACTGAGTATAATAGAATATATGAAACTGCAAATGGATTTTTGCCTGCCATGCGGTAATCCACATAGACAGATCATTTCCACAATTTAATAAGGAATGAATACAAAGGATCATTCACCATGCATGTGGTAATCCACATAGACATGTTATTCCAACAGAATAATAAAGAATGGAATAACAGAAGAATTCACCATGCATGCAATAGACCGCACATACTGAGTTATTCCCAGCGTAATAATAAAGAATGGAACGAGTGTCATGCGAATCCGCACCGACGTGATATTCAAGCGTAATAATAAAGAATGGAAACGGTCATGCGTAATCCGCATTGCATGGGATGTTCCAACAGAATAATAAAGAATGGAATAACAATAGAATTCACCAGGCATGTGATAGACCGCACAGACATGTTATTCTAACAGAATAATAAAGAATGGAATGACAGAAGAATTTCACCATGCATGCGATAGACCGCACAGACAGGTTATTCCCAACAGGATAATAAAGAATAGAACCAGATCATGCGTAATCCACACAGACAGGATGTTCCAATAGAATAATAAAGAATGGAATAACAACAGAATTCACCAGGCATGCGATAGACCGCACAGACAGGTTATTCCAACAGAATAATAAAGAATGGAAGGATAGAAGAATTTCACCATGTATGCGGTACTTCGCATAGATAGGTTATTCCAACATAATAATAAAAAATGGAATAACAACCCTTACGAGTATTGAAAGAAAATAACTCTCTTCATGAATACTAAAGAATAATACTCCTTAACTTAAAAAGAAGAGTATTCTGACGGGTAGGGCGGGGATATACTTGAAGAAAACTTATAATGTTTTCTACGCTCAAAGCTTCTTAAAACTCTAAAGAAATACGCTCAAGATTATATAAGAAGAATTCTCTAAATTTCTGGTGTGTTTTCAATTCTAACTAAGCATCCTATTTATAGGAGAATAAAAAAGATACTATACAATAAAATATAATATATTCTATTTATAAAATATATATATTTATATATTTAATTTAAAATCTAATAAAACAAATAACTTTATAAAAGTATTATGTTTTATATAAAAAGATTTTACTATGCAAATATTATGCAGAACTATGCATAATAAAATATAATATATTCTATTTATAATCTAATAAAACAAATAACTTTATAAAAGTATTCTATTTAATATAAAAAAATTTACTATACAAACACTACGCAGTACCTTTATGCAAACACTATGCATAATAAAATATATTATATTCTATTTATAATCAAATAAAACAAAACTTTATAAAAGTATTCTATTTTATATAAAAAGTTTTTGTTTTATTACATTTATAATAATAATAATAAAACAAAATTCATCATCGTTATTATAATTCACACTATTAATCGACTGTGTCGTTCAGGGAAAGAGGGGCTTTCAATAAGGATTTTCTCCTATCATGGCAATTGATTAGGTGACCAAACCTCTCCTTGACACGAACTTCTGAGACATCGTTAATATTGCAAATAATAATATTAATAACTTTGTTATGAGACTCCGAATTTTATGAAATGAAAGTATTTAATTTTCTTATAATTATTCTATTTAGTAAATTGTTAAATTGATAAAAGGTTAAAGTTAAGGGTGATATGTGAAAAATTTTCAAAGTATGCAAGTTGTTATAAAATATTAGTTTGGTCGGGAAATATTTTTTTTGTCGGGGAATATCCGTAGGATGGCACAATCATTGGTGGACTCCACAACGGAAGTATTGTCGTAGTAAGAAAATGACAGAATTATCTTTTTATAAAAATAACAGCGAAAGTGTTACTGTAAGACCCCGGATTTTTATAATTATTATTCTATTTAGTAAATGGTTAAATTGATAAAAGGTTAAAGTTAAGGGTGATATTTGAAAAATTTTCAAATTAAGTAAGTTGTCATAGAATTATCTTTTATTAAAAATAACGGTGAAAGTGTTACCACTAAAACTGTTGAACTACCCGGTAGTAAAAGTACAGTAATACGCGTGGTTGCATAGTAGCACACGATATTGATTATTGATGCTTACGTGAAAAGTCACTCAGTTATACTCAATTATTGCTACAATAATTGATGCATCTTATCTCTCATATTATTGATTCAATTGTTGTCACAGTATCATCTGCATAATATGTTATATTATTAAATCAATAATTTTGACAACAAAGTTATTAATATTATTATTTATAATATTGACAATGTCTAGAAGTTCTGTCAAGGAGAAGTTTGGTCACCTAATTGCACGCCAATAAGGAGACATCCTTATCGGAAAAGCCCCCTCTTTCCTAGGAACGACCTGGTTGTTAAATATTGTCAGTTATAATATTAATGATGAATGTTATTAAAAATCAAATTTGAGTTCGGAGTTGAATTTGGAGACACGGACGTGATATTTGAGTCCGGAACGATGAAATTAGTAAAAATAGACTATAAACACAAAATTTTTCGAGGTTGACTTTTTTGGAAAAAGTAAAATTTCAAAATTTCAAAAATAATTTTTTTGATAAAAATAGTTCCATTGTGTTGGGATTATTAGTGTTAGTGGAAATCGACATTTATTTCGATAATAATTGATGTCTAGAAGTTATATTAACCAATCGGATAATTAACCGGATAAATGAGCAATTAATTGCTATTGATTCACATGATTATAACTATTTGTTCACATGTGTGTACTATTGATTCACATTCATTTACTATTAGGAGAGTTGGTGTAACATTGATAATACTTGCATGACTAAGTTAAAAATGGAGGTATAGATGGAGGTACTATACTGTAATTCGTATTTTCACATGATTATAACTATTGATTCACATGATTATAACTATTGATTCACATGATTGAACTATTGATTCACATTATTTACTATTAGGGGAGGTGGTGCAAGTTTGATAATACTTGCAGGACTAAATTAAAAATGAAAGAAAAGTTGAAGGTGGTGTACTGTAATATTTCAAGCCCCAAAGCGTGCAATTATCAAAACTATATTTTCCTATAAATAAGCTCATTTCTTCCTTCATTTTTTAGAGAAATTATAGAGAGAAGAAGAAGAGAGTCTTTACCTCACTATTCTAATATCCGGTTTCTTTAAGGTAAGGGGTATTATTTCAAGTATTCATGAAGAGAGCTATTGTTAATTATCAAAACATGGTATTCTTTATTTAGAGAAATTATGTATGCGGATTCTGTGACAGAAGAAGCTCATTCTTTATTATTATTTCATTCTTTATTTCATTGGAATATCTCAGTATAAGAATGACTTATTATTAATGAAATTTAATTCATTTTGAAATAGTAAAATTTGATTAATGTGGATAGTTATGAGTAAAATACATAAATATTTCAAAATAAGCAAGTGGTTATAAAATATATTATTCGGGGAATATTAAATGCAACCCAGTAGACCTATTGGAAAGCGATTGGATGAAAAAGCGACAAATATAATGTGGCGCCCCAAAATAGGTATACATCACCCATTACGAGTTGTCAATACATGAGATTTGAAACAACTACAACTTTATTATTACATGTAAAAGCTGTGAGTTTGAATACAAATATTATCTTCTAGACAATATCTATACTCAAATAAATCCTCATCACATTTATTGATACATTATTTTACAAAAATGGTGAGGACTACTAAACAACTCTCTCTAGAACTTTCATTCCATACCCAGGCTTTCATTCCGTACTTTATATTATATAGCCTCACGAGAAGAAAAATGGAACAAAAAGGAAAAGGGTGAGCTCAACTAGCCCGATAAAAAGAATATTATGACTAAGATAATATACAACAAATTATCGTTAGTCTTGACGGGGAAAAATCTAATAGAATCTGATAGGCAACAAATTTTAAATCAATATTTATGGTGAAATAATAATTCATTAGAAGAGTTAAGTAGAGAATACAAACTACTATCTTACATGTATGAATTTAAAAGTTCATCGTCTATCTTTTATCACTGTAACATCAATCGATATATATCGGAATCAAATATTCATCTTTTGCACTCTGAGGCAAAGATATTCATCGATTAAGTCGTGTTCATCTAAACACTGTTCATCTTTGCACTACGGCCAAAAAGATATTCTTCATAAATCATTCATCTTTGCCTCTGGGCCGAAGATATTCCATAATATCATCATTTAAAAGGTGAAGATGATGAAAAATATTTTAAAAAAAGCGAATCCGGTGAAACAAAATGATGAGGATTAAGGATTAAGGATTAGTACTTTGTTTTATATCACGTCCAAAATACCTCAAAAATAATCATAGTGGTGTAAAATTGAGAATGATCAAAACATGGATACAATCAAAGCTAGTATCCGAATAGATATTTTAGACGAAAAGAAAAAATTTAATTTTTCGATGAATAGATGAATTAGTGATATTCGTGAATATAGAAGTATCGTGAATAGTATCGTGAATAGTCTATAGTATCGTGAATAGTAACTCAGACACCAAAAGTTCCAAATTTGATAAAAACTTGGATCAATATTTCAACATAATGATATTGAAGAAATAATATCATTCTGAAAAAAAAATAATATCCCTTACCTCGAAAAGGCGGTACTTCTAGTTTGAAACAGGATATAGGTTATGACTTGAACTTGCATAGTATAGCAATACTCAAAGTATACTCAAAATACTCACAAGAATACGCTCGATAATATAGAGAGAAAACTTGATTTACGGTGTGATTTTCAATTCTAACCTAAGCACCTATTTATAGGAAATTGCTTAGAACACAAAGCGAGAAAATTTAATATAATAATATTATATATATACAAATTTCTACTACACACTTAGCATCTGAAATCAACAATCTTAACACATGTTAAATGAGTCCCAACAATAATAAAAACGTTTTGTAATTAAAAATATTTTAAACTTCAAAAATTAATTATTTGAACTTGAACTTGATAATTCATAATAAATAGCCCTTTTATCGGAAAATTTGAATCTCGCGAATTTTTATAGGAAATTCAATTCTCTACAACTTTGCGGAAGAAAGTTTTCCAAATTCCAAACAAAATTGATAAAGAAATCCACAAGCGAGGCGATTTATAATCAAATTTGATCGATAAATGGGGTCCACCAACATGTTTAACATGTTTTAAACATTTATTGCAACAAAAATACTCTTCCTCCTCGTATACTCATATATCCCACATTCGTTGTAAAAATATCACCATTATTATATTATTAAAATATAATAATACATTTAAATGAATTATCTTATCGAGAAAAAGATAAAATTTTAATTTTCAACAATTGTCACATTAAAATTTTCTCCATCTATATCCACATAAAATCAATATTTTTCCTCATCATATGAATCAATAATTAATTATTCACAAATAATATTACGAGAATCACAATATTGTGACGAGGCGGTTCAGGGAAGAGGGGCTTTCGATAAAATTTCTCCTTCTTTGGCTTGATTAGGTGACAAACCTCTCCTTAGGCAGAACTTTCTAGACATTGCCAATAATGTTATCTAATAATATTATTAGGATAATATGAATTATTGCATCGATAATGAAAAATATTGTGTAATGACAATTATTGAAACAACAACAATATAAAATATCAGCTTGACAATTATTAAATCGATAAAATCTTTGAGCGATAATTACTGTAACCATTATTAAGTAGTGCCTTCTTACGTAAGAATCAATAATTGGTGCAATCTGGTGGTATCTTCTTGTGTTTTAACCAAAGTATTTTAACGGTATTAGCTTGATAACAACTTCTGTAGTTTTTTTTAAACCACTTATATTTGTCGTTTTCTTCATCGATCGCTTTTCAGTTATGGGGCCCACAAAAATGCTGCTTAGAGTAAATGCGAATATTCAAGCGGCAATGAGAATATTCCACGACCAAACGAATATTTCCGACAACAATGAATATTTTATAACCACTTGCTTATTTTGAAATATTTGCGTATTTTACCCATAACTATTCACATTAATCAAATCAACCCTTACTATTTCAAAATAATAAATAGAAAATTAAATTTCATTAATAATAAGTTGGGGTCTTACTGACCTCCCCTCCTTATGAAATTTCGTCCTCGAAATTGACGTCACGTACTGGTGTTTTTGAAAAGGTGAGGATACCTCGCTTTCATTTCGTTTCAATTCCCGGTCATTTCCTCTATAGCATGATTCCTCCACAAAACTTTAACTTGTGGTATGACCTTTCTTGGCGTGGGACATGCTCCTTCTATCCAAGATCTTGGCGGTACCTCCTCATACGTTAAGTCTTGGCTATCTCGTCGGTTCTAACTTCTATAGCGTGGTTGGGTCTTTCACATATTTCTGAAATGCGGATATATGAAACACATTATGAACACGAGACATACTCGGAGGTAGCGAGTACATAGGCTACATTTCCTACTCGGTCGAGAATTTGAAATGGACCGATAAATCGTGGATTGAGCTTTCTCTCTCTTCCCAAATCTTGTAACTCCCTTCCATGGAGCGACTTCATGACAATACATGATCCCTATACTAAATTCCCGTCCTTTCGATGAAGATCCGCATAACTCTTTTGTCGATCTTGTCTTGGTTTGTATCGTTGTCGAATCATTTGGATCTTTTCGGTAGTCATACGTCTTAACTTTCGGGTCCCAACAATGTTGCTTCACCCACCTCATCCCAACATATTGGAAGCGACACTTTTCGTCCATATAATGCTTGAATGGAGCCACACTATACTTGCACGATAAGCTTTGTTGTTGTAGGAGAATTCACCGATGGTAAATACTTATCCCAAGCGCCCTTGAAGTCTAGGACACGAGTCTTAATAGATCTTCAAGAGTTTGAATAGTCCTCTCACGATTGTTCGTCCTGGTTTGGGGATGGTATGCGAACTAAATCATAAATCCGTGCTTCATAGCTTTTTGCTGAAGCTAACCCAAAATCTTGAAGTGAATCTTGGGTCACGATCCGAAACTATGGATCTTGGCATGCCATACTGACCTCACAATCTCATTCACGTACATACTAGCAAGGCGTTCGAGGAATAAGTCTCCGTATGTCGGCAAGAAATGAAGCGGACTTGGTTAATCTATCAACAATAACCCAAATAGCATTGATGCCTTGAGAAAGCGTAGGAAGACCCATGTGAAATCCATGGTAATGTGTTCCCACTTCCATTTCGGAATCTCAAGTGGTTGCTGACGGACCCTTAGGTACTAGATGCTCGCCTTTACGTTGACAAGTTAAACACATTGAGATAAACTTTGCAATCTCTCTCTTCGTATTGTTCCACCAAAATGTATGTGAAGATCACGATACATTTTAGTACTTCGAGGATGGATTGCAAATGGTGTGTATTGTGTGCCTCCATCATAATCTTGTACTTCAAATCAGTCGTTAGGGACCTGAAAGTGCAGAGTGGACTCGAAGTATTCCTTCTTCATCGATTCTCGCTTAGGAATAGCTCCTTCTTGTACTTTCTTCTTCATACGCATCATTTCAAGATTCGGTGGCTTGAGCGACCTTAACTTTTTCTATTAAAGTTGGCTCTGTCGTATACTTGACATCATCGCACTCATTCCGCATATGATCTTCTACTCGGCGCGTCGGCTACCACGTTTCGCTTTTCGAGGATGGTATTGAATAGTGTGGTCGTAGTCTTTCAATAGCTCGAGCAGCGTCATTGCCGCGTGTTGAGTTCTTTTGAGTGAAGAAATATTTAAGGCTTTTATGGTGCGAATATATCTCCACTTTCTCCCCATATAGATAGTGCCTCCATATCTTTAAGCGCAGCTTATTCTTTGCATGACTCTAGATCATGGTAGGATAATTCCTCTCATACTCTTTAAGTTGTCATGAGGCGTAGGCTATGACTTTCCCGTTGCATGAGAACACATCCTAACCCTTTGCACGAAGCATCATTTGTAGATAACAAATCCATCGAACGGATGGTATTGTTAGAACAGTCTTGAAATAAGTCTCCTCTTAAGCTCTTGGAAACTCTTCTCGCATTCTTTGCTCCAAGCGAATTTTGTATCCTTAGAGTTATTTGGGTTAATGGAGTAGCGATTCGAGAAAACCCTTCCACGAATCTCGATAATAACCATTAGACCCGAAAAGCTCGTACTTGATCGCAAACTTGGTTGCTCCCAACTTTGTATTGCTTTGATCTTGGCGGGTCAGCGGATACTCCATGTTTTTGACACCGCGTGCCCAAGAAATGCTACTTCCTCGAGCGAACTCGCATTTCTTCAATTTGGCATATAGTTTGTTTTCACGAAGCCTTTGGAGTACCGACTTCAAATGGTGCTCATGATCTTCACGACTTTTGGAATATATGAGGATGTCATGATAAAACAACAACAAATTGATCAAATATTCCTTGAATACTCGGTTCATCATATCCATGAAAGCGCGAGGAGCATTAGTCAATCGAAAGACATGACTAAGAATTCATAATGCCCGTCTAGGAGTTTAAAAGCGGTCTTTGGAATATCCTCGGTTCTAATCTTGGTGATGATATCGAGCGAAGATCGATTTTGAAAAGAATTGTGCCCCTTACAATTTGGTCAAACAAGTCATCAATCGAGGTAGAGGATACCTATTCTTGATGGTGACATGGTTGATTCAGATAGTCGTCTGAAAGTCGCATACTCCGTCTTTCTTCTTTCTGAATAAAGCAGGAGCACCCCGAGGAGATGTCTTAGGGGCGAATGAAGCCGATGTCCAACAATTCTGTAGTTGGACCTTTAACTCTGAAGTTCAATAGGAGCCATTCGATATGGGGTTTTAGAAATGGGCTTTGTGCCGGGTTCAAGATCAATAAAGAATTCAACTTCACGTTACGGGGGTAGGCCAGGGAAGTTCTTGAAATCGTCGGGAAAGTCGATAACAACGGGAATATTATTCAAATTTGGCGTGTCTTTATTCAAATCCATAACATGGGCTAAGAAAGCTTGACATCCGTTTTTTGATAAGCGAATAGCTTTATGATTAGATATAGCGGTGATTGATTTTAATGGTTTAGTTGCTTGAATTAAATCTACAACGAGGTTGGTTAGGAATATGAAAACTAATGACCTTACGAAAACAATCAATTTTGGCATGATGAGTAGTTAACGATCGATCCTAAAATCACATCAAAAGCAAGTATCTTTAAAGAGAAAAGGTCAGACGAGGTAAGGTGATGGTGCCAACTTGAATCAAACAAGATTTATAAGCAGTGGATGTGATGAAAGTTTCTCTAGCGGAGTTTCCACGAGATAGGTGAAAGTCTAATTTCTCGGTCGAGTTTAAGCGTTGAGCACATGCGGAGAGATAAATGAATGGGTATGCCGGTATCAAGTAAGGTATAAACTTACATGAGAATTTATAAATAGCTTACCGTGATCACCTCGTTTGGGTTCCTCGCATTTTGACCGATCTGACAAAGCGCTCTTCCGGGAATCGTTGACTTTGACTTTTACGGGGACGATCTTTTGAGTCACCATCCCCATTGAACTAGGTTTTATTCTGCGTCTGATCTCGGCGATATGTCCTTCCTTTCCACAATTATAGCATACCTTGAAGCTGTTGTGGGCGGTTTGGTGATATATCCCTCTTTTCGCATTTGTAGCATATAATGGGTGGTCGTTCTCCTCCCTTAGAACCGATTCTTCTTGGCCTTTATCGTCTTCACATAGTCGTTGTTAAATCTCCTCTTTTAAAATCTCCTCGACTCGCTTCTTCTATTTTCATGGCCATGATTACCACGGAGTGGTTACCATTTTTTGTCCGTCTGTTTCTTTCTCATTTGGTTATCATTATTACATTATTTGCTATCTACAGTGCGATCTGGTTATGGTCCCTCGGTTGAACATACTCGTTATCTCGCTCTAACAATTGAGCCACATTAACAACATCTGAATAGAGAGAAAATTTATGAGAAATGAGATATTTGCGTATCTGGGGTTTCAAACCTCTCGAGAAACATCCGCGTCATCGTTCCTCATTCTCCACCGAATGAGGTCTGAACTGGATAACTCTGCAAACTTTGCCTCGTCTTTGAGACACCGTCGTGTTGTTTTGTTCTAATCGATGAACTCCACTTCCTTCATATAGATGAACACTTTCGGAAAGTATTTGTCATTAAATAGTTCTGAAAGCGTCTCCCGAGACATCTTTGAGTCTTAATTTGGATGGAGTGCGCTTCCTGAGACTCCCACCGGTGATGCGCCTCGCCCACGGAACATAAAGGTGGCGAATGGAACCTTCTGTTCCTCCGTGCATCCCAAGACATCGAATATCTTGGTAATTTGCTTGACCCGTGTTTACGCCGTGATCGGATCGGCTTTCCCTTAAATTACGGTGGTCCCTGACTCTTTGAAGCTTGCTTGTTTGTGACAACTGAGTGAATTGCTATCATTTCCTCTGTATTTTGAACACGAGTCTCCCTAAATGCGATTTTGCATGAGCTGCAAAAGCTTCTAAACATCCCTCGTTCATCATCGCTTTCGGTGGTGTTGTTCGCGGGAGGAACATTGCCCGACTGTTGCACGTTCTCCTCGTTGGTGAGTCTGAGCGTCTCCACGGTCTCATTTCCATTGTTAATATTCTCGGTCGACATTCTCAAATCTTGTCGTAAAACAAGGGTTAATTAAAGAAATCAATATATCACATAATATCCTTATATCTTGACCGACTAACAAATAAGCTTAGGTAGGACACACTTTAGCGAAGGATTTACTCGTCTCTCCCCTCTAATTCTATTCCCGATCTCGCTTGGAGATCGTATCCTAAGCTACGATACCATTTGTGGCGCCCCCAAAATAGGTATACATCACCCATTACGAGTTGTCGATACGTAGTGCGAAACAACTACAACTTTATTATTACAACGATAAAAGCTGTGAGTTTGAATACAAATATTATCTTACAGACAATATCTATACTCAAATAAATCCTCATCACATTTATTGATACATTATTTTACAAAAATGGTGAGGACTACTAAACAACTCTCTCTAGAACTTTCATTCCATACCCCAGGCTAACGTACTTCATTTATATTCTCGCCTCACGAGAAGAAAAATGGAACAAAAAGGAAAAGGGTGAGCTCAACTAGCCCGATAAAGAATATTATGACTAAGATAATATCTGACAAATTATCGTTAGTCTTGACGAGGAAAAAAAATCTAATAGAATCTGATAGGCATGACAAATTTTAAATCAATATTACATGGTGAAATAATAATTCATTAGAAGAGTTAAGTAGAGAATGCAAACTACTATCTTACATGTATGAATTTAAAAGTTCATCGTCTATCTTTTATCCTGTAACATCAATCGATATATATACGGAATCAAATATTCATCTTTTTACTCTGGGCGAAGATATTCATCGATTAAGTCGTGTTCATCTAAACACTTTTGTTCATCTTTGCTACTCTGGGCCGAAAGATATTCTTGAAATCATTCATCTTTGCCTTCTGGGCCGAAGATATTCCATAATATCATCATTTAAGGCGAAGATGATGAAAAATATTTTTAAAAAAGCGAATCGGTGAAACAAAATGCGAGGATTAAGGATTAAGGATTAGTACTTTGTTTTATCCACGTCAAAAATACCTCAAAAATAATCGCGGTGGTGTAAAATTGAGAATGATCAAAACATGGATCTGATCAAAGCTAGTATCCGAATAGATATTTTGAGACGAAAAGAAAATTTTCATTTTTAGATGAATAGTTAGTGTATTAGTGAATAAGTATGCAGTATCGTGAATAGTGCCGTATATCGTGAATAGTAACTCAGACACCAAAAGTTCCAAATTTGATAAAAACTTGGATCGATATTTCAACATAATGATATTGAAGAAATAATATCATTCTGAAAAAAATAATATCCCTTACCTCGAAAAAAGCGAGTCTTCTAGTTGAAACAGGATATAGGTTATGACTTGAACTTGCTTAGTATAGCAATACTCAAAGTATACTCAAAATACTCACAAGAATAAACTCGATAATATAGAGAGAAAACTTGATTTACGGTGTGATTTTCAATTCTAACCTAAGCACCTATTTATAGGAAATTGCTTAGAAACAAAGAAAAGAAAATTTAATATAATAATATATATATATATTACAAATTCTCTCGCACACTTAGCATCTGAAATCAGCAATCTTAACACATATTAAATGAGTCCCAACAATGTAAAAAACGTTTTTGTAATTAAAAATATTTTAAACTTCAAAAATTAATTATTTGAACTTTTGAACTTGATAATTCATAATAAATAGCCCTTTTATCGAGAAAATTTGAATCTACTTGAGTTTTTATAGGAAATTCAATTCTCTACAACTTTGCGAGAAGAAAGTTTTTCCAAATTCCAAGCGAAATTGGCCAAGAAATCCACAAGCAGGCGATTTTACTGAAATTTATAATCAAATTTCGATTCGATAAATGGGGTCCCGCAGAGCATGTTTAACATGTTTTAAACATTTATTGCAACAAAATATCTCTTCCTCCTCGTATACTCATATATCCCACATTTCGTTGTAAAAATATCACCATTATTATATTATTAAAATATAATAATACATTTAAATAATTATCTTATCGAGAAAAAGATAAAATTTCAATTTTCAACAATTGTCACATTAAAATTTTCTCCATCTATATCCACATAAAATCAATATTTTCCTCATCATATGAATCGATAATTAATTATTCACAAATAATATTACTGAGAATCTGATATTGTGACGACGAGGCGGTTTCAGGAAGAGGGGCTTTCGATAAAATTTCTCTTCTTGGTGGCCTTGATTAGGTGACCAAACCTCTCCTTAAGCAGAACTTTCTAGACATTGCCCGATAATGTTATCTAATAATATTATTAGGATAATATGAATTATTGCATCGATAATGAAAAATCTTGTGTAATGTGATTATTGAAACAACAATGATATAAAATATCAATATGACAATTATTAAATCGATAAAATCTTTGAGCGGTAATACTTTGTAACCATTATTAAGTAGTGCCTTCTTACGTAAGAATCGATAATTGGTGCAATCTGGTGTCTTCTTGTGTTTTAACCCAAGAGTATTTTAACGGTATTACTTGATAACAACTTCTGTAGTTATTTTTAAACAACTTATATTTGTCGTTTTCTTCATCGATCGCTTTTTAGTTATGGGGCCCACAAAAATTTGCTTGGCGTAAATGCGAATATTCCCAGAAGCAATGAGAATATTCCACGACGAAGCGAATATTCAACAATGATGAATATTTTATAACCACTTGCTTATTTTGAAATATTTGCGTATTTTACCCATAACTATTCACATTAATCAAATCAACCCTTACTATTTCAAAATAATAAATAGAAAATTAAATTTCATTAATAATAAGTTGGGGTCTTAGAAAGTGGATTTAAATTTCGGATATTTTATATCCGATTAGAATTGGGCAATTATTGATTGATTATTATATTAATATTGCTAGGTTTTTCCATGAAATTATTAATACTGGGAGCTATTTATGATTAATATTCACTGCGTTGAATAATTTATTTTATTTTATTGAGAAATGAAAATTAAATATTTATCTTTTTTTCGATAAAATAATTCATTAAATATATTACAATAATTTTAAAATTCAATATTATGGAATGTGTATTATTTTTGTTACCAAAATTATTTTAAAGCTTATTGATATGCGGTAATTCTTATCCGAAAGTACGATAAAAATTTGATTGATCAATGATTTATAAATAGAAAATTTATTTTATAAATGAGATTATAAAATATTATGAATTCGATGTTATGATAGTAAATTTGGAATCTATTTAAAATGACAAAAACGTTTGTGAGATATGTTAGATTTTAGAAATAAAGAGCAATTAGGAATGTAATATAATTATATTTTAATAAATTTTTAATTTTCGTTAAATAGGATATTCTTTAAAAATGATTATATTTTAATCAATCCTGGAACGTAAAATTATATGATATTATTAATATCATTATGGTATTATGAACTATTAATTTGGAACTTTTAAATGTGAATTCTATTTCTTATCCCAATAATATATTTGTCTGACTATTAAATAAAATGAGTCCAAAATATTTATATATGACATACTAGCTTTGATTGTATCCATGTTTTGATATTCTTGAATTTTACACCAATATGATTATATTTGAGGTATTTTGGACATGGATAAAACAAATACGAATCCTTAATCCTTAATCCTTGTAATTTTGTTTCCTTTGGATTAGTAACAAAATATTTTTCATCATCCTAATTCTTAAATGATGATATTATTGAATATCTTTGGCTTATAGTGTAAGATGAATGATTTTGATGAATATCTTTTTAGTAGTAATAAGATGAGCAGTGTTTAGATGAACATGATTAATGATGAATAATTTGTATAGTGTAAATGAATATTTGATTCGTAGATATATATTGATTGATATTCACGGGATAAAAGATAGGCGATGAACTTTTAAATTCATACATAGAAGATAGTAGTTTGCATTTTCTTAACTCTTCTAATGAATTATTATTTCGACTGCAGTATTGATTTAAACTTGTTGTCTATTGTATTCATAGATTTTTCCTGTTGAAGACTAACGATAATTTGTTGTATATTATCTTAGTGATATTCTTTCTTTGGGCTATTAGCTCACCCTGTTTCCTTATGTTCCATTATTCTTCTGTTGTGAGGAGGAGAATATTAGTATTGTAGTCAGGGGTATGGAATGAAGGTTTAGAGAGAGTTGTTTTAGTCCTCACCATTTTTGTAAAATAATGTATCAATAAATGTGATGAGGGATTTATTTGAGTATAGATATTGTAAGAAGATAATATTTGTATTCAAACTCACGATTTATTGTTGTAATAATAAAGTTGTAGTTATTTACATGCATGTATTGACAACTCAGAATGGGTGATATATACATTGTGCGGCCGCTGTGACACTGGTTCCATTCTTTATTATTACTGTTGGAATATCACATCTGTCTAGCGGATGTGACATTGGTTCCATTCTTTATATTACATTGGGAATAACCATTTTATCTATCGCATGCATGGTGAATTCTTGATTATTCCATTCTTTATTATTCTATTGGAATAACCTATCTATGTGGATTACCACATGCATGGTGAATGATCCCTTTGTATTCATTCCTTATTAAATTGTGGAAATGATCTATCTCGTTGATTCTGCATGGTGGTGAAAATCCATTTGCGAGTTTCATAATTTTACGACCCTCAAAAGTGCTGGAAAAATTTGAAATGATAATTTGATGAGTTCTCTAGATTGTATCCAAAATGGCGATTTTGGATGTATAGATTAGGAGTTATGAATTTTATGGGAAAATGCTATTTTAAAAAGTAAACCCTTATAACTCCTTGTGGTTAACTCCAAAATTGGTGAAATTTTTATTAGGAGTACATGTATATAATGATATATACACATAAATTTGAATCCTTGGACAAAAGTACAATTTATGATAAATGTCTAAATATTCGGCGTGATTTTGGCCGTATGAAAAATAGTAAATGAATTTTAAAATTTAGAGAAAAATATATATTCAATATGGGACTATATTACGCTAATTCCTAGAAAAGAAATATTTTTGGGGTGATTTGGTATTTTTCATGAAAATGAAATAGTTATGAGTAAATGAATTAAATATGTTATGTGAAGTAACAAAATTGGAAAATAGGATTTTTATGGCTTGGGAATCCTATATAGGGTATATCTGATTTTGATGAGGATTTGATCATTGGTGATGAAATCTTATGAGAATAGCATTTTGAATGATTAAATGCATTATTGGTAAAGTATAAACAATTGTAATAAATTGTTTATAAGTTTAAGTAATTAAAATATTGTTATAATATTAATAATATTAGAGTATGAGTTTATTAAGCGATTGATAATATTTGGATAAATTTAAAGTCTTTAATATTTATCCTTATTTTTATTTTGATTAATGCTTATATCATTGTCGACATCCTCATACTTATATTGTGATAAAAAGTAAATCTTTGAAACTACGTGCAAAGATGGTACATTGATTATTAGTTTTCTGATTTGTATATCTTTGGCTTACGTGCGAAGATGGGTGTTGATTATTAGTTTTGATTTGTATATCTTTGGCTTACGTTCAAAGATAAACTATTGATTGATGAGTATCTTTGTCTTATGTGTATAGATGAACTATTTATTGGTATGATTATGACCGAGGATCATTCGGTATAATCATAACTTTGTAATATTATAGATGATGTGGTAAAAGTCCTCATTTGGCGTAGTGCATTGATGGGCCGATTATTGGTATGATTATGACCGAGGATCATTACATATAATCATAACTTAGTAATGTTATAGATGATGTGGTAAAGTCTTCATTGGCGTAGTGCATTAATGGGCGATTATTGGTATGATTATAACGAGGATTATTCGGTATAATCATGACCTTTGATGATTACATGAATATCCTTGGTCGTAGTAGTGCGGGATGATTTGATGATGTGGATTAATTATTGGTGAGTCTCAATGATAACATATTGATAATACACTTTTAATTCGTAGAAGATAGTAGATATCATGCTCTCTTGACTTTTCTATGCTCTGATTGTATGTCTTTGGCTTGTAGAACAAAGATGAATTGTTGATGAATATCTTTGGCTAGTAGTGCGATGATAAATTTATTAGTATGATTATGAACAAGAATTGTGATTTGGTGTAACCATGATTTTTGATGTTTGGTGAAGATAGGCGATGAAAATTATCTTAAATCCTAGGTGCGAAGAATTTAGAACCACAATTATGATTATAAGTTATTAAATATGATTGTGGGCGAGGCTGATTGATTGATATTACGAGGGGATAAAACATTGTTGGTGGAATTTTAACATGGAGAAGATAATAGACCTTATAAGTACTATTTGACTCTTTAATGGATTGCTCGTTCACTTTATGACTATGGTTGAAAAGTTTTATCATCTACCGTATGTTCTAAATCTATGATTTATTATTGATGAAAGCTATTGATAATTTAATTATCTTTAGTCATGATATTCTTTCTTTGGGCTAGAATTATGCTCACCCTTTTTGCTTTCACAATTCCTTTCGGGTAATAAAGGTGTATTTGGGTGAACACTCGAAATTTTACTGCGCTCTATTACTAACATTGCGGGAGGGTAGATTTGTCTTTTGGAGATAACCACGGAAGGCGACTTACATCCATTACAGGTACTACTACACAGGAAGTTCATTTCCAACCGAACACAAAGCAGAACATCATATCAAACCGGAACACCTTTGCAGAATGTCGTTTCAATCTCGGAGATAACCGAGATATGCGAGATCAAAAATGGCAAGCAACACACGAGAGAGGGCGATTACTGTCTCGCAGCGATATCTTTGCGGCGCTTCGTTCCGATCCCAAAGATAACATTGGGAGTAGCAACCTATCATGGTGATAACCCCGAAGATGACATTGCGATTAAGGCGATAACCCGAAATGCTTGCTTCAAACATATGCAATCGGCTTGACCCGAGACATCTGCCGAGGAACACACACCTCGAGACCCAGAGTTAACAGCGGGCGAAATGAGAACACCCACGGATGGCGGTGAGACATCAAACAAGCGGCGGTCAATCTCGGATGTAACCACGAGCGGCGTCGCTTTTCCGCTTAAGCCGGCGATAACCTCGATGAGAGTCTTACGTCATCTTACCATCTCATCAAGATGATATCGCGGCATACCAACAAGTAGTCAATCTCGGTTGTAACCACGAGCGGCGTCTACTTTCAGCTCAAGCGGCGATAACCCGGCGAGTCGAACATCATCTTGTTCGCCCGACAATGGCACGTCGTCTCAACACTTCATACATCATACATCCAATGATGTCCCCAAGAAGCAGAGGATTGACAATCCGGTGACTATTCGATGTGTGATACTTTGGATAGAATTTGAAGCTTGAAGACCGTGGGCATAGACCCTCTTCGACCCGTCTGACCTCTAATCCATATCGTTTGTGTAACTCTCGACCTGGGCGGTCGAAGAAGGTCGGATATACCTCGTTGGATGCTCGGATTGAAGTTACGCAAGTTCGGCGGACATTATAGTGCATGAGTGCACGTACTACGAGAGGATGGGACCCGCGAGGCTCGAATACATCACGACCAATCGCGCGGCGGTACAAGCTGCGGTACTGCAGTCTACTGCTAGCTGTTGCCAGTGAGTGTACTAATGACCGTCAAATCTATATATACAAGCCTTGGGGTGAGCCATTTGAGAAGAAGATGGAGGGAAAAAGACGAGGAAGCCCTGTCCATTTTACTCTGCATACAAATCTTTTGAGTGTTTTCTCACTTTTAAACACTAGTTAGCTCACATATAGCTATCTTTTATCCAAATGGAAATTTGAGTGATTATCCATTTAAAAGTCGTAGAAGTCTACTTTGGCGTACTTGTAAGCCTTCTTATATTCTATAAAGCCTTCTTCTCATATTAGCACACACTGTTGTACACGTTGAGAGTCGTGTGAGTGTGTTTGCCCGGACTTCGGTCCGTGGTTTTCATCTGTCTGTATATATATACTTATATATGTATATATTTCATATATGGACTAACATTATCGAGTTATGCCTCGATTGAGCCTGAACTTGATGCGGAGGCGTTTAATTGCTTTTATATATATATATACTTATATATATATGAGCGTGGTGGAGACTACATGCGATGAGCACAGATTTTATATACGATGCGTTTAATTTCTTATATATATATATATATATATATATATATATATATATATATATATATTTATATATAATTGTTATAGGATATATCTAATGAGCTGGATTTACATCCGATCGTTTAATATATATATATATATATATATATATATAAATAATTCTTTGCATCGGACATATCAGATGAGCACAGATTCACATCGATTGTGTTTTCTTTTATATATATATATATATATATATATATATATATATATATATATATATATATTTCTGACTTTATATATATATATAGCGCTACTGCTTTCCATATAAATTACGATGTCATCATGTGAACTAGGAATCATACGATCACGAGTTGAATTCTTGAATCTAGATTTGGTTCCCATGATGGACATTTTTAGTTGTAAGCGACACATACATTATTTTATAATGTGCGAATTTCCTTGGATGGGTATCATGCCTATGAGGAGTTAAACCTTTCTTTATATATTATTTTCTCGAGAATGCTTCACATCTCGAAAATAAAAGCAAACTAGTCGAACATTTAGAAATAAAATGGAAGTATGAAAATGTCTCAATTCTTATTGAACACAGGGTTTGAAAAACCTCTTTTATAAAACTTCATTGATATATCTTGGTTAAAACTAAATTTTTCTATAAAATTCAAACCTTGTGTGTATATAAGTTGAACGAAGCCTCACCTTTACTTTCAAATAATTGCACATTGATCACACACACACACAAACACACACATTCATATAACAATTTCTTTGAAGAGTGGCGGTCGTGGTAGTGGTAACACGGATGTCGAGAGTGCCTAACACTTTCCCTCGCATAATCAAGCCCCCTTGACCCAAAATGAATCTCGGTTTCTGAGACCCGTCTAGCGATGTCAAATCCTTTGGGTCGATGTGCAAACCTTTTTGATTTTGCGTTAGTGCGACGATTAAATATACTGTTGGCGACTCTTAAAGTCAAATCATTGAAAATATACATGCCGGACCTTTTCACTTATTTTTCAAACAAATCTCACATTAACATGAGAACACCAAAAGAACAAGTAATGAAAAGGACACTCAAAAATCCGAAAGCGTCGACGGTGGCGACTCTGCTTTGGGACTCTAGTAAATGGGCTTAAGCGCATTATTATAAGCTTTTCAAAATTGTTATATGCTTGTGTGTGAATATTGCATTTATATTTACGATAAATGTGTACGAATGCATCTTTATTCTTTGCCTTGCTAAATATCTATATGTGATATTAGTGCTTAGCATACGTATCATCATTTTGCATAAATGGTAAAGACCGTTGTATGTGAATGTATGTTGTGTGGTCCCTCCACGGGGAGGCTATCTGTCGATGTTTGATTCTTTGGACTCGTGGGAAGAATGATTCCCGAGGCTTTGGAAAGGCACCACTTTCAGATTCGCTCGGTTGAGCAATAGGATTAATTTCCGTCAAGTAGATTGCGATGATCACAGGAACCTTCATGCTAAAAAAAGCATGAGAGTAACCCTAAGATGGGTCGACCTACGATAAACCAAACACGAAGGAAAGTCTCTTCATGCTTTCCATTTTTAAATTACTATAAAAACATTTACTTGTAATTTTATTCCATGCTCATTCATATGTAATGGAAAATATGAAGAATATATATGCATGCATGCATGACATGTTATCAATTAACAATGATTTTGCGGGACAAAATTCCTAAAAGCGGACATGTTATGATAACATTTATATTACCTAAGACTAAACTTCGTAAGTCTTTTGTAGGGAAGCAATTGGGCACATTACCATTTCAAAATCAAAAAAAGGCTGCGAACTTCTGACGATCGTGTCTTCTTGACCCGATCTAATCATCTCCAGAGAAGAATTTGATGGATTGAGTAAACAAATCACAGACTTGGTTGTTCTACTAAAAAATTACACGATCCACTCAAAGTGCGAAGATACCTACACATCTGAGAATCCTCTACACTGAAGAAGGAGTTGAGTGCGGAAAAAAAATTCGAGAACCTCGGTTGGATCTGACCAACAAAGACCTTGAAAACACCCGTCTCAAAGGAGATCCGAACCGGTGATATCGGGAAGAAGGTCCTCTAAATGGAGGAAACCATCAAGCGTTCTCAAAGGATTGGAACACGTGGCGGTGTTTCATATCTGAGACCTTTGCATATTCACGGTGTTCGATATCGGAGAAATTCAAAGACCCCTAATTTTGAGAAATATGGCCGGATTAGGGGATCCTTATACACATTTAAAGGTGTTCATTGGAGAACTTGGGTCTTACGAGAAAATGAAAAGCTCAGAATCATTTGTTTGAGAAAAAAGTCATTTGGGAAGCTTAGTTTATGGTATGCAGTTAAACTGACTCTAAGATCCATATTTGGGGGAGAAGGTGGCTCACGCCTTCCTCACTCAATACAATTTTCAATCTCGGATGGCTCTGGCGGGTACCAAATTACCAAGGTCGAAAGCAGTTTAATGAGTCGTTTAGAGAGTATGCTCAAAGGTGGGGCGCTTCTTTGCTCAAGTTATTCCTTCATGTGAGAATCAAAAATGGTCGTGACCTTCGTAGATGTCTGAGAGCTCCTTTCTATGAAAGAGTTCTAGGTAGTATTGGCAAACCATTCTACGAAATGATCAAACACGGCGAGATAGGTGAAATGGGATTGAAGTCGGTAAAATTCAAGACCTAAGCCAGCTCTTAAAAGATGTTGTTGAGCACATCGATCCGGATCTTATGGAAACAACCCCGGAGAATCCATAAAAAAAAAGGAGGATGTTTCCTTGATACTACAAGGACAAAAGGCGATCAAGCATGCTATGCGGAGGAGAAACCACTCCCTTTTCGGCCTGATCTTGAACCCTCCATTGCCTAAAAGTGGAAGTAAAAGCGACCTCGAACATTCACACCCTTAGGGGACTCGCTCGAGAATATTCTTGCTCTTACATTTGCTCGGGAAGAAAATTACATCTTCTTCCACACTTGACCCTAATGGGAGGGGTTTTAATACTACTCTTAAGTGTGCTTATCATATGGGGCACACGGACATGATACTTTCAGGTGTTGGGCCTTGAAACATAAGATTCAAGATCTAATAGACAATGGTGAGATCGTGGTTACTAAAGCGAGATCAACCTCGTGTATAAGATAAACCCTCTTCCTCAACACAAAGAAAAAGAGGTCAACATGATTGGTTGGAGCCAGCATCTGAGGTTCGATTCTAATGGAGAATCATACCGACCCATCAAAGGCGGTGTTGATAAATGGGATTATCAAAGTTCAGTTTAACGTGGAGCGAAGATGAAAGCTCTTTGCAAACAAATTGAGCAATTAGCGAGCGGTGACCCATGACGTCAAGTCACACGCCAATTAATCGGCGAGAGCATGCTTATCTCCTTCCATTTATTTGTGAATGATCCATTAACACCTTGAAAAAGAAGCTATGGAGGATAAGGTTGGAAAGCGAGCAAATGCTAAAAAGCCGTCGAGTTTTGCGATTAGAGAGAATTCACTATTTGGGCCAATCTATGGAGGAGATACTTCAAATGTTGATCAATGAAGGAAGAATTACATTCCTTCTCCCTCCCATCGATCCACTTTCGGGGCGGTTCGATCGATGAAATGTGTCGATATCATTCACATTCTCGTGGTCACGTACGAGGAAGAATCTTTGGGCACTCGCCATCTTATTGAGAATCTTATTGATAGTGGTGTCCTGCAAATAGCGAGATGATTACCTTTATGCTTGACTCTAGAGGGTGGGAATGCATATCTACCAAATGGAAGGGATCGATAGCGAGTTATATACGAAATGGATGATGAGACTATAAAAGTATTTCCCATCTGACCAATTGACTCGAAAGGGGCGTGATCCTTTGAAAGTGGCCGCATGCGAGCAATTCCTTTACCTTTGGACCTGACATCTGTTGTCGACACCACAATTTTCATGGAATTATGGAGAAATTTGAAGGATCCGCGTCTCATACTCTTTGCTACGGTGTTAAAGGAAAATCCCTTTGTATCTTCCTCGGCGGGTTATTAAACCTACTTGCAAAAGCAAAGGGAAGTTGCCCGTGGAGAAGATTGAAATATTCCTCGTCTTATGGGCCTGATGAAGCGAAAGTGGTTTTAAGCTTGCGAGAAGCTCACTTTTGATTTTGATACTAGATTTGGTTTTCTCTTTGAGGATCATCGGAAGATCTTATTGAAGGTTTTGGAAGAAGCCTACTTGCCAAAATCGGTGGATGTGGAAGAATTTCAACATTTGGTTAATCACATTTTCAACAACCTTTGTGATATCCTTCACTTTGATGATGACATACCTCCGAAAGGAACGGTCGTTCAAGCCTTTGCATATTGCGGTTTTGTGTTAGGGTACATGCTAGGCGGAGTATTGATAGATGGAGGCTCATCTCTAAATATATATCCTTATGCCACTTGGTAAAGATGAATATCGATCTCAGTGGATCTGAAAAGCGACCGTCACGGTCGTGAGGGCTTTTGATGGATCCGTGAAATTAGTTGGAAAGATTGAATTGCCGATTGAGATTGGTCCCAATACATTCAATGTACCTTTCCATGTCCTCAAGATAGAATCGGGGATACTGACTTTTGCTCTTGGGGAGACAAGTGGATACACATATTTGGAGATGTTCCCTACACCTTACATCAATGACTCAAATACATTATCAACAATGACGGTCAGTCGCATCAATGTTTGGCGGATTGTCTGAACAAGGAAATCTACCGATTATCGACTTGATTAGGAAGTTGAGCAAGCCATTTTCCATTCTCACGGAAGTGAGTAACATGATACCATTCTATTGGGCATGGCTTCCGTACCCAGATTTACCAGAGGGTTATGTGAGCCACTCGAGAAATGATGTTATTGGGTCATCAACTTTGGACAAGGGCTTGGTAAAGATAAGCGGGGTATTAAGCACCTATCGAATGTCGGTCAGTCGGAGCAATAGGACTAGGCTATTACGCGATTCGATCACGAGGAATCCTCGTAAGCGCTGGCGGGTTCCTCGAGCTTACGTCGCATAGTGATTTCCTATACCTTTACCTCATGAGTTGATCTGATCTCGGTAAAGGTTCGGCCCATGTTATGTGGCTATCTTTGTTTCCAAAACTAGTGCAAATCAAAGCAAAAGAGGTGTTGATCCTTGATCCGAAGCGGAAGAAAAGAGCAAAAATGTAAACATGACCTTGCCTTGATGATGGCGAGGCATCGCGTTATTGTTCATGATGAACATACAAGCAGATACACCCGTACGATGATTGCCCGGATGTCATGGTTATCATTGGGAGAAGGAGGAGAATGATGATCCTTCCATCACTGCGATCTATCATGACTTTTCCCTCGATAATTGGGGCGGCACTCCATTCATTGGTCGGCGAGGTAAAATGGGCAAAAATCCCTCGCCTATAGATAACTTTAATTGTTTGCTTTCTTTCTACGGCACTAGTAGTTATTTTATCAAGTACATACTAACACTTTTGTATGATCGAACAATTGCATATATTAAGTGAAAGCATCTTTTGTTTCGGGACTACGAATTTAGATGTATACATCTTTGCGATGGCGTACCTTCTCCTCCTGAAATTTGTAACTTTGATGCAAAGTTGGACTCGACTTGTTGGACATCGAGAGGACATTGAGACACCTCGATGAGATTAAGGAATGGGTGTGAGACAAACCCAAAACCAATCTCGATCAAACCACTCCTTTGATCTGAAACATTAGACAACCTAAGCTAATCAGATTAGTTCGGACCTTACCAAAATCAGCGGAATGACATGGTTGCCACTATTAACCCAATTCGAGGATGTGTTTGCATGGTCTCGTGAAGGCATGGTGGGTTTGTCCTTGACATTGTTCTTCATCGCCTTCCCATTAAAGAAGGATTCAAGCGGTTAGGCAAAAGCTTCGGTGATTGAAACACGAGTGGAGTTTAAAGGTTAAAGAAGAAATTGTGAAACAATTTCAAGTAGCATCATCATGGTGTCTACATATATCGGGTGGATATCTAACATTATTCAGGTGCCTAAACCGGAGGAAAGGTGTGAGTCTGCGTGGATTACGGGATTTGAACAAAGCTTGCCTTAAAGATAGCTTTCCGTGCCCTTTATCCACATTCTTATTGATAATCTTTGCTTTCGATCGACATGTACTCCTTTGATGATTGCTTTACGGGGTACCATCAAATTATAATTGTTGAGGAAGATCGTGAAAGCTACTTTCATCACGCCTTGGGGAACCTTTTGCTATGAGCGGTTGTCATTCGGCCTCATCGAGCAGAGGTGACCTATCGGTGAGCTATGATGGCTCTTTTCCATGATTTAATGCACTGAGGAGATAGAGATCTCGTGGATGACATCATTGTCAAATCCGGAAGGAGGATGACCCTTAGACCATCTCAAAAAGCTTTTGAGCGGGTTGCGTAAGTCTGACTTGAAGTTGAATCACTTGAGTGTGCCTTTGGTGTTAAGTCGGGAAAGTTGCTAGGTTTCTAATCGACCACAAAGGGATTGAACTGGATCTACCAAAATCCGGGCCATCGAGAAATGCCCATTCTTGGACAAAGAAGGAAATACGGGGATTTTTTGGGAAGGATCAACTTCATTAGCGATTCATTTCTCGACTCGCATTGCAACACGTGAGGCGATCTTCAAGTTGTTAAGGAAGAACTCCTCCGTGAAATGGAGCGATGATGTCGAAAGCCTTCCTTACCATTAAAAGAGCGGCTGATTAACGCTCCTATTTTGGTACCTCCCGGGGATGATGTTCCCCTGTTCATGTACACATCCATAAATGATAATGCCGTGGGATGCATCTTTGGGGAAGAAAAAACAATAGAGGCGAGAATGAGCTATCTATTACCTCGACAAAAGATTGACATCGGTGAACATAAGTACACTCGATTGAGAAGACTTGTTGTGCTTTAGCATGGGCTTCCATGAGGTTACAACATTACCTCCATGGTCACACTGACCCATCTCATATCCTGAATGGATCCTCTCCAGTATGTGTTGATAAGCCCATCTTGAATTATCATTGTCTAGATGGCGAGTTGATCCTACGATAATTTGACATAAATCTATGTGATGCAAATGCATCGAAGGTCGAGGAATTGCGGATCAATTTGGCCCAGCACTTTTGCGGTGGATTACAAACCTTAGAAACATACTTCCCAGCGATGAAGGGGTAATGACAATTCAATTCTGACATCGATGCGATACATGCGTGCGTGGAGAATGTATTTTGATGGGCAATTAATTGAAGAGGCTTTGGGCTAGGCGCGGTTTTAATATCCGAGTGCAGGGGAGGCGATATCCGTTCGTGTCAATTACGGTTTATCGGCACCAACCCAACCACGGTGAGTATGAAGGTTGTATCGTGGGGCTAAAACTTTCCGATTCGATGGGCATCGGTGATTAAGCATCTTTGGGGATTAGAATTGGTAATCAAGCGATCCACGAGGAATCTATCGAACTAAAAAATTACATTCTTGCCTTACCATCGGCAAGTTTCTGAGATGGCTTTGGAGTTGAAGAAATCTCCTTTCTACACATTCCTCGTAATAAGAATGATTTTGCGAGATGCATTAGCTTCTGCGTTGGCCTCCTTGGTTTTACATACACGACGAGGAAAACATGCGAACATCACGTTTGCTCTGAAAAAAGCCCGATCTATGGGAATTATATTGGAGAAGTATCGGATGAGCTACCTCCCATCCACAACCCTTGGTATCGTACATGAGGAGTATCTACGAGATGGATCTACACCCATTTGGCGAGCCTAATTGAAGAGGTGGATTCATCGACTTGCTTTATAAATTCTACTTGGCGGAGATGCACTCTACAAAGAGATGCGAGATTAGGTCTCCTCGGATGTGCGGATAAAGACCAAGCTCGAGACTTCATGGATGAAATCCATGGTGGAGTATCATGAGCCTCACACATGGCGGACCCCTACTTGTCGAAAATTCTCGAGCAGGACATTATTGGCTTACACTCCGAAGTTGGTTGTGATGATCACGTCGAGAGGTCTTTATCGATGCGAGTTCATGGGAATGCTATCACGCCCCTCGAGGAACTCCACGATATGAGTTAGCCGTGGCTCTTCTCGATGTGGGGAATGGGCGTGATCGGACCCCATCGAGCCCAAGCCGATAATGGACATCGATTCATATTCACCGTGATCGACTACTTCACCAAATGGGTAGAAGCAGCTTCCTTCCCCAGGGTTACTAAAGAAGTTATCATTGCTTTCATCAGAAGCAATGTCATCTATCGATATGGACAACTAGAGGTCATTGTGTAGAGACAATGCTAAGAACCTCAACAACAAAATGATGGAGAGTTATGTAGAAAATTCCACATCAAACATCTCGACTCCATCATCTCTGAGTCAAAGATGAATGGTCTTTGTTAGGCGGCTAATAAAAACATCAAAAAGATCATACGAAAAATGTCATGATCACAAAGGATGGCGACCTCTTGCCTCGACTTTATTAGCTCTCTGAACTTCCATGCGAACTTCTTTGGAATTGACCCCTTACTCACTTAGTACATGGGATGGAAGCGGTGCTCCCAGTAGAAGTGGAAATGGAATCCCTCGGAAGTATTGATGGATGCTCGGTTGGGTGAAGACCGATGGAGTACAAGGCGGTATCACTGATTGTCTACAATAGGCGAAAGGTGATCTGCGGCTATCTTCCATAGTCGAGTTATATATCGACAAAGGATCATGCGATCTCTGATAGAAAAAATCGAATTACGGCGGTTGAAACAACATGACTTGGTTTTGAAGAAGATCATTGACAACGAAGATCGATCTAAGGAAAATTAAGCTCCTAGCGGGAAGGCCCATTTGTTGTCGAGGAGGTATTGGCGAAATGGAGGTGCTCTCGGATTACGGGGAAATGGATGGCGATGAATTTCCACGGCTTATCGGCTTCGGATGAAACAGTGTGAAAGCGGTACTATATGCTGAAGTTGCCATCAAAGCAAACATCTGGTTTTGATCATATCATGCTTTTGATCTAACTCCTCCTGAGTCTTGGATCTCTATCTACAGGGGATGTCGGTAGATATAAGAGAGGATCTACCTAGCAAAACCATATGGGTCCTTGAGGACTGACACCGAGGCTACGAGGATCAAAGTATACCTCTGCGGGATCTACCTTGAATCTAGAATGAAAAGATGTAATGGGGTCAATTTGCCTAGTCAATCGCGTCAATCTGTGTCATTATAGTGGATCTACGTACAAATTAGCTAATCCGTCGTCATCACGGATCACGGAACCATATCCCCGTAAAGCGTGTAGCACCGAATTAGGAGCTCGATAGATGAGGGATCACGCGATCTTTGGAACATCTCACGAGAATGAGGCCCTCTAACAGTATAAGCGCTCAATCCCCATCAATGGGATGTCGATGGCGGGTGGCTAGCCGAAAGCAGGCCAAATGCTAACGTCTGGCGGGGGCGAGATCGACATGTCTCTCTCTGTAGTGCTCCACTAGCCTTATTTCTCTAAATAGAGCTCCGTCCTCCCATACATGAGAGAGGAATTACTGCGGGTGGAAATAATGTACTCTACTTGATCGGGTACCCGTCCATAAAACCGACTCCCGAATGCTCTACTGAGTAAGGGACTCATGTAGCATGATGACATCGGTGCCATCAATAGTTCGGTGTAGGCTGACGATGAGTGAAACCCTCAGCAGCGAGGACCTCCATGGGTATGGAATGATGCCATCATGTAGAGTCGTCATGGATAAGTGTCCCAAACCTAACACACTAACCGCGGGGATCTGAAACATAGAATCCTCTCATGGGCTAAAAGCCGCTAACCACAAAGGCAAACATCTCTTTGTCGGTCGATACTCTTAACCTATCATAGGAAAAGATAAAGAAACACTCACCGTGAAATGGGTAGATACCTAACCACACCTTGGTGACCTGCGATCATATACATTCCACTGAGGAAGTAGGAAAAGGTGTTTAAAAGCAGGAAGCGAGGCGTTGCTCAAGGTTGCATTGAATTTGGCTCTTGCTTGTTTGTATGTCTACTTTATCGTTTGTGGGTGTTCACATACGCTAGTTTATTAACTCGAAGTCTAAGGTGTGTATTGTTATAGCGGGATGTGCAGGATTGAAGCTAATTGTATATGTTTGAAACAAGCATTTATGCCGGTTATCATGTAGGAGCTTGCAATAGCATCTCTTGAAGGGCTATCTCCAAGGATGGGGTTCTACTCGATGTTGTCTCAGGGGTGGAATTGGCGTCCTTGAGTGTTATTGTAGAGACGGCTTGTCCTCTCACGGGTGTGTGCCGGTCTTTTGATCTGCGCCTCTAGGGGTTATCTCGAGTTTGGAAATAACATTCGGTGTGTTAGAGGTTTGACCCAATGTTCCCGATTTATGTTAAGGTTGGGCCCGAACTAAAATAGTAGTATCGAGAATGGATGTAAGTGTCTTCGAGGTTATCTCGAAAGATGAATCCACCTCTACTGCGATATTAGTAATAGGGCCTGAAAAATTTCGGAGTGTGACTGACATACGTGATGTATATTGTAAACTAGACAAATCTTTTGTGCATTGTGTGATTGAATTTTATTGTCTTTGCGTATTAATTTCTAACTCTTTGCAAATTAATTATTCAAAAAAAAGTCAAAAGGCCTTAGATAATTTAAACCTATAATAATCTATTTAACCCCCATACAGATTATTATTGGACTTTCCGGTCCTAGTACATCTCCTTGGGGTCGCTCTGTTTTATTACGTAAAGAAGAAAAAGATGGGAGTATCTTGACTTTGCGTTATTTGTCGAGAGTTGAACCATGTCACCATCAAAAATAGGTACCCTTACTTACCTGGCATTGATGACTTGTTTGACCCGATTCTGAGAGTGCTAAATTCTTACTCAAATCGATCTTAGTTCTAGATATCATCGATTAAAAATTAAGCGATGACATTCCAAAGACTACTTTTACAGAATTTGAGTGCAGGCGTTATGAGATTCTAGTTATGTCTTTTGGGTGGCTAATGCTCTTCGCGACGCTTCATGGATATGATGAGCAAGAGTATTCAAGGAATATTTGGATCATTTTGTGGTATTCTTTATTGATGACATCCTGCGTCGTATTCCAAAAGTCTTGAAGATCATTGAAAGCGACACTTGAGACTAATACTCGAAAAGTTTTGTGAAAACAAGTTATATACTGAGTTGAAGAAATGCGAATCTGGCTTGAGGAAGTAGGAATTCCTTGAGCGCATGTGGTATCAAAGTATGGAATATCAGTTGAGCGAAAAAGATTGAATAATACAAAGTTAGGAACAATCTAAATCGATGGCTTAAAGTGTAAGACCAGGGAATTTTATGAAATAAGTATTCGAATTTTCTTATAATTATTACTATTTAGTAAATGGTTAAATTGATAAAAGGTTAAAGTTAAAGGGTGATATGTGAAAATTTTTGCAAAGTATGCAAGAGTTGTTATAAAATATTAGATTTGGTGGGAATATTCTTTTTGTTGGGAATATCTAAATGCGTGATTACAATCATTAAGTGGACCCACAATAGAAGTATTATGGCGTAGTTAGAAAATGACGAAATTATCATTTTATAAAAATAATGGCGAAAGTGTTTCTGGTAAAAATGCATTGAACTACTCGGTAGTAAAAGTCTGATAATCTGGCGTGGTTGCGTAGTAGCACATGGTATTGATTATTGATGCTTACGTAAGAAGTCACTCGGTTATACTCAATTATTAATCTGATAATTGTTGCATCATATCTCTCGTATTATTGATTCAATTATTGTCGCGGATTATCATCTGTATAATATGTTATATTATTATATCAATAATTGAGATGACAAAGTTATTCATATTATTATTTGCAATATTAACAATGATATACAGAAGTTACATCGAGGAGAGGTTAGATAATCTAATTGCATGCTTAATAAGGAGAAATCCTTATCGAAAAGCCCTTAACGCAGGAGCGACATGCTGATTTGTTAAATATTGTGAGTTATAATATTAATGATGAATAAGTTAAAGTGTTAATTAAAGATGAAATAGATAGATTTTCCATTATGTAGGAATTATTAGTGTTAGTGGAAATCGACATTTATTTGATAATAATTGATGTCTTGGAGGTTATATTGATCAATCGGGTAATTAACTGATAGGATAAATGAGCAATTAATTGTTATTGATTCACGTCTTTATAACTATGTGTTCACGTGTGTGTACTATTGATTCACATGTATGTACTATTAGGGGAGTTGGTGCAAGTTTGATAATACTTGCATGACTAAATTAAAAATGGAGGTATAGTTGAAGGTCTTTATCACTATAATTAATTTTTCACATATTTAGAACTATTGAGTCACATGATTTACTATTGATTCACATGATTTACTATTGGGGAGGTGGTGCAGAGTTTGATAATACTTGCATGACTAAAGTAAAAATGAAGGAAAAGATGAAATTATTATCTTTGTAATATTTGAGCCTTTAAAATGTACGATTATGGAAACTATATTTTCCTATAAATAGAAGCTCATTCCTTATTTATTTTCACTAATTCACTAAGTCTCTGAGAAAGCAATTATTATAGAAAGTAGAAGCTATAGAGAGAAAGAAGAAGCGAAGTTTACTGCTTCCTTTATTCCGGTATCCGATCTTCTTACGAGGTGAGGGATATTATTATTATAGTAAAGGGTATTATTCTTTCGTATTCATGAAGAGTTATTTTCTTTAATACTTATGAGGAAATTTATTTATTCCATTCTTTATTAGTATGTTGGAATAACTTTATATCATCAAATCTGCGTACATTGGTGAAATTCTTTATTTATTCCATTCTTTATTATTACATTTGGAATAACACATACACATCTTGATCTATCCGCGAGCTGAGTGGTCTGATTTATTTATTCCATTCTTTATTATTACATTGGAATATCACTGTCACATGCATGCGATTACGCATGACTGGTTCCATTCTTTATTATTACATTGGAATATCACCATTTGCTCACAATTCTGGCATTGACACGGTTCCATTCTTTATTATGCATTGGAATAACTTTTATACATGCGATCTCATCGTGCACGATGAATTCTTTTGTTATTCATTCTTTATTATTACATTGGAATAACTTTTATACATGTGGATTACCGCATGCATGGTGAATGATCGCCTTACGTATTCATTCTTTATTAAATTGTGGAAATAATCATCTGCGTGGATTCTGCGTGGCGGTGAAAATCCATTTGCAGTTTGTATATACCTATAGTATGAGATATCATTTCGTTTGTACTTTCGTCGTGGAATATCATTTTCTTTGGTATTTTTCTTTTACGAGTTACTATTCACGGGTTTATATTCGCAGTTACTATTCACTCTAGTATTATTCACTTTCGGGTATTGAAAGGTACATTTTTTATGCGAGTACTATTCACGAGATTTCTATTCACCCGATTACTATTCACCGAATATTATTCACTTTCGAGGTATTTGAGGTACTTTTTACATATCGAAGGTACTATTCACGAGTACTATTTACGAAGTATTATTCATAGAATACTATTCACGGGGTATTATTCACCCAAAAAAATATATTTCTTTTACACATCCGAATTATTTTGGTACGTCGTATTATTCTTGAATTTTACTCCATAAAAGCGGTATCAGTGTTGACCAATTTGGATATTTTTAAACTACTGGATAAATTTAAAGTCTTTAATATTTATCCTTGAATTTCGTTGATTAATGCTTATATCATTTCGTCATCCTCATGCTTATATTGTGATGAAAAGTAAATCTTTGGCTTCGATGCGTAGATGAAGATTGTTGATTATTAGTTTTGAGTTGTATATCTTTGGCTTACGTCGTTGAAGATGAATTTTATTGATTATTAGTTTCTGATTTGCATATATTTGAGCTTACGTGCGAAGGCGATACATTGATTGATAACTTTGCGCGTGAATGCGAAATATGGACAAGTGTATGTAACATGATCATGACCCTTTGGTAATCTTAACAAATATCTTGGTAGTAGTCGTGGATAATTTGATAATGTGATTAGCGGGATCATGACCATTAGTTAACTGATTGTATGTCTTTGGTAGTAAACCTTTGACAGATAATTGATTGGTATGATCGTGATCATTGGTTTATAGTTGAATATCTTTGGCACGTGATGCAAAGATAGATAATTGATTGGTATGATCATTGTTATTACATTTGAATATCTTTAGCCCTTGGGATAAGGATATTGAGTAAATATTCTATTAAGCCTTTGTGGCAATGAAGGCTGTTGATTTACATGATTATAAATATGAATTGTGAATTTAACTATAACCTTTGGTGGTTCGGGAAAAGGCGGTGATGAGAGTTCTCTTTGTCTTGGGTACAACAAAGAAACGATTGATGAGTATTCTGAGAATGAAATATTAACGATGGACTTTTAATTTGGAAGAGATAGTAGACATTATGTTATTTGACTCTTTAATGGATTATTTATTCAAGCTGATGACTATGGTTGAAAAGTTTTATTATTTACCGTATGTTCTAAATCTACGATTTATTACGATGAAACATTGATAAATTCATTATCTTAGCCATGATATTCATTCTTGGGCTAGTTGTGCTCACCCTTTTGTTTCATAATTCCTTTCGGGTAATAATAGTATTTTTGAATTGACGAGGATAATGAGAGAATAGAGGCGGTGGTTATATATATGTTGAGGTTCTCCTTAAATAGTATGGAAATAATTTTATTAGGAACTTTAGATAAGTGTGTCGTATTGTATCGTCGTTTGATATTTAATTTTGAGTGAGCCAAGAATAGGGTGAGGTGAACTGACTTTGGAAGAGGTGTTTTGTGGCGCCCCGAAAATAGGTATACATTACCCATCTTGAGTGCGAAAATATGATACAAAATTCAAATACAACAATTATCCCAACAATGCGTGTAAAATCGACAAAACATAATCTAGAGTTTTAATAAGAATATTGTCATCTAAACAATATCCGCTCGATGGAGTCCTCATTACATTTATTGTCACCTTTATTTAACAAAATAGTGAGGGACTACTAATGCTATCATCACGGACCGTCACTCAGTTCCCGAAAGGCTAGTCCATTACGTTCTCATTTCACGAAAGACAACGGTGAAAGAAAGGGTGACTCGACTAGCCCGATGAAATATTATGACTAAGATAATGCGAGAATAAATTATCATTTAGTCTTGACAATATTAAGCGATAAGATACGATAGACATCAAGTTTTAGCGCAGCGGAATAAGCAATCTATTAGAAGAGTCAAGCGGAGCATGATATCTACTATCTTACATGATTTAAAATGTTTTCATCAATTTTATCTTTGAGACTCGAAACAATAAATAAACCACATCGTCGAGTAATCCCACTGCAGCTTTACGGGCGAGGATATTCATTAAATCATCGATAGTCATGACTATACCAAATAATCTCTGGTCATAATCATACCAAAAGCGTCCCATCGATACTCTACAGACTCTTGAGGACTTTTTACCACATCATTTATAACATTACATGTCATGATTATCTTAGAATAATCCACGAGTCGTAATCATACCAGAGTCCATACATACCTGCGTAAGCGAAGATGACTTTCATGCTGATATAAGCATGAGGGATGATGAAAATGACATAATAATTCAATAAAACAAGTTCAAGAATAAATTTTAAAGATTTATAAGTTAATTTATCTTGAAATCAATTACGATCAAATTATTAACATAATCTTTTGCTTTGGAGTAAAATTAAAGAATGCTCAGAAGAATATTTCCGTGAAAAGATCTGGGATGAAGCTGAAATACCGGGATATTTCTACTAATTTCTTGGAGTATAGAAGCCAAAACTTTAACGAATAAGCATCCTAGAATATATGAAGCTGCCAAATAGATTTTCACCCACCATCACGGTAATCAGTGAAGCGTGAAGCCAGATCATTTCCACTGATTTAATAAGGAATGAATCTGAAGGATCATTCACCGTGCGTATGATAATCCACATAAGGCAGGTTATTCCAAAGAATAATAAAGAATGGAATAACATCACGATGAGAAGAATTCACCGTAAATGCGATAGACCTCACAGACGAGTTATTCTAATAGAATAATAAAGAATGGAACGGTAAGTCTAGCGTAATCATAAAGCCTGAGACTTCTTCTTATTCTTACCTTAGAAAAAAGCTGGATCTTGAAGTAAGAGAGGTAGCGAGACTTCTCTTCTTGCTTTTCTCTATAATAATTGCTCTATAAGCTTTAGTGAATTGGTGAGAAATGAAGGAAGAATGAGCTTTATTTATAGGAAAATATAGTTTCGATAATTTATGCGTTTGGGACTCAAAAATTACGATCTGATACCTCGACTTTTCTTTCATTTTAATTTAATCCTGCCAGTATTATCAAACTTACCATCTCCCCTAATAGTAAATAATGTGAATCAATTGTTCGATCATGTGAATCGATAGTTATAATCATGTGAAAATATGAATTACGATTATAGTACCTTCATACATACCTCAATCTTTAACTTAGTCGTACAAAGTATTATTAATCTTGCGCAACTCCCCCTAATAGTACATGAATGTGAATCAATAGTATCTACATGTGAACAAATAGTTATAATCATGTGAATTAATAGCAATTAATTCCTCATTTATCCGATTAATTACTACGGATAACTTCCATACATCAATTATTATCGAAATAAATATCGATTTTTACTAACACTAATAATTCCAACCTGATGGAACTATCAATTTCATCTTTAATCAACCACGAACTTATTCATCGTTAATATTATAACTCACGATATTTATGACCAGGTCGTTCCCGAGAAAGAGGAGCTTTAGATAAGGATTTCTCTTATTAGTAGCCTGATTAGATATTGAACCTCTACTTGATAGAACTTACAGACATTGTAAATATTACTGATTTAATAATATGAATAACTTTTTTACGTCTCAATTATTGATTTAATAATATAACATATTATACGAGATGATCTTTGTGTGATAATCGAATCAATAATATGAGAGATATGATGCATCAATTCTTTGTAGCTTGATAATTAAGTATAAGCGAAGTAACTTCTCACATAAGCATCGATAATCAATCAAGTGTGCTCTTTATGTAACCAGCGTATTCTTGTACTTTTTTTCTAGGGTAGTTCAGCGGTTTAACGGTAAAACTTAGTATTATTTTTATAAAAAGATAATTATGTCATTTCTAACTAGGACAATACATCAGTTGTAGGGTCCTGATGATTGTCTTCGTCGTGCGAATATTTCTGTTAAAATGAATATTCCCAGAGCAATCGAATATTATATAACCACTTGCTTACTTTGCAAAATTTGTAAATATTACCCAATATAACATTATATTATATCCACCATAATATTCAAAAATATATTTAGAGAGAAATTAATCTTTATTCATAAAAGTTGAGGTCTTACGGTTTTGCCCTTTATCATACAAGATGTACAATGACATCCTGACCTCGATGTTATCATAAAGCGAGGGTTGTGCACATACACTTGATGAGTATATCTACGAGCATTATATATGATCTTGGAGTTTGGTTGAAATATAATTTTCAATTGCAAGCGGTGGAGATAGTTATATGTCGAGAAGACTCACCATTGGAAAGAAACATGCGGATAATCTTCTGCGTTTTTCTTTAGAATTCTATTAAATTGACGAGGATAATTACGTGGACATATGATATCTATCGTAACCTTGACGCGTAGCCTCCCGTATACGAAGGTTTCCTTGAGCACTTCCCAAGATTTTAATTTCTAAAACAATTTTGGTGTACTTTTATGTAAAAAAAGTACCTTTGTAAGGTTGTGGTTGAGGCACATGAGGAGTTACATACATTTGTATTAAAACTCATGAGTTAAGCTTTGTGGTCGTATTACGCATGACGATTCGACGGTTGTATAAATTAAGTTTGTATTTGATTTTATAGTATAATATCTAGTGACTTCGAGAATGGGTTAGTGTGAACCTATTTTGGGGGCGTCACCACGAAATACGTAAGCTTTACGGGCTTAGCTAGTTATTATCAAATATTAGGTGGAAGGATTTTCTCGAATCCTACTCCATTAACTCGGTGACTCGAAAAGATACAAAATTAGAATGGAGAGAGAATGTGAAGAGCTTAAGAACTTCGAGAGGAGACTCATTTTGCTTTTGATTACGATAATACCATCGAGGTTAGGAGGGATTTGTCATTTCTGATGCTTGAACAAGGTTTAGGATGTGTTCTCATACTGACATGGAAAATCATAGCCTATGTGTAGCGCCCCCAAAATAGGTATATCAACTTTATTACGAGTGCATGAATACATGATACAGAATACAAATACAATCTTAAATATACTGACATGCAGTACATGAGTTTTAAACAAATATTGTCTTCTAGGCGATTATTGAAACTCAAAATAAGTCCTCTGATACATTTATTATCACCTTTATTTCATAGAATAGTGAGGGACTACTAATGCTATCATGCGGGGTATCACTCCAGGTTCCCAGGCTAGTCCTGCTACGTTCTCATTTCTGAAGAGAACAATAAAAGCAAAAGGTGAGCTCAACTATCCGATAAGAAATATTATGGCTAAGATAATCGAGAATAAATTATCGTTGGCCTTGTGATCATTAAAGCGATCTGATATAACAAATATCAAGTTTAAGCTGCGGCGGAACAAGCGATCCATTAGAAGAGTCGAGTGAGAGAATAAAATCTACTATATCTTACATGATTTAAAGGTTTTCATCACTTTAATCGTGAGACTCGAACATTAAATAAACCACGTAAATCACCTTGGCTTCTGACGAGGATATTCATTAGTATCACGACCACAAATTATCCATACACTACGGGCGAGGATATTCGTGTTGTCCATCGATGCACTACGGGCCGATGAGGACTTTTACCACATCATTTGTAACATTACGATTCGTGGTATCTTAGAATAATCACGATCGTAATCATACCAAGTCCATCATGCCTTTATAGGCGCGAGATGACTTTCAGCATAATATAAACATGAGGATGATGATAATGATATAATAATTGATAAAACAAGTTCAAAATTAAATTTTAAAGATTTATAAGTTAATTTATCCTGAACTCAAAAGCGTCCAAATTGTCGACGCAATCTTTGCTTTGTGGAGTAAAATTGAAGAATGCTGGAAGAATATTTCCATGAAAGAATCTTTGGATGAAGCTTGAATATCGAGGATATTCTACTACTTTCATGGAGTATAGAAGCTAAAAAATTTAACTTAATGAGGTATAATAAAATATATGAAGCTGCAAATGGATTTTGCAGGCATACGGTAATCCGTGAGCAGATCATTTCCACAATTTAATAAGCAATGAATCTGAAAGGATCATTCACGCGTGCGTATGGTAATCCAAATAGATAGGTTATTCAATAGAATAATAAAGAATGGAATAACGAGAAGAATTCACCGTAAATGCGATAGATTGCCTGAGCGAGGTTATTCTCAGCGAATGATAGCGAATGGAACAGGTCATTTCAAAATCCGCCTGCAGACGAGGATATTACAATTGAATAATAAAGAATGGAATAATAACGAGAATTCACCGAGCATGCGATGATAGGCCTGAATGAGGGTTATTCAACGAGAATAATAAATAGAGGAACGGGTTATCACGTGTCGCTTGAGACGAGGATATTCTGTGAGAATAATAAGGAATGGAATAACAAAAGAATTTCACCGTGTATACGGTACTTGGCATGAGCGAGTTATTCAACAAAATAATAAGGAATGGAATATGATAGCTCTCTTCATGAAAATGAAAGAAATAATACCTCTTACCTTAGAATAAAAAGTGGATCTTTGGAATAGAGGTATGAAACTTTTCTTCTTCTTTCTCTCTATAATTTGTCTCTATAATAATTGATCTATAACTTTAGTGAATTGGTGAAATGAAGGAAGAATGAGCTTATTTATAGAAAATATAGTTTCGATAATTATGCGTTTTGGGGGCGAAAAATTATAGTACAATGATCTAACTTTTCTTTCATTTTAATTTAGTCCTGCCAAGTATAATCAAACTTACACCACCTCCTAATAGTAAAAATGTGAATCGATAGATTCGATCGTGTGATTGATAGTTATAATCATGTGAAAATACGAATAACGAGTATAGTACCTCCATCTTTAACTTAGTCGTACAATTATTATCAATCTTGTACAACTCTCCTAGTATTACATGAATGTGAATCAATAGTACACACGTGTGAACAAATAGTTATAATTATGTGAATTAATAGCAATTTATTCCTCATTTATTAGATTAATTGCTCGATAACTTCAGGATATCAATTATTATGAAATAAATGTGATTTTCACTAACACTTAATAATTCCAACACGATGGAACAATCAATTTCACCTTTAATCAACACAAACTTATTCATCATTAATATTATAACTCACGCGATATTTAACGGCGGAGTCATTTCCGAGAAAGAGGGCTTTCAGATAAAGATTTCTCTTATTGGTGCATGATTAGATGACCCGAACCTCTCCTTGTGAGAACTTTAGACATTGTAAATATTGCGATTTAATAATATGAATAACTTTGTCGTCTCGATTATTGATTTAATAATATATCATATTATCGAGATAATCTTTGTGATGATAATTGAATTAATAATATGAGAGATATGATGTAACAATTACTATAGCAATAATTGAGTATAACTATGGTGACTTATCCGTAAGCATCGATAATCAATACCATGTAACTCTTATGCAACCACAGCGTATTCTTGTACTCTTTTTCTGAGGTAGTTCAACGGTTTTAATGGTAACACTTTAATAGATTATTTTAACGAAAAGATAATTACATACGTTTTCTTACTACGACAATACTTAGTTATTGAGGTCCACCGATGATTGTGCCATCGTACGAATATTCTTGTTAAAAGCAGATATTCACGACCGATCAAATATTATATAACCACTTTCTTACTTTTGTAAAATTTGTAAATATTACCCTTAACTATAACATTATATCAAATCCACACCATAATATTCAAAAAAAAATTTAGAAATTTAAATCTTTATTCATAAAATACGGGGTCTCACCACCTTGCCCATGACAACTAAAAAATATGAGAGGAATTACCTACTCGCGTGATCTAGAGTTGGCGTGTTGTCGTTCAGCGTTTAAAATTTGGAGGCATTATCTATATGGGGAGAAAGTGGAGATATATTCGGATCGTAAAAAGCCTCGAATATTTCTTCACCCAAAGGAACTCGACGTAGCGGGCGGCGGCGTTGGCTCGAACATTGAAAAGATTACAACCATACCATTAATACCATCTGAAAAATGAGCGTGGTAGGCGATGCATTGAATAGAAGATCGTATGCGAGGCAGGTCGATCTCACGTAAACCACAAATGCCTATTTTGTGTGATTTACAAAGATGAAGATAGGAGTTCAAGAATCACGGATCACGATGATGTCAGTATCTGCATAGAAGCAGAACTTTAATCGATAAAGTTAAAATTTGCTCATTCCACGGATCTGGAGGTGATGCATTATGAATAAGAAAATCTGAGAAGGTCTTTATTCGGAAGCAAGATTAGATGAAGAAGGAATACTTGAGTCGACTCCGGACTTTGTGTTTCTAATGACTTCGATTTGAAGTACAAAATCATGATTGAGGCACCTGATACATCGTTTGCAATCCAAATCTGGAAGTACCGAAATGTATCGTGATCTTGACATATGTTTTGATGGAAGCGATATGAAGAGATCGGAGTTTATCTCAAGATGTTTAACTTGTCGATGTGTCGGCGGATCATCAAGTACGAAAAGGTCCATTGCAACCACTTGAGATTCTAGAATGGAAGGTGGAACACATTAACATGGATTTTAATTCTTTGGTCTTTCCAAGGTTTCTCGAAGCGTAAATGATTTGGGTCATTATGTCGATAGATTAACCCGGTCTTCTCATTTCTTGCTATCTCGAGAAACTTATTCACTTCAGCGTCTTGCTCGTATATACATAAATGAAGTTGTGAGATTGCATGGTATGTGCGATTATCCATAGTTTACGATCGAAACGAAAATTCACTTCACGATTTTGGGTTAGCTTGAAAAAGCTATAAGCGCGGATTTCTGATTGATTGGCGTTACCATCCTCAAGCAGACGAGGGAATCGAAAGGACTATTCAAACTCTTAAAGATTTATTGAGAATTTATGTTTTAGACTTGAAAGGGAGTTGGGATAAGTACTTACCATTGGTGGAATTCTCCTCTGACAACAGTTATCAGACAAGTATAGGTGTGGCTCCATTGAAGCATTGTATGGGCCGAAAGTGTCGGCTCTCCGATTATATTGGGATTAGGTGGGTGAAACAACATTGTTGGGACGGAGTTGATACATATGACTATAGAAAAGATTCAAATGATCGAACAAGCGTGCTCTGAATGGCATAAGATCGATAAAGAGTTATGTGGATCTTCATTGAAGGGCGTGAAATTTAATATTGGGGATCGTGTATTGTTATGTGTTGCTCCATGGAAGGATTTAAAAGATTAGGAAGAGAGGAAAGATCGATCATGATTTGTTGGTCTATTATTTGATATTCTTGTAGGAGTAGGAAATGTGGCTATAGACTCGCATTACCTCAAGCGTATGTCGTGTTCATAATATTTTCACATATCCAAGTGCTTTGTAAATATATGAAAGACCCAAACTTCATTATTGAGTTAGAACCGGATGAGATAGCCAAAGATTTAACGTCTGAGGAGAGTGCTATCGAGATCTTGGATAAGAAGAGCATATCAAGCCTTATGAAGGTTATACCACAATCGAAGTTTATGGAAAACCATCGTATTGAGGAAATGACACAGGGGTTAGAATCGAAATGAAAATGAAATTATCCTCACCTTTTGAAAACACACCAAGATCGTCACGTCGATTTAGGAAGAAATTTACATAAGGAGGGAGGTTGTAAGACCCCGATTTTTTTATGAAATTGAATTTCCTTTATTTTGAAATAGTAAGGGTTTGATTTGATTAATATGGTTAGTTATGGGTAAAATCGCATATATTTTAAATAAGCAAGTGGTTATAAAATACTCATTATTGTCGGAAATATTCATACGGTAGTGGAATATTCTTGATGTAAAGGGAATATTAAATGCTGACGGTGCGACCGTTTGTGAGCCCCATAGCGGAAAAAGCATCGAGGAAAAAATGATAAGTATGAGTTTTTATAAATAATGGCGTGGTTATTCTAGATTAAAAGCTATTGGAATACCCGTTGGTTAAAATACGATGTCTGGCGGTGTTGCGAGTAGTACTGCGGTATTATCTGATAATTCTAATTATTGATTCTTTACGTAATAAGTCCTTTACCCGATAATTATTACGATAATTACGGTTCGATATTTTATTTTATTGATTGATAATTATCAACTTTACGATATTTCCCATTATCGGATCGATAATTCATATTATTTGAATAATATTATTAGATAACATTATTAGCGATGCTCAAGGAAGTTACATGCAGGAAAGGATTTGGTCACTAATTCTTGGCGCGATGAAAGAAATCCTTATCGGAAAACCCCCTCTTTCTTGGGAACGACCTAGTTGTCAGTATTGTGGTTCTGTAATATTATTTGTGAATAATTAATTATTGATCAAAATGATAAGAAAATATTTATTTTATGTGGATATTAATGAAGGAATTAATGCTGAGGTGTTTTATCAGTATTTTGTCAGAATAGAGGTGTTGAAAATCATCTGTATGTGGATTTCGGTCATTTTTCGTTTAGAATTTAGAAAAAAATTCTTCTACAAGTTGTAGAGAATTAAATTTCCTATGAAATGAACATAAGATTCAAATTTTTTTGATAAAAGGGCTATTTATTATGAATTATTGAAGTTCTGGAATAATTAATTTTTGGGGTTATAAATATTTTTTTCACAAAAAATATTTTTAATGTGGGTGGGACCCACTTATGTGTGCTGATGAGAGTGATGTGGTGTGCGTAGGAATTTTTTAAAAAATATTCATATTTTATTAAATTTTCTACTTTGGTGTTCTAAGCATTTTTCTATAAATAGGGTGCTTAGGTTAGAATTAAAAATCACACGAGAATCGAAGTTTCTCTCTCTATAATATCGGAGCGTATTTTTGTGAGTATTTAGATATCTTGAGTGTTCTTTATCTGATCTGAGTTTCCTTTAGCATTATATCGATATTTGTTAAAAGTACTATTCTTTTGTGGTAGGGATGTTAGTTTTTCATAAATGTTATTATTTCTTTTAATATCATTATACCAAAATATTGATATAAATTTTATTGTGAAATTTTTACCTTTTGGTGTCGAATTCTTATTCACGTATCGACACTATTTCACGTATCGACCTTTATTCACCGAATCTGACACTATTCACGGTAAAATTAAATTTTCTTTTTTCTTTGTCGAAGATGTTTATTATAGTTCTTATCTTTGATTGTATCCATGTTTTGATTTTATTCTTGAATTTTTGCTCCTGATAGTTTGTTATGGAGTATTTTTGAACTTAATTAACTAAAATACGAATCCTAATCATTCTCCTTTTATCTCTTTGGATTCATTTTCTTTAAAATATTTTCATCATCCTTAGTCTGAATGGTGATTGTTGCATGAGATCCTTTAACCGTCCGATCCGTAAGAGCGTATCGAAACCTACACTGATAAGCGAGGATAATACCAAAAAGCTTGGCGGCTTGACCAGTTGGGGGGATAACTCAAGGCGTGAAGTCATTCTGAGCGATCCTGAGGTTATGATGGAGGATAATAATATCTAGTGTATTGAGAGAGAGAGAAAATATCAGATTACTTAAGTTCTTTTTGATCTTCTGCTAACATATATACTCCCAGTCCGGGTTTCCGTGCCACCCGGCTGACCCTCGACACGATTTCCCCACCTCTGGTGATCTCAGCCGATTGCATGCAGCTTACCCATCACATCTTATCACTGTTTCCATCGTCGGTCGACTAAATTCCCATCCACGTTAATGTATGGCAGCGATAACATTCAACTGTTATCTTTGTTTATCATTACTGGTCAAGCTCAAAAGAGCGAGATATTTAATCATCGATGGGTTATTGTGATCCATTGATACTTTAAAGACTGACAAGGATAACACAATGGCAGCTGACAACTTTAGGATCGATAATGATTGTACGATGGACTAACCAAATAATTAGCCCAATCCGTTTGGCCCGATACATGAAATATCATGCGTGACATTTGCCCCTGGTTTTTTATTAAATAGAAATTTTTAATAGAAAACTATAAATGATCCGTGATATGAAAATTTGATAAGGATCGAAAGATGCCCAAATGAAAACCAATAGGGACATATCGATAAATATCATATAGTGAAATAAAATAAAAGCGAGAGCCCAATTGAGAAATGACCCGATTAAGGCGAGGCTTGAATGGGGCGCTACCCATTCCGATTCTGTATCATTACTAGCATTTAATTAGCAGCCCTCAAGCTCTGTGAAATAGCTTGATATAAAGGTAATTTTCCCCAAATTGATAGTTTACCTACGATTTGAATTTCGGACAAATCTTTTGCACTTTTCTTCTCTCTGAATCCTTCTCTTCTGCTGTAAGTCTCCGGTGATGGCATCCCAGATTACGAGTAAAGTACTCCCGTTATGGTAACTCCTATCACCTCTGTTCCTCTAATCCAAACCCCACCAAAGTGGCTTGAGCTCTAATCCGAATCGCTACTCCAGCGACAATCACCTCAAAACCTCATTTGAAACCTTGGATTTCTTGAAACAAGGAACAATTCCCACATCTCAATACTCCATCTTGTGTTGAACTCGAATTCGCAACATTAGGACCCGGTACAGATCGACCACCCATGGTAAGAGTTCTACCTCGAATGAAAGAATGTGCAGAATGTCTACAGAAGATTGAATGGCAATACCGGTGACACTTGCTTGAAAAGGGGTTCGATTCCCTCTTGTATTTTTCCTCGTTACTCTTACAGGGTTCATAGGTGTTGGGTTCACCCGATTGGTGCCGAACTTATTACATTCGTATCCTTGCCTTCATCGTATATACGCCATGGGGAGGTGTTGAACCACTCTCGACTTCTTTTTCACTTGTTTTTACAAAGGTCGGCCCGAGAACTTCGAGAAAAGGGTGATTTAACCCCTCAATGACATGAGGATGGCATAAAGGGTGATTCTTCGTTAAAGGACTAGAAATTGCTTCCTGTTTGGTGGTCTATTCTAGAATAGGTCTCTGCGGACTTTGGCGACATTCTTTGAAGGCGAGTAAATGAAATGATAGAGCTCTTGAGAACTTCCGACGAAGGGTAGGATTATGGACTCCTCACCAAGCAAGCATGATTTATCGACCCACGGATGTAAGTTACGAACCATTTTCTTTGCGTAATTATTTGAAATTTCCAATTATATAGATTACGATATGTGATTTTACGCCTTTTGTAGTATCTTTGATTAATGAAGCCTCTTGAGGATGTAAGAGATTTTGAAGACTTTTTATCTAGAAAATCTCTGAAGCAATTCTAGAACCTCAACTATTGAAGCCCCTCCAGAAGATAATTCATGGTTGAAATACCTGCCGAACCCCAAGGCGAAGACCCTGGTGATGATCCCATTCCACACGGAAGAACCCTCTCGACCTCATGAAAGAAGAGAGCCACACAAAAACATAAATCCGTTCCCATGAAACAAACCACTGAACCACCGGATCTGAGCAGGCAAACCCGGCCATTTTTGCCGGAGAAGTTTAGCTTGACGTGCACTTGAAGCGAAAGGACACGAGGTCGCCGTGTTGAAACTAAAACCAAGGTTACCCCTGTATGCGTGCCCTTGGTACCTTCTTCTCTGATCGATCACCCCAATGATTCAGGTAAGTAATTCACAACCCGATGATGAGGAACAAGTGAGCCTAGTTCCGGCACTTTCGAAAAAGAAAACAACCATCTAATGCATAACAACAAGCTCAACATCTATTCCATCACCTCTCCTGAACCCCTCGGCTCAATCTCCATCTCCAAAAAACATATACAACGATCCATTGCTGACTTGAACAACCACACAATCCCTTTGAAACCCTCCTCTTATGATTTCCAAAGCGAGGCCATGGCATCCCCGATTTTATGGCCCGAATATCTTATGACTTCCCTTCGACTATATGACACCTTAAATGCAGGATCGCGTGATCAACCGCTTGACAGCAGTTTAATCATGGACCTGATCGATGAAGGAATAAAGTATCAGGTGAAGGTAAATGACCTTTTTAACTTCTTTACTTATCCGTATGCTCATTTGCTTGATGGCCGGTTGAATAACGTTGGACATATGCGAGCCAAATCTTTGTCTTTGGCGATTCGCCTAAAATATATAGAAGCGAAAGCCGAAGAAGGCGATGCGCGTTAAGAAAATATCATCGTAGTCGAACTTTGGCGGCGGCGCCCCCAAAATAGGTATACATCACCTATTTTGAGTGCGCCCAATCGTAGTACGAATACAAATACAATCTTAAATATCTGACATGAAATTTATGAGTTTTAATACAAATATTGTCTTACAGGCGATTATTGAACTCGAAATAAGTCCTCGATACATTTATTATCACACTATTTCATAGAATAGTGAGGGACTACTAATGCTATCATCGGGATTTGTCACTAAGTTCCCAGAGCTAGTCCTGCTACGTTCTCATTTCTGAAGAGAACAATGAAAGCAAAAAGGTGAGCTCAACTATCCCGATGAAATATTATGGCTAAGATAATGCGAGAATAAATTATCGTTGGCCTTGACGATGTTAAGCGATAAAATATAACAAACATCAAGTTTAAGCTGCGTGAACAAGCGATCCATTAGAAGAGTTAAGTAGAGAATAAAATCTACTATCTTTATGATTTAAAGGTTTTCATCACTTTTATCATTTGAGACTCGACTTATTAAATAAACCCGTCATCCCACCTGCTCGACGAGGATATTCATTAGTATCACGACCACAAATTATCCATGCACTACGGGCGAGGATATTAGTGTTTTCATCGATGAGGTCGTGATCATGCCAACAATTTGTCCATCGATGCACTATGGGCGATGAGGGACTTTTACCACATCATTTTGTAACATTACGGTCGTATTATCGAATAATCCTGAGTCATAATCATACCAAGTCCATCCCCATACTTTCTGAGGCCACAGATGACTTTCAACATAATATAAACATGAGGATGATGACAATGACATAATAATTCAATAAAACAAGTTCAAGAATTAAATTTTAAAGATTTATAAGTTAATTTATCACGAACTCAAAAGCGTCAAATTATCGACATGATCTTTGCTTTGTGGAGTAAAATTGAGAATGCTCGGAAGAATATTTCCATGAAAGATCTTTGGATGAAGCCTTGAAATATCAGGATATTCTACTAATTTCATGGGTATAGAAGCGAAAACTTTAACTTGACTAAGTATAATAGAATATATGAAAGCGCAAATGAATTTTCACCCGCCGTGCGGTAATCGCGTAAAGATCATTTCCACAATTTAATAAGGAATGAATACAAAGGATCATTCACCGTGCATGTGGTAATCACATAGGCGAGGTTATTCAATAGAATAATAAAGAATGGAATAACGGAAGAATTCACCGTGCATGCGATAGGCCGCAGAGCGGGGTTATTCGATAGAATAATAAAGAATGGAACCGGGTCGTACGAAATCGCGCGCAGACAGGATATTCAACGAGAATAATAAAGAATGGAATAACAACAAAATTCACCGGGCATGTGATGAAGCCTTGCGAGACGGAGTTATTCGATAGAATAATAAATAATGGAACTAAAATTAATGCGTATACGCATAGAGCAGGATATTCAACGAGAATAATAAAGAATGGAACCGAGAAGAAGTCACCGTATATCATACCAGCGAGCAGGTTATTCGATAGAATAATAAAGAATGGAATAATGGAACGAATTCACCATGCATCGATCTGCAGCGCAGACGAGGTTATTCAACGAATAATAAAGAATGGAATAATGAAGAATTTCACCATGTATGCGGTGCTTAGCGTAGGCAGGTTATTCAACATAATAATAAGGAATGGAATAACAATAGCTCTCTTCATGAATCTGAAAGAAATAATACCCCTTACCTTAGAATAAAAGTTGGATCTTTGGAATAAAGAGGTAGCAGACTTCTCTTCTTCTTTCTCTCTATAATTTTCTCTATAATAATTGCTCTATAAGCTTTAGTGAATTGGTGAGAAATGAAGGAAGAATGAGCTTATTTATAAAAAATATAGTTTCGATAATTACGAGTTTTGGGGCTCGAAAAATTACATTACAATACCTCTAACTTTTCTTTCATTTTAATTTAGTCTTGCAAGTATTATCGAACTAAAACCACCTCCCTAATAGTAAATAATGTGAATCAATAGTTTAATCATAGTGATTCGATAGTTATAATCATGTGAAAATACGAATTTCGGTATAGTATCTCCATACATACCTCCATTTTAACTTAGCCGTACAAGTATTATTCCAAATCTTTTGACTCCCTAATAATACATGAATGTGAATCAATAGTACACGCATGTGAACAAATAGTTATATAAGCATGTGAATTAATAGCAATTAATTGTTTTATTTATCAATTAAATTACGATTTATCGATATAACTTCCAGGACATCAATTATTATCGGAAATAGATGTGAGAATTTTCCACTAACACTAATAATTCGACCACTGATAGAACTATCAAATTCATCTTTAATCGACCTAAACTTATTCATCATTAATATTATAACTCACAATATTTAATGACGGTCGTTTCCCCGAGGAAAGAGGGGCTTTTCGATAAGGATTTCTCTACACATTTAGTAGCATGATTAGATGACCCAAACCTCTCCTTGTGAGAACTTACAGACATTGTAAATATTGCGAATTTAATAATATGAATAACTTTGTCATCTCAATTATTGATTTAATAATATATCATATTATCTGACGGATAATCTTGTGACAATAATCGAATCGATAATATGAGAGATATGATCGGCAATTCTTGTAGCAATAATTGAGTATAATGAGTGACTTCTCACGTAAGCATCGATAATCAATATAGTAATCTTCTTATGCGACCACAGCGTATTCTTTGTACTTTTACTCTTAGGGTAGTTCAATAATTTTTAACGGTAACACTTTTGTAGTTATTTTTATAAAAGATAATTACATCGTTTTTTCTACTACGACAATACTTACGTTATGAGGGTCCACCGATGATTATTGTCGTCATGCGGATATTCAACAAAAAAGAATATTCCCAAAGCCAAGCGAATATTTTATAACAACTTACATACTTTGCAAAATTTATAAATATCACCCTTAACTTTAACCCTATATCAATTTTAACCATTTCTAAAATAAAATAATAATTATAAGAAAATTGAATACTTTCATTTCATAAAATTTGGGGTCTTCTGATCTCCCCTCCTTATGAAATTTTGCCCTCGAAAATTTACGTATGTACTTGGTATGATGAGGATACCTTGACTTCATTTGATTCTAACTCTTGAGGTATAACCTTTGAGTGTTGAATATGATCCTTCTTATCGATATTTTAACACGTATTTCTTAAATACGTTAAATCTTACGCTATCTCGTCTAGATTCTAATTTAATAGCGTGGTTTGGGTCATCCACATATTTACGTAACATCGATACGTAAAAAAAACGTATATGAACCACTGACATACTTGGCGGTAAAATGAGTCTATAGGCGCGGTTCTACTCGATCGAGGATTTCAAATGGACTAATTAAAATCGAGGTTGAGATTTCCTCTCTTCATCGACTCTTGCTTTTAGAATAACACCTTCTTGAACCTTCTTCTATTATTCATATCGACTTCTTGACATTGTGATTGGTTTGGCGACTTTAACTTTATCGATTAAAAGTCGATTCTACTTGTATATTCGTTATCTTCCGTGGGTCCTTAGAGTCTTTAACTCTATCTTCATCATTTATAAGTTATCTGAAATGGGTTTTGTGTTAACAACATCGCTTTTCGTAGCGTATATCGATCTTACCTTTCAATAAGCGTCATTACTACGTTAAGCTCTTCCATAATGATATTGAATGGTATGATCGTAATCTTCAAAAGCTCGAACCCAGCGTCTTTGGCGCATTATCGTTCGTTTTGGTTAAAGAAATATTTGAGGTTTTAGAAATGGGTTTTGTCTTTGGGAATTGATACAAATTTGATTTCACGCTTCTGGGGTAGGCTAGGAAGTCTTGAAGAATCGTCGGGGAAATTTATTAACAATAGAAATATCATTCAAAGCTGTGACTCTCATCCAAGACTTGGATAGTACGTCACATTGATACTATCGACTTGCCGCCATTCACGGCGGCGTCCCTACGGAAAGTCTAGCTTTGGTGCATTTCCACCTGAGGAAGTCACGGATGAAAGGCTCGGGGCTCTTTCTTATGGCTTGATATAATGGTGATTAACTTTAGTGGTTTGGTTGCTTGAATTAGCATAACAGGTTGGTTAGGAATATGAAAGCTAACAACCTTACGAAAAGCATGATGAGTAGTTAACCAATCGATTCCTAAAATCACATCAAGGCAAGTATTTTCAAAGAGATAAGATCGACGGATAGCGTGAAAGTGTCGATTTGAATCAACAAGATTTATAAATAATGGTGGAGGTAATGAAGGTTTCTCTAATGAAGTTTACGATAAGTCGAAGTCTAACTTCTCAGGGGTCAAATTTAAGCGTTGGTATGACGAAGAGATAAAAGAATGGGTAGAGGCAGGTATCTAATAAAGGTATAGACTTATGAAAATTTATAATTAACTAACCGTCTTAACCGTTGGGTTACTCTCTTTTGAAAGTCACGAAAAACTGCTCTTCACAACCATGAGGCTTTGTTTTGTCGTATATCACCTTTGGTACTTGCCGTCCCGGTGGACTTGACTTTGGTGCGACAAAATTGGGCTAGGTGACCTTCTTTTCCTGATTGTAACATGCTTTGGATTGCATCATGCGGTTTGGGTGATATGTCCCTCCCCTCGCATTTGAAAGCATCTGATTGGTGGTCGTTCTCCTTCCTTGAAAGCGGTGTTGGTGTTCTTTGTCTTTCCATCGTTTATTGAACCTTCTCTTCTTGAAATTTCCACTCTATTATCTTGGCCATGATTACCACCGAGAAGTGGTTACCATTCTTGGCATGATAATTTTCCGTGATGGTTATCATTGTTAGATGGTGGTTGCCATAGAAATGCGATTATTATCGTGTTGTTAGTCGTTGCCTTTTTGGTTAGGTTGACTCATTATCGCGCTCAATGCTGAGGCCCTATTAACAACATCTGAATCTAAACAAAGTTTATGAGAGATAAGATATTGGCGTATCTCGGGTTTTGAACCTCTTAAAAACATTAGCGTCATTCTCTCCTCATTATCGACGAATGGGATCTGAAAATGGACTGACTCGGCGAACTTAGCCTACGTCTTTGCGACACGGTCGTATTGTTTTGCTCCGATTTAATGAACTCTACCTCTTTATTGTGGCGAATACTTTCCGGGAAAGTACTTGTCGTTGAACGATTCTTGGAACTTCTCCCGAGACATCTTGAGTGCGGCGGTAGGTTGAGTCGCTTTTTCTGATTCCCACGGTAATCATGCCTCTTGCCATGACATAAAGGTGGTGAAAGGAACCTTTTGCTCCTCGGAGCATCCCGAAACATCAAATATCTTGTTGATCGCTTTATCCACGTCTCGCCTTTAAGTGGTTTTTGGCTCTCCAAAAACTACGGTGGTCCCAGCTCCCAAGCTGTTTTAGCGGTGGCCGTCAGAGAAGTTGCGGTGTTTCCACACGCATTTGGGAACAAGAGTCGCTCTCGCTTTGATGTTGCATGAATTGCATAAAGCCCCTGAACATTCCCGCCGTTCATCATTTGGTCGGTGTTTGTCGTTTGCATGAGGATTATCGCCTTCTGATGCACATTATCACGATTATTGATATGTGGTGACTCAGCGGTCTCTGTGCTCCATTGCTATTTTCAACATTCTCGGATGTCATTTTCAAATCTTGCCACAAAATAAGGTTAATTAACATATCACATATTATCCTATACTACGTGAGCCAATTAAATACCAAATAAACTTAGGTAGGTCATACTAGCGAAGAATTCCCGTCTCTCCCCTCTAGTTCTTGTCTCACATCTCGGCGGGGATCGTATCCCTAGCTTTGATACCAAGTATGGCCCCCAAAATAGGTATACATCCTATGCACGAGTGCTTGAAAATGGTATGATACAGAATACAAATCAATCTCAAATATATAACATGAAACATACGTGAGTTTTAATACAAATATTGTCTTACAGGCGATATTCAAACTCAAAAATAAGTCCTCGATACATTTATTATCACTTTATTTCATAGAATAGTAGGGACTACTTAATCTATCATACGGGCCAGTCACTCAGGTTCCCCGACTAGTCCTGCTACGTTCTCATTTCACAGAAGAGAACAATGAAAGCAAAGGGTGAAGCTCAACTAGCCCGATAAGAAATATTATGGCTAAGATAATGCGAGAATAAATTATCGTTAGCCTTGACGATGTAAAGCGATAAAATATAACAAACATCAAGTTTAGCTGCGGTGGAACAAGCGATCCATTAGAAGAGTCGAGTAGAGAATAAAATCTACTATCTTCTATGATTTAAAGGTTTTCATCACTTTTATCATTTGAGACTCGACATTAAATAAAGCATCATGAAATCATCCACTGCACTCGGACGAGGATATTCATTAGTATCGCGACCACAAATTATCCATGCACTACGGGCGAGGATATTTGAGTTTTCATGATGGTGTGATCATGCCAAATGCGATGTTCATCATCGATGCACTCTACAGACGATGAGGACTTTTACCACATCATTTGTAACATTACGGTCGCGATTATCTAAGAATAATCCACGAGTCGTAATCATACCGAGTCCATACATACCTCTCAGGGCCCGGATGACTTTCAACATAATATAAACATGAAGATGATGACAATGACATAATAATTCAATAAAACAAGTTCAAGAATTAAATTTTAAAGATTTATAAGTTAATTTATCACGAAATCGATCAGCGTCAAATTATCGACGTAATCTTTGCTTTGTGGAGTAAAATTCAAGAATGCTCGGGAAGAATATTTCCATGAAAGATCTTGGATGAAGCGCAAATATTGAGGATATTCTACTAATTTCATGGAGTATAGAAGCAAAACTTTAACCAAATAAGTATAATAGAATATATGAAGCTACAAATGGATTTTCACCGCCGTACGGTAATCCGCGTAAACAGATCATTTCCACAATTTAATAAGGAATGAATCAAAGGATCATTCACCGTGCATATGATAATCACGTGAGCGAGTTATTCAGCGAATAATAAAGAATGGAATAACGAGAAGAATTCACCGTGCATACGATAGGCCATACGAGACGAGGTTATTCCAACAAAATAATAAAGAATAGAAACGAAGTCATGCGAAATCACTACGCAGACAGGATATTCAGCGAGAATAATAAAAAATGGAATAACAACGGAATTCACGAGGCGTCACGATAGGTATGCAGACGGAGTTATTCAGCGAGAATAATAAATAATGGAA